>VZQC01010503.1:517560-674506 GCA_009823505.1 Rhizomys pruinosus
AGCTACACCTCACCTGCCTGGAAATACTGTGCAGCAGTGGCAGCCATATGTCTGTATATCCCAAATATAATTGGCTATTAGCTCTCTCCTTGGAGGAATAACCCATGGCTGATGCCACAAGCTTACATCCTCTAATGGTTAGGAGATGTTATAAGCCACAGTAAGACCCTGTCATACTTAACAGAAAAAAATGTAATTCGTGGATTAACATACCATCCAAACATCTGTGTCTATACCAAAATAACCTACCATAACAATTACTACTGTTTAAATACCTATATATCTAATTGCTTGTGCTTCATTAGTAGGATCAAAAGGTTATTCCTGGACAAACTGTCAGCCCATGAAAGGAAACAGTCAGAATTGACCAGAGACCAAGACAACAGCTCCAGAGAAAGTAGACTGTTTTGCTTCTCATCCACCTGTGCCCCTTTTCTAAGCCTAGGGAACAATATGCAGAAGAGGGGGCATGACAGAATGTAAGGGCTGTGATTGGGGTGAAAGTTGAAACTACAGCAATATACTCTGGACACACATTTGATAAACTTGATTGAACATACAAGCCCCCTCCCCCCCCACCCTGGATGGTGGGACCCATGGGCTGTGTGGGTTTGGGCACAACTGCTTGCAAATTGGTTTTAGATGAAGAACGCTTGTACTCATAAATTATTACTTAATGTTAAAAAATGAAAAAAATAACTGAGAGAAAGTTTCAGGACAGTTATGGCAGAATGAATGATCTAGGATGGGGTGGGGAGGGGTGGCGGGAAGGGAAAGGGAAATATGCCTGAACTGATTTGGAAAATCATGTATGAAACACACAGAGTATCAATAAAAAATGAAAATTGAAAGAAAAACATTAAAGCATTATTAACACACACACACACGCACACACAAAACACTTGAGAGACAACAACAAATGAACCCCAAATGCAGCAGACAGGAAGAAATAACAAAAACCAGAGCAGAAATCGATGAAATAGAAACAAAGAAAACCATACAAAAAATCAATGAATCCAAAAGTTGGTTCTTTGAGAGAATAAACAAGATAGACAGACCTCTAGCCCAGTTAACCAAAAGAAGGAACAATTCCAAATCAATACAATCCATGATGAAAGTGGAAGTATCGCAACAGACAATGAAATGATACAGACAATCATATGCGAATACTTCAAAAACCTATACTAAGTTTGAAAACCTAAGAGAAATGGATGAATATCTGAAATCCTGGGAATCAAGCAAGCTCAACCAAGAAGAGATCGACAGCTTAAACAGACACATAATATATGAAGAAATCTAAGATATAATAAGAAACGTCCCAAGTAAAAAAAGCCCAGGCCCAGACGGTTTCATGGTAGAAGTCTATAAAACATTTCAAAAAGTCTTACAACCATTATTACCGAAATTATTTAGAAGGATACAAACAGAGGGAATTCTCCCAAATTCCTTCTATGAAGCTAGCATCACTCTAATACCAAAGCCAGGCAAAGAGACAACTGAAAAGGAGAACTATAGACTCATCTCATTAATGAACACATATGCAAAACTTCTAAACATGATACTTGCACATCACATACAGACCCACATCAAGAAGATCATCCATCATGACCAAGTTGGATCCATACCAGAAATGCAGGGATGGTTTGACATACAAAAATCAATAAATATCATAAAAATATAAATAGACCGAAGGACAAAAACCACACCATCATCTCAACTGATGCTAAAAAAGCCTTTGACAAAATCCAGCATCCCTTCATGCTTAAGGGCCTAGAGGGAATTGGACTGGAGTGAACATTCCTCAATGTAATCAAAGCCATATACAGGAAACCCACAGTCAATATCATCCTAAATGGGGAAACAACAGAAGCATTCCCTTTAAGTGTAAGAACTCAGCAAGGCTGCCCCCTGTCACTGCTCCTCTTCAATGTAGTGCTTGAAACACTTGGTAGGGCAATAAGGCAAGAAAAGAAAATTAAAGGAGTTCTAATTAGAAAAGAGGAAGTCAAGCTATCCCTTTTTGCTGATATGATTGTTTACTTATGGGATGCTAAAAACTCCACCAGAAAACTGCTAAAAACGATTAAGAGTTTCAGTAAAGTGGCAGGATACAAAATTAACCTAGAAAAATCTGTACCCTTTGTTTATACCAACAACAAGTAACTGAAGAAGGAATTCAAGGAGACCTTCCCACTCACAGTAGCCTCCAAAAGAATAAAATACCTAGGAACAAACCTAACCAAAGACACCAAAGATCTCTACAAAAATAAATTTAAATGCCTGAAGAAAGAAATTGAAGAAGACATCAGAAGATGCAAAAACCTCCCATGCTCATGGATTGGGAAAATTAACATAGTAAAAAATGTCCATTCTATCCAAACTAATATAGAGATTCAACATGATCCCAATTAAAACCCCCAAGAGTTTCTTCACAGTGTTGGGAAAAAAGTCCTTAATTTCATTTGGAAAAACAGAAGACTCTGAATAGCCAAAGCAACCCTGAGTGAAAAGAGCAATGTGTGTGTGGGGGATCTCTATACCAGACTTCAAACTATACTACAGGGCTATAGTCATAAAAACAGCTTGCTACTGGCACAAAAACAGACCTGTTGACCAATGGAACAAAACTGAAGATCCAAGTTGAGCACATACAATTTCAGCCACCTCGTATTTGACAAGGGGGCCACGAAGACACAATGGAGGACAGACAGCATCTTCAGCAAGTGGTGTTGGCAAAACTGGATCACCACTTGTAGAAGAATGAAGTCAAACCCCTATCTATTGTCCTATATATAAGTCAACTCCAGATGGATTAAAGACCTCAACATGAAAACCCCAAACTCTGAAGGTGATAGAAGAAAAAGTTGGCAGCAGACTACAAGACATGGGCTTAGGAAAAGACTTCCTAAATCATTAAACTCAAAAGCTTCTGAACATCGAAAGAAACAATCAAGGAAGTGAAGCGAAAACCCACAGACTGGGAGGAAAGCATCACTGCAGATACATCTGACAAAGCATTGATTTGTAGAGCATATAAACTACTCAAAAAACAAAGAACAAAGAAAACAAATGACTCACTCAAAAGATGTGCAAAGTGCTGAACAGAGACTTCACAAGTGAAGAATTAGAGATGGCTAAGAATCATCTTAAAAAGTGTTCAACATCGCTAATAATAATAATAAATGCAAATTAAAACCATTTTAAGATATCATGTCATTCAGATAAGACTGGCTAGGATCAAGGAAACAAATGATTTCAAGTGCTGGAGAGGTTGTGGGAAAAGGGGAATACTCATCCATTGCTGGTGGGAATGCAAAATTGCACAGCCAGTATGGAAAGCAGTGGGGGGAATCCTTGGAAGACTCAAAATGTGCTTACCACCTGACGCAGTCATACCAAACCTGGGTATATACCCACAAGACTCTTCTTATCACAGAGATACATGCACAGCTATGTTTATTGCAGCTCTGTTCACAATAGCAAAAAGCTGGAACCAACCCAAATGCCCCTCAACTGAAGAGTGGATAGAGAAAATGTGGTACATCTACACAATGGAGTTCTATGCAGCAGTAAAAAAAGACAACATCATGAACTTTGCAGGTAAATGGATGGAACTAGAAGATATTATGTTAAGTGAAGTAACACAGTCCCAGAAAAAACAAACGATGAATGGTATCACTCATCTGTGGATTCTAGCGCCAATAATCTAGTTCTAAATATTTCTTGTTGGGAGTGATGCATGTTGGAAAGAACAAGAACAACACCAACAGAAAAGACTGCATCAAAGAAGTGACTGAAATGGTGAATCTGGTGAGGTGGGGGTTTGGGAGGGAGACAGGGGTCTAGATTCTATTTGTAACATAATCTTGTACAAATATATATATATATATATACATATATAAAACTATAAATTTTAAAAAAGTAAAAAGAAATATAACTTTACATTTTAAATTTCATAGTAACTTGATGTATGTTTTAATGTACTTTTTTGAAGGTTCTATAAGAATTTAATATAAATTTTACAATAAGTTTACAATGTAAGCTATACATTATTATATTTCAATAACTCAAGGATTATACTGAAATTATTCTATAAAGCTATCAATATTTTTTGTTCCCTCCCCTTTATATTATTCCAAATTATGCCCATATAAATAGCACATATGTATAAAAATTATGACCCCTGGGAATGAACTGTATGTTAATTCCTAAATATGTTTTTGGATTCACATTTTTCCCTTTAATTTTACATTACTCTAGAATATGAATACATATCTTCCACCCATGTGTGGTAATTACAATGTGTGAATATAAATGGTAGGTCAATTCTAGAGCCCATTAAGAGATTCACATTATAATGGCACAGTTGCTTTCAGATACAAAGAAATATAATAATAAAGTTGCTCAGTTTCCCTGCCAACTAGGGATTTGGTGTTATCATCCACAATGAGGGAAAACTTTTTTTTTTCTGGTACTGTGTTACTTTACTTAGCATAATGGCTTCGAGTTCCAGCCATTTAACTCTGAAGTTCATGATGTCATCTTTCTTTACCACTGAATAGTACTCCATTGTGTTGATGTACCACATTTTTGTCATCAACGTGTCTGTTGAGGGGCATTTGGGTTTGCTCCAGCTCTTGGCTACTGTGAAGAGAGCTGCAATTAACATAGCTGTGCATGTATATTTGCTGTAGGATGCATCTTGTGGGTATATACCCAGGAGTGGTATGGCTGGGTCAGGTGGTAGGCTCATTTTGAGTCTTTTAAGGGTTCTCCACACTGCTTTCCATAAGGGTTGCACGCATTTGCATTCCCTCCAGCAGTGGATGAGTGTTCCCCTTTCCCCACAACATCTCTAGCATTTGGTGTATTTTGTTTTCTTGTTCTTGGCTAGTCTTATTGGAGTGAGATGATACCTTAGTATTTTTAATTTGCATTTCCTTAATAATTAATGATGTTGAACAATTTTTAAGATGTTTCTTAGACATCTTAATTACTTCCTTACTGGTGGTCTCCTATCACCTTCAGGGTTTCGGGTTTTAGGTTGATATCTTTGATCCACTTGTAGTTTATTTTTGTACAGGGTGAGATGTAGGGATTTAATTTTGTTCTAAAAATGGTGATCTAGTGTTGCCAACACCATTTGCTGAAGATGCTGTCTTTCCTCCATTGAGCTTTTTTTCTCCCGTTTGTCAAATATGAGGTGGCTGTTGTTATATGAGCTCGTTTGGATTTTTGATTTTGTTCCATTGGTTAATGGATCTGTTTTTTGCAAGTACCAGGCTGTCTTTATGACTATAACCCTGTAATATAGCTTGAAGTCTGGTAAAGTAATCCCCCCTGTATTTTTGTTCAGGGTTGCTTTAGCTATTTGGGGTCTTTTGTTTTTCCATATGAATTTAAGGATTTTTTTCCCAAGTCTGTGAAAAAGCTCATGGGGATTTTGATTGGGATTGGATTGAATTTGTATATTAATTTGGGTAAAATAGACATTTTTAGTATCTTAATTCTTCCAACCCATGAGCATGGGGGGTCTTTGCACCCTTTGGTGTCATTTTCAATCTCCTTCTTTAGGGTTTTAAAATTTTTGTTGTAGGCGTTTTTGGTTAGGTTTACTCCCAGGCATTTTATTTGTTTTTGAGGATATTGTAATTGAGAAGGTCTCCTTATATTCCTTCTCCGGTTGCTTATTGTTTGTGTAAAAAAGTGTGTTGATTTTTCTAGGTTTATTTTATATCCCAGCACTTTACTAAAACTTAATTATTTCTAGGAGTTTTCTGGTGGAGTTTTTAGCACCCCTTAGGTAAACTATCATATCATCTGCAAAAATGGATAGTTTTACTTCCTCTTTTCTGATTAGTATTCCTTTAATTTCCCTTTCTCCCCTTATTGCCCTAGCAAGCATTTCAAGCACTGTATTGAAGAGGAGTGGTGATAGTGGACAGCCTTTCCAGGTTCCTGCATTTAAGGGGAATGCTTCTAACTATTCTCCATTTAGGATGATGTTGGCTGTGGGTGTCCTGTATATGGTGTTGATTACATTGAGGAATGATCCCTCCAATCCAATTCCCTCTAGGAATTTAAGCATAAGGTGATGCTGGATATTGTCAAAAACTTTTTCTGCATCAATTGAGATGATCATGTGGTTTTTTCTTTCAGTCCATTTATCTGTTTTATGATATTTGTTGTTTTATGTATATTGAACCATCCCTGTATCTCTTGTATGAATCCAACTGGGATTCGTACCAGATGGTATGATGGATGATCTTTTTGATGTGGGTCTTTATGGGATTTGCAAGTATTTTGTTGAGAATCTTTGCATCTATGTTCATTAATGATATGGGTCTATAGTTTTCTTGTTTGTGTCTTTGTCTGGTTTTGGTATTAGAGTGATGCTGGTTTCATAGAAGGAATTTGGGATATTTTCCTCTGTTTGTAGCCTTCTGAACAGTTTGAGGAGAATTGGTTATAAGATCTCTTTAATGTTTCATAGAATTCTACTGTGAAATTATCTGGGCCTGGACTTTTTCTATTTGGGAGGTTTCTATTACATCTTCAATTTCCTCAAGTAGTATGAGTCTGTTTAAGCTGTCAATCTCTTCTTGGTCAAGTTTTGTTGGTTCCCGGGATTTCAGATATTCATCCATTTCTTTTAGGTTTTCAAATTTAGTAGAGTATAGGATTTTGAAGTATTCTTGTATGATTGGATCTTTTCTTTATCTGTATGATGTTTCCCCTTTCATCATGATTTGGAGTTGCTCTTTCATTCTTTTGGCTAACTGGGCTAGAAATCTGTCTATTTTGTTTATCTTTTCAAAAAACAAGCTTTTGAAAAAAAACAAGCTTTTGGATTCATTGATTTTTTATTGTTTTCTTTATTTCTTTTTAAATTTTTTTATTATTTATTATATTTTTAGGGATTCACAAAATAAGAGCACAGTTGTTTTCAGGTCACATTGACGTTGCTCAGTTTGCCATACAATTAGGTAATTGGTGCTAGCATCCACAGATGAGTGATACCATTCATCATTTGTTTTTCTGGGACTGTGTTACTTCACTCAGCATGATATCTTCTAGCTCCAGCCATTTACCTGCAAAGCTCATGATGTCATCTTTCTTTACTGCTGCATAGAACTCCATTGTATAGATGTACCACATTTTCTCTATCCACTTGTCTGTTTTCTTTGCTTCTATTTCGTTGATATCTGTTCTGATTTTTTTTATACTGCTCTTATTTTTGTTATTTCTTCCTGTCTGTTGGGTTCATTTTTTTGTTGTCTCTCAAGTGTTTTTATCTGCAGTGTTAGATCATTTACTTGTTCTCTCTCTTTTTTTTTTTTAATGTGGGAACTTAGCATAAATTTCCCTCTTAGGACTGATTTTAATGTATCCCACAGATTTTGTTGTGTTGTATTGTCATTTTTGTTTAGTTCCAGGAATGCTTTTATTTCATTCTTTGTTTCTTCCCTGATCTACTCATTATTCAGGATTATGTTGCTTAGTCTCCATGTGTTATTATAGTTAGCAGAGCTTATCCTGGTGTTAATATTGAGCTTCATTGCACTGTGGTCTGATGGAATGCATGAAATAATTTCAATTCTTTTGCATTTTTTGAAATTTCTTTTGTTTCCCAGTATGTGGTTGATTTTGGAGGATCTTCCTTGGGGTGCTGAGTAGAAAGTATCTTCTCTGGTGTTTGGGTGGAATATTCTGTAGATATCTGTGAGGTCCATTTGGTGTATTGTATTGTTCAGATCTGATGTCTCTCTGTTTAGTTTCTGTCCAGCTGACCTATCCAATGTCATCAATTGGGTATTGAAGTCCCCCACTATTAGCATGCTGGGATGAATTTGTGTCTTGAGGTCCTGCAAAGAGGTATCTATAAATTTAGGTGCACCAGAGTTTGGTGCATAAACATTTAAGATTGTGAAATCTTCCTAGTTAATTGTTCTGTTGATAAGGATATAATGGCCCTCTTTGTCTTTGCTGATTAATTTTACTCTGAGGTCTATTTTGCCTGATATTAGAATAGCCACTCCTGCTTGCTTTTTGGTACCACTTGCTTGTAATATTTTTTCCCATCCTTTCACTCTAAGGTGGTGTCTGTCCTTGAGGGTGAGATGGGTTTCTTGTAGGCAGCATATAGATGGATTCTGATTCCTAATCCATTTTCACAGTCTATGTCTTTTGACTGGGAGTTTAGACTATTAATATTTAATGGTATTATTGAGAGATGTGTGTTGTTTCTTTTCAACTTATTTTTCATTTGCATTCTTGGTTCTAGGTATTTATTTACTCTGTTATGCTTTTGCTAATTTCTCTCTTGGGTTGCTTGAGTATAGTTGCTTCTTTCCTCTGTTCTTTGAACTGCTTCTAGTATTTTCTGACATGTTGGTTTTTTGACCCTTTTTCTTTAATTTTGTTTATGTCATGAAAGATTTTTCTTTCTCCTTCAAATATGATTGACAATGTTGGTGGGTTTAGTAATCTGGGTTGGCATCTAAAGTGATTTAGCACTTGGAATACTTTGGTTCACATTCTTCTGGCTTTCATACTTTGCACTGAGAAGTGAGCTGTGATTCTGATGGGTTTCCCCTTATATGTAACTTGTTGTTTTTCTCTTGTGGCTTTCAGTATTTTTTCTTTGTTTTGAGAATCTAGTGTTTTAACTATGATATGGCATGGGAAATTTCTTTTCTGGTCTTGTCTATTTGGTGTTCTATCTGCTTATTGTAATTGTATGGGTTTGCTTTTTTCACTTTTGGGAAATTTTCTTCTATTATCCTATTGGGGATCTGATCAGTACTGTTCTCTTGTGATCCTTCTCTTTCCTTTATCCCTATGATGCAGACGTTTGGTCTTTTCATAGTGTCACACATTTCTTGGTTGTTCCACTCTTTTTTTTTAATTTTTCATAATCTTTACTTGAGGTTTCGAGCCACACCGTGTTATCATGTAAGTTTTATATTCTTTTTCCTGCTTCTTCAATTCTGCTTCTGAGGCTTTTCCCATCCTTTCCTGATGACTGAATGGATGTTCAATTTCCTGTTGCATTTCATTCTGTGATTTCTTCAGTATTTCCTCTTCCTTTGGAGCTTTTCATTCTCTTCTTGTAGCTCCTTGCTTTGCTAGTCAGTTTCTTTTTTCCTTTCAGCCTGAGATCTTTTCAGTGTTTCCCCTTCCTTCAGGAGTTTGTCATTCTCTCCCTCTAGTTCTTTTTGGAGTTTATATTTCTCTTCCTCTAGTTTTTTTTTGAGTTTGTATTTCTCTTTCTCTAGTTCTTTTTGGAGTTTGTCATTCTCTCCATTTAGTTCTTTCCAGAGTTTATCCTTCTAGTTTCTTCATGAGTTTTTCATTCTTTCCCTTTAGTTCTCTGATTTGTTCTTTATATTCTTTGATTTCTTTGAATATGTCTACATTTCTTGTTCTGAGGTTGGTGTCTTGGTTTTCTTCCAGGGAGATCTCATTTTCAGGATCTTCTACAGGACTGGTTGAGTTCAGTGGGGATGTATTATGAGCTTTTCCCATATTGTTGTTGTGCCTTTGGCATGTGGATTTGTTTTTTGTTTGTTTGTTTCTTTGTTTGTTTGGCTTCTGTTACTAATCTCAAATGCTAATATGGAGGATTGATTGGTCATTCAGTTTGATTCCTGCCAGTTTCTTCCTCAGCTTTGGCTGTGCAGCCTTGAATCACTAACACTCCACCTGCTGGATTGTCCAAACCACAGCAAACCATAACACCAGCAGCTTATCATCTCCACCTCAGTATCAGTAGCTTGAGCTCGGAGGTGGGGTTTGGGGTGGGGGATTGGGGGGTGTTTATTCCTTTGGACCCCATGCCAGACCCCACCTGGCCACCAAATGTGCACACTGCTGTCTGTACCTCTATCCATGCACACAGTTCTTCTCTATGTTTCTAGAGGTGGGAGGTGGATCCCCTGGCTGGGCAGGAAGGCTGCATGCATGACCCCACCTGGTTTCTGAATATGCACACTCCTGTCTCTGATATTCTATTTTCTACCTCATCCATTCTATTAAAAGTCTCTCCTGTGGCTGGAGAGGTGGCTCAGCAATTAAGAGTTCCTACTGCTCTTGCAGAGGACTCGGGTTTGGTTCCCAGCACCCACATGCTGGCTAAGAAACATCTTTAAACCAGGCATGGTGGTGCACCATTTAATCTTAGCACTTGGGAGGAAGAGGCAGGTGGATTGCTATGAGTTCAAGGCCACCTTGGTCTATAGAATGAGTTCCAGGCCAGCTGGGGCTACAGGGAGACCCTGTCTTAAAAAGAAAAGAGTGTCTCTCATTCTTTCCACATTGTTTGCGTGGAGTGTTCCATTTATTTTTTCATTTCAACTTCAATTTTCTTCAGTGTTCTTAAATCTTTTGTAATTTCATTCCACAATTTATCATTGTCCTCTTTCAATTTATCCCTGACTTCTTTTAGGTCCTGGACTTCTTTGTTTATAAGCTCCTTAAATTCCCTCAACTCCTTAATTTCTCCAATCATATTCATAATTGCTCTTTTGAGAACTGTATCCTCCTGAATTATATCCAAGAGATATAATTGAACTGAATATGGGCATTAGTATTTGGGGGATATCTACCTGAGTCGTTTGTATTATTTTTCTTTCTTTGAGCTTTAGTCATTTAGTTAGCTTCTGTTGGGAGTGGTTCTAATGTGAAGCTTAGCTGTTTATTGAACTGATACGGATTTTGGTTATATTCTTCAGGTGTTCTTATTGACTTCTTAATTGATGTACAGGTGTGGATACTTTAGGCTCCAATATATCAACTCTATCCTAACACTGTACAGACCACACCCCTAACCCAACCAGCAAACACTTTGTCCAATAGACTAAGCCATGCAACATCCAAGCCAGTCTGAAAGCCCCCCAGGCCTGAGGCACCTGCACCCCAAGGGCCTCAGGCACTCCTTGTCCTGTGGGCTGGAAGATCACGCCACCTCTGCTGCAGCGCAGCTGGAGTCCCCCACACCCCAGTAGGGCAAGCCCCAATCACCCACCCAGTGATATGTACTCACAGAACCACTGTATACCACCCATGATGTACTGATTGCCCAGGGCCATGCGCCAAGGTCTGTACCTGGGTTCAGTGGGAGAAAGGCTCGGTCCACACTGGGGCTGTTCCTGTTGTCTTCTGACATGCTCTGGCAATGTCTATAGTGTCAAATTGTAGTCCCTAAGGATCCAAATGCCCTTGGACCACCTCTGATGCTTCCCAACACTTTTGGGGGGCCTCTAAGTCTCCCTCCCTGACTT
The DNA here is from genome assembly GCA_009823505.1 of Rhizomys pruinosus. NCBI lineage: Eukaryota > Metazoa > Chordata > Mammalia > Rodentia > Spalacidae > Rhizomys > Rhizomys pruinosus. The sequence continues at coordinate 528,843 of VZQC01010503.1, forward strand.
TGCCATTAGCTGCTCAGAATGTACCCTCTGCCCCAGAAGCCACCATCTTGGAAAAGCATAAAATACTTTTTACACATTTTTTGCATGTGTGTATTGTGTGTATGTGTGTGCACTGCTGTGTATGTTCATGAGGAGATGGGAGACATGCAAATATACAGGGAAACTAAGTTAAAACTCAAGGGCTATTCAAAAAACCATCTGCCATATTTTCTGTGAGAGACTAACTGGCCTTGAGCTCACCAAGTAATCAAAGGTGGCTGACAAGCAAGGCCCAGGAATCAATTTGTGTCCTCTCACCACTGCTGGGATTATAAACTTGCACCACCACACCCACCCTTACGTGAGTTCTGAGGATCAATCTCAGGACATCACTGAGCTGTCTCCTCCAAATTGTCTCCCTCGTCCTCATTTACACATCTTTTTAATAACACTAAGCCAGTTTCTTCAGGTGGAATAATGATACAATCCATCTGTATCACACGAACTGCTATTTACACCCTGTACAATAGCTCGTATTAAACTGGAGACCCTGATAGCAAGGCTGAGTTAATAAATCTATGTATCAGTGTTGCTGGGTTCTAGCACATGCTGGATGGCCTTTGTTGAAATCCTGCATAAAGCCATGCATCTACTCACATATACTTTGTTGCTGTTTTGTTAAAGACTAAGCTAAATAGAATAAATATGGGCACTGGAATCACCCTTATTATGCATTGGATGAACTTCTTGTAACAAGTTAATTACAAATGGCTTGTAAAAATCCTTAATAGAAGTAGGTAGGAAATTGGACTTATTGGATTTCTTTTTACAAGGTTATTAGCATTTAAAAAAGCTTTAACATACAAAAGTATTCATAGCAAAAAATCCTAGATTTAAAATTCAGATTTGCCTGTAAGACAGGAGTTACTGAATTTCAAGTACAACAACAGTTTTTAAAGAAATAAACATTTTCCAAGTACTATGAACACATTTTACTCTCAGTTAAAAAGCCGGTGGCTTTATTAACTGTCATATCATTTGCTCTGGCTTGTACAGATATTCACCAAGCCCACATATTAAAGACTTGTTCCCCTACTGGTAGAATGTTTAGAGGAGTGACCTAGTAAATGAGGAAAATAGGAGTGAACCATATCTTCCACCATTTACTTCTAATCATGACGTAGTGCCTCACTACAGGTCTTAAAGAAATAGGGACAGCTCACTAAACTGAAAGCTCGAAAATTTTAGCAAAAATAAACCTTTTCTCTTATTAAATTGTCTATGTCAAGTATTTTGTTACAGTAATGGAATTCTGATTAAGACATCAATAAACTGACAGCATGTGAAATAAAATACAGAACATTCCAACTCTCTTTTTTAATGTATTTTTAAAAATTTTATGTGTATGATGTTTTCCTGAAAGTATGTAAATGTAGCATGTACATGCAATACCACTGGATCCCAGAAGAGGGCACCGATCCCATGGAACTGTAGTTAACAGATGGTTGTTAGCTCCTATGTGGGTGTGGGGAACTGGACTTAATTCCCCTGAAAGTGCAGCCGGTGCTTTATCTGCTAAACCATTTCTCCAGCCCCAGAACATCAGAACTCTTAACGACTCTGGATCTCTGATCTCAAGAAAGTTACTTATACCATCTTTGTTCTTAGATTATCTACAAAATGTAGCAGTTATACATTCAAAGCAAAAACAATGGAGACCAATGTATCTACTAGTACATGGACAGATATCATTTAATCGTGGCAAGGAGTTTCATCATTAATTATCACTCCCACTGTGGAGCCTTCCTTCTTTTTCATTAGTGTGATGGCTGTTGCAATCTTCTGATACTGAGCTTGGGAGGTGGCTCAGGCTGGGGTGGCAGGAGGCTGGGGGGCATCTGCCACCATCAAAATCCTACCCCATGTAAAAGCTAGGCATGGCAGTTCACACGTGCACAGCAGGTGGATCCTGAAGCTCATGGGAGCCGGATTATCCAACTTGATGAGCTTTAGGTTCATGGAGACCCTGCTAAAAAGTAGAGGTGGATAGGGAGGTGACGACAATGAAGTCTCCAGAGTATGGTAGTCCAACAGGGTCTGTGTGATTACAAAACCAGCTGAAATGTCAAGGTGGATGAGGGAAATGTAACAGGATCCCACGTCATGATGAAGACCCAGAGGCCATCTATGGATGCTGCGGGAGGGAAAATCAGTTTTCTCCAGGGACTAGCTCCCTGAGAAGTCATCTAATTCCAAATGGGCAGACCTAAACACAGGTACACACAAGCACCACTAAGTGGATATATAGTATATATATATATATATATATAATATATATAATATATATATACATTTATATATGTATATATGTATATATATACATTTATATATGTATATATATATGCGTGCATGTGTGTATGGATACATATGTAACAACAATAATCAAGGAATAGGACAAGAACTTGAGAGGAGCTTAAGAGGAGATGGAGGGGACACTGAGGGATGGAGATAACATAAATAAAATACTGATGTATGAAATTCACAAAAATAACATTTTTTTAAAAGTTGCCAGGCACATGCCTTTAATCTTAGCACTTGGGAGGCAGAGCCAGGTGGATCTCCGTGAGTTCAAGGCCAGCCTGGTCTACAGAGTGAGTTCCAGGACAGCCAGAGCTACAGGGAGACCCTGTCTCAAAAAGACCAAAAACAAAACAAAACAAAACAAAAAGTAAAGATGGAAATTTGATCAATTTCCACCTTGGGCTTCCACATGCACTTGCACACAGGTGCACAAATGCATGTAGGTACATGTGCTCAAACACAACACACACATGCACAATACCAAAAACACACATACAAAGACCCACACACAAATACACAGAGACACAACTCTCTGTAATTGATCAATTTATGGTATGGGTTTTACCTTTTCAATTAAAAAAATTATCTGTCTTTGTGTATATACACCACATGTGTGCTTGTTCCTAAGGAAACCAGAAGAAAGCATCAGATCCCCTAAAGCTGGAGTTGTGAGTTATGAGCTGCCCGACCTGGGTGCTGGAAATCAAACTCGTGTGTTACGGAAGAGCAGAAAGTGGTCGTAATCACTGGGCCAACTCTCTAGCCCTGTGATATGTGTTTTTGGATTGTATTCATTGTTTCTGTTGACTGTGAAGCAATTAAAAATTTTTTTTATTTAATTTTATTTCTGTATGTGTATGAATGTGTTGTCTGCATGCAGGTTTGTGCACCCGTGTCGTGCAATGCCACGGAGGTCAGAAGAGGGTGTCGGATTCCCCTGGAACTGGAGTTCTCCTGGAATTGGAGTTTCAGACGGTTTTCGGCCACCATGTGTGTGCTGGGGATTGAACCCGGGTCCTCTGTAAGAGCGGTCGGCGCTCTTAACTGCTAGGCCATCTCTCCAGCCCCGACTGTGAAGCAATTTATGGACAGCGTTTACAGTCATGGATGGATTGATGTTTTTTTAATTAAAAAAAATGTTTTATTATTTTTATTTTATATGTATGAATGTGTTGCCTGTATGTGTGCAAGTGCACCTGTGCCATGCCCTCAGAGGTTAGAAGAGGGCACTGGATGCCCCTGGAATTGAAGTTATGAATGATTGTTAGCCATCATGTGGGTAATGGGAATGAAACGTGGGTTCTCCACAAGTGCTGTGAACCACTGAGCCAGGTCCTGGATTTGCATTTAATTTTGAGTCCAATAGTAAGACAGGAAAGTATTATAATTAAGGTGATAATTAGCTGGATTAAAGTTTCATTCAGTACCTTCTGCCCTTTAGCATCATTAGTTTCAGAAAGGAACATATTTAAAGTCAAAAAGAATGTTAGGAGGGTATTGAGGAGATGATATTGGGAATGCCGGTATTGGGGCCTTACAGTGATAACAGGCCCAGAATGTACAAAAAGAGTCAGGAAATGAACCTGATGTAAGACGATCACTCAAAAGTCAAGAGGTCTACTCCACAGGAGGGAGTGCATAAATCACAATGATATCAGGCCAAAGAGCCTGTGGGTAAACAGGCCATGGGCCTTAGAGTCTCCTCTACTACTATTGACTTTTTAAATGGTCATAGTATTTAACTGACTCCTAATGACTTAGTATTATACTTGTAGTTTAATGACTGTCTCAATTCAAACCAGAGAAGCACCCTCATGCAGCAGATGGTGATTAATTCAGAGATCCATAATTGGTCAACATGCAGATAACAAACTGCAGAGTACTTTGTCCTGAATACAACACCTTTATCAAACCTCTGTCTCCCAAGGTTCATGTGTCATTGCATAAGAAGGTGCAGACAAATTATAAGAGCCAGAAGTGGTAGATGACTACAAGGAAGCAGTATTTTCTAGACATCTGGGCATTTACTCATATGAACTTGGACACAGAAGCTTAAGCCAGAAAAAAAATCACAGCATAAATGTAGGGAAGTGGGAAGCCCTGACCCCAGCTAAGGAATTACTGAAAATTGATAGATGGTGGGAGGAGAGTCAATTTTCTTTAAGGGTGTGATGCTGGGTTGGTTATCCAGGCTTCAGTGGATGCAAACCACCCTGAAGGGCATTCTTTGTGGACATAGGGATAAGTGGACACAGGGTTCTCTTATCCAGGGTTATTTAACTACTATTGATTGGAAATGTTTCCCTTCTCTTCTCTGCCTTCCTTCTTTCATTTCATTTTGTTCTCCTTTTACTTTTTCATTTTTACAATATACTTTCCTCTGTTTCTTGAAATGCCTCTTTTTTCTGTATATTTTTTCCTCCTCCGTGCTTTGTTCTCTTTTAAGGTGCTGGCACATTGCACTTCGTATCAAATATTCCTTTGTTGATTGTTTTATTTAAGAAGGAAGAAATGAGCTGACTCCTTTAAAAGCTAATGTGAGTTTCCTCTGCCCTTAACTGGTGAGTATATTAAATTGGTCAGGGGGCATTAAGGGGGTAGAGATAGTGAAAGAGTTCTTAATATCATTGAAATATATTTCATGAAATTCTCAATTTTATTTTAAGTACAAGAGGCATCTTTATTATTTCATACTTGAATAAAGCAGGCACCCTAACATAAAAAAGGTTGTAAATTTTCTAAATGAGTTCACAGTTATCTGATGAGAGCTACATCCTCTGTCATCCAGAAGTAAAGCAAAATGATTTGGCATCTGAAAGTCCTGCCTTTTCAGCTCCATGGCTCTGTGTCCACTGTGGACATTAACACAGTAGCTGTAGAGCATTTACAGGGATGGTGAGGTAAGTCAGGATATGCTGTGAGTGTAAACTATAAACTATATGCTGTGAGTGTAAACTATATGACTTTAAAATCTTAGCAAGAGAAGGGCTGGAGAGATGGCTCAGTGGTTAAGGTTAAGACCACTGACTGTTCTTAAGGAGGACCTGGGTTCGATTCCCAGCACCCACATGGCAGCTAAGAACCATCTTTAACTCCAGTTCCAGGGGATTCCGACACCCTCTTCTGACCTCTGTGCAATGCACGACACAGGTGCACCAACCTACATGCAGACAGTACACTCATATACATAAAAAATAAATAAATAATTAAAAAAGAAGAAAGTGCAGTATAGATGAATCTCTGCAGTATGCTGAATGAAAGAAGTCAGATTAAAAGGCCATATAATGTATTAGAAATATCTAGAAAAAAAATTAACAAGAGAAAGGTAATGTAAGATAGCTTTGTTTATTGATTCTGTGCTGAAATATTATTTTGGATACACATGCACATATGTGCACAGGTAAATTTATATGCATGCATATATTTATAAATACAGATATAGATATGTGTATATATAATAGGTACTAGAAAATTTAATGCATATGTGGCTCAAGTTATATTCCTCTGTTCCACATCATTTCACAGTAAATGTGATGTGAGATATGTGATCATGTTCTGCCCAAGGAGACTGTTTACTTTTTATTGCTATGATAAACTGTGACCAGAAACAACTTTGGAAGAAAAGAGTTTATTTCATCTTACACTTCCAGGCTATAGTCCATCATTGAGTGGAGTCAGGAAAGGAACTCAAGTAGGAACTAGGGGAAAAGATCTAAAGCAAAGACTGTAGAGGAATGCTCCTTGTTGGCCTTTTCCCCTGGCTTACTCATTTGTCTTTTTATATTATCTAGGTCCACTTGCCTAGGTAGTGCACTCCTTGCCAGGTGTGGTGGTGCATGCCTTTAATCCCAGCACTTAGGAGACAGAGGCAGGCAGATCTCTGTGAGTTCAAGGCCAGCCTGGTCTATATAGTGAGCTCCAGGCCAGCTAGGACTAAAGGGAGACCCTGTCTCAAAAAGACAAAAGAAAGAGAGAAAGAAAGAAAGAAAGAAAGAAAGAAAGAGAAAGAAAGAAAGAGAAAGAAAGAAAGAAAGAAAGAAAGAAAGAAAGAAAGAAAGAAAGAAAGAAAGAAAATGCCTCACAGACAAGCCAATCCAGTGGAGAAAATTCCTCAAGTGAGTGAGGTTCATTCTTCCTAGGTATCTTTAGTTTGTGTCCAGTTGACACTGGGAAACACATCTCTGGTCTACTTTTCAGTATTTTCTTGTACTACTGTAATGAAAGTTCTAAGTGAGGAAGATCAGCAAGCTACACTCTCATTAGGGAGCAATTTGGGGAACTCCAGTGGTTATGGAGATGAGGACAAAGGGTTTGGCAGACAGAAGATGATACCAAGCTTGAACTCTGGAGCAATTTCAACAGTTTTTTTTTCCTTACTGCATAGATAACACTGAAGCTTAAAGATAGTGTGGATTTGGCAGGAGCAAGTGCCTTTTAAACTCCTGCACAGGCAAGGATTATGTTAGAGACAGAATACATAATTTGGCAAGATGAAGTCTTTTAGTCATTGCAAATTCCAGAAAGGAAGCTGTGAGGTGTTTGCATGTGCTACAATACTCTTTAACTGGCTGTTTAATAATGAGCACATTGTCTGTGACTAGTTCTCACGTGACAAGGAAAAGCTCATTATTAAACAGCCAGTTAAAGGCAGAGGAAACTCACATTAGCTTTTAAAGGAGTCAGCTAATTTCTTCCTTTTTAAATAAAACAATCAACAAAGGAATATTTGATATGAAGCGCAATGTGCCAGCACTATAAAAGAGAACAAAGCACGGAGGAGGGAAAATATACAGAAAAAAGAGGCATTTCAAGAAACAGAGGAAAGTAGTATTGTAAAAATGAAAAAGTAAAAGGAGAACAAAATGAAATGAAAGAACGAAGGCAGAGAAGAGAAGGGAAATATTTCAATTAAATAGTATTAGGTTAAATGATCCTGCTGTTTTGTATCCTAGAGTATTGTAGCACATGCAAACACCTCACAGCTTCCTTTCTGCAATTTGCAATGACTAAAGGACTCCATCTTGCCAAATTTTGTATTCTGTCTCTAACATAATCCTTGCCTGTGCAGGAGTTTAAAAGGCACTTGCTCCTGCCAAATCCACACTATCTTTAAACTTCAGTGTTATCTATGCAGTAAGAAAAAAAAAAAAACTGTTGAAATTGCTCCAGAGTTCAAGCTTGGTATCATCTTCTGTCTGCCAAACCCTTTGTCCTCATCTCCATAACCACTGGAGTTCCCCAAATTGCTCCCTAATGAGAGTGTAGCTTGCTGATCTTCCTCACTTAGAACTTTCATTACAGTAGTACAAGAAAATACTGAAAAGTAGAGATGTGTTTCCCAGTGTCACAGGACACAGACAGTCTCATGCCTAATGGTAAGACTGCCTCTGGTAGTTATGGCTAGTGTGAAGGGACATAATTTCAACACTGATTTGAAGGCTCAGAGGAAGAAAGTCCCCAAGAGTAAGGATGCATCATCACAGTTTAAGGCTAGATGTGCAGGTCATGGACATGTCTGAGGAATTCAGGGCCTCATATTCTGTTGAGCTGAGCAGGACAGTCCTGCAGTGTTACACATTTATTTAGAAGTCTGAGACAGGAAGATAGGAATTTAAAGGCCTGCATAGGCTATAGAGAGAGTTAAAGATTGGCCTGGGCAATAGAAGGAGATCCTATCTCAAACTAGAAAGCACAAAGGAGGGCAGGGATGTGGCTCTGCATGGCTCTAGTGTGTGCTAGCAAGCACAGGGCCCTGAGTCCAAATCTCAGTAATTCATAAAACAAACAAAAAGAAAAATAGACAAGCAAACAATACATTCGTACTCTACAATTATAGGCCCCCCCCAAAAAAATTCTTAGACCGAATCATCAAGACAATAAAGCCGCACTTCTGTTTGAACTATACAACTTGGCAAGGAAGACTTCAATATTATGGCTTGTTAGGAGTGGAACCTGGAACTAAGGTATGGATCTCTCCTCTTAGAAGCACTGAGATTGGAGGGAAATTTTGTTGGGATTATTTTTTCCTCTGTGACCACAATCTTACCCTTCCCTGAAACCAAAACATACAATAACATACTCAACAAAAGCAAGTTAGGGAAGAATGTTTTTTTTATTTTTTAATTAAAAAATTTTTTTTTAAAAATTTTATTTACTTTTGTATGTGTATGAATGTACTGTCTGCATGCAGGTTTGTGCACCCATGTCGTGCAATGCCGCAGAGGTCAGAAGAGGGCGTCGAATTCCCCTGGAACTGGAGTTAAAGAAGGTTTTCAGCCACCATGTGGGTGCTGGGGATCGAACCTGGGTCCTCTGCAAGAGCAGTTGGTGCTCTTAACCGCTAGGCCATCTCTCCAGCCTCAGGAAGAATGGTTTTAATTTGGTGCATGGTTAAAGTCCATCACAATGGGGAAGCCAGAATGGGAGAAGCTTGAGGGAGCTTGTCACATCCTATCCATGATCAAAACCAGAGACCAAAGAATGCATGTGGGCTTTTCCTCAGGTGGCTTTCTCCACTTGTAGACAGTTCAAGTCCCTCTGTCTAGGAAACGATGTCACCCCCCAGTGTGCTGGTCTCCCCTATAAACATAACCAAGATAATCTGAACAGACAAATCTATAGGCCAAGTTGATAGTCCCTAGATGTAGAGACTCCCTTCCCAGGTGATTCAACACTTTTAAGTTGGAAACTAAAATTAACCACTACTTCTGTCTTAAGTTTACAAATTAATATTTTTAGTCAGGTAACACAATCGACAAGACAAGACTATATACTCTTGAACAACTGCAGGACTTAGAGCTGGAGTGATGGCTCAATGGTTAAGAGCAATTGCTGCTCCTTCAGAAGATCCGGTTTTGGTTCCCAGCACGCATATCTGGTAGTAACTCCAGCTACAGGGCACCCAGTGCCATCCTTGCCTCTTTAGGCATCAGGTGCGTGAGGCATATGCGTACCCATACACATAAATTAAAAACAAATATTTTTAAATAAGAAATTTCTAAAAAAAGAAAGAAGAAAGAAAGAAAGAAAGAAAGAAAGAAAGAAAGAAAGAAAGAAAGAAAAGAGGAAACCACAGGCCCTGATCACTTTTTTCTAGTAGAATCCTCTAAATAGCATATGGGGCTGCATCCAGAGAATGATAGGTTATTAGTAAGTAGAGTTAAGTGATTGTCCATATGAGGACATCATCGTATAATATAAATTAAACATGCAAGTAAGGATCCTGGGAGTTTGTTCCAATGTTCTTCTTCAATAGCTTTTAAGAGCCACATCAGGGACTTGGTCACTAAGTGCTGCAGTGACAGAGGGTGAAGAAGGAGGCCAAAAGGCTCACGAAAGTGACATACCTACAGGGTGTTACAACACACAGGGAGAAAAACACCAGTATGAGGGTTGTAGACAGCAGCCACTTCTGTATGGTGGCAAGAAGAGTGTACTGCTGAGGGGTGAGCATCGGCAGCTTTGTAAGCTAGGCTATTATCAGAAGACTTGGCTAGCAAAATGAGCTTGTTAAGGGTGATGAAAATGAGAGGTTTATGAGATAATCAAAGCCAGATGCTAGTCTAAATCATCACTATGAAATTTCTGGCAATTAAGGTAATTGCAATTTGAAAAAAAGTTCAAGCTTGGCTCAAAGTGGCTACTGATTTCTTCCTCCTCAAGGAAGTAAACAGACAGCAAAAAGAAGCAGATTGTCAAATATCTTTGTCATATTTTTCTCCCTTGATAAATGTTTCCCAGTCTGACCTAGAATTCTCTGTGTAGCCTAGGATAGCTCAAGCATCCCTGGTGTTGGGATAATAGGCAAGCTCAGCAAACACCACAGTCTTATTAAGAGCAGTGACTGGTACTGCACTTTTCATGTTAACACTAAGACTGACATGTCATGGAGATTCATCTTAAGAGCTGACTTGAATGCTAACAATGCTGCTCTTTGGTTCAGAATCAGCAAAGAATACACACATAAGAATGTGGCTTATATCACCAATAGGCCACATATCCAGTTCTTCATTAATTATGGTTATTCCTATTTCTTCTCGTCTGTTCTAGACATAAGAAATGGAGAAGGCACAACTCCCAAAGATCCCAGATATGAAGTTTGACAGATACTGCTTATTTGAGAAGACACAGTGAGTACATTCTTAGTGTGATATGGAGTAATTCTGTCACATAAAGAGGATTCATTTTAATGTGTCTTATGAAAACAAGGGTGTGTGATCTCCAGCTAGGATTGCAATGCAATGGATGGCTGATGGTGGCCTCTGACATATTTGTTTTTCACCTCTGTTAAGAGTGCTTGATTTGACACTATGGAATGAGTTGCCTCACTTCTGTTCCTTGTGTTTTGGTTGGGGCTGATCATAACTCTGAGGCCAGAAGCTGGATATGATAGAGATATGACTCAGACCTCCATGGATTACATTTGGGTAACACAAGTGGAAACATAGAACTCTAGTTTAAGACTGTTGTTACTAGAATAATTTGAGAAATATTTTTTGAGGCAAGGTCTCCCTGTAGCCCTAGCTGGCCTACAACTCATTATGTGGACAAGGCTAGCCTCTTTCTCACAGAGATCTGCCTGATTCTGCTTTCTCAGGGCTGGGATTAAAGGCATGCAGCATTGAACTTGGTTCACTAGTTACTGAGGAGAGCCATTTGAAGAGAAGGCATGAGATTGAGCACAGCTGCAAGGAGTGGAGAGAAAACTGGAATGTCAATATCGGGGAGGCTCAGGCAGGAGGGCCCTAAGTTCCAGGCCAGCCTGAGACATAGAGCAAAACTCTTATAAAACAAATCATGAACGTAAGGCCAAGCATAGAGGAGAGATGAGAATCATTTTCTATCCTATGCTTTCATTAGAGCATCTAGAAATGTCCACGAGTACAATAGTTTGCTCTGGATTCGAAGTAGTCAATACATTTTATGTTGCTTATATTGCTTTTAAATGAACTACAATAAATTTAAGCCAGTGATTTTATCGTATTATCTTATATTGGAGTATTTTTCATCATACTAAATAGAGAAAATGTTCTAGTAGTATTTCTTTTTAAGGACTTAGAAAGCACATGTTCATTTTTCTACATGTTTATAATCAACATCCTGCTATATTTTAAAAATGCAATTTTCTTATACTTCTCTCTCTCTATCATCTACATCTATATCTACATAAATATATCTATAGCTATATGTAATCTATATATCTCCATCCTGACAGTGATGAAACTGTACCTTCCTTCAGTGTCTTCCATTCTACATGGTGCTATATCATTGTTTGTTCTTGCAGCTCATAGATAGTTTGAATAACACAAATTCCTAAAAACTTCATGTAATCCAGTAGCCTAAGGGAATCTGCAGGGAGCCAGGACTTAGTTAACCATAGAGTTAACTTTCCTGTCTAGTTCCTTTTCCGCCTTGATTAGGTACGGGAGTCCAACTCCAGCAGGTTCCTGTCCTGAAGTCAGTGGTCTCAAAGGCAGCAAGGAAATCAATCAAATAAGACACAAGAGTCTCTTTCTTTTCATGATCCGAGGGTTCCGCGCGCATCTTTCTTCTCCGCTCCCTCGAGGGCTTTCAGCTTTGCCGCTCTGCCCATTTTCTCTGCTTCTGTTCTCTTTACTTTCTCTGCTTTTTTCTTCGCTGCTTCTCTTTATTTTCTTCTTTGCCGAGGGCCTTTCGGGTTTGCCACTCTGCTTTCTCATTTTCTTCTCTGCTTTCTCTCTATCTCTTTTTTCTCTACCCCTCAGATCCTGATGTTTATTTTTATATACCCTAAGACTAATACAGGTTACGCAAGCCTAAGCTAATAATGAAAAAAAAATAGCACAACTTCCTTGTATTTTTCAGAAAATTCATACCTGAAATCATTCTTAACATCAAAACAGTAAAACAATCAATAATAGTACAACCATTTAGTTGAGACATCATAAAAAGTAAAACAATAATGGTAGAGCCACTCAGCTAAGCAATTTAGCAAAATTGCAGCAAAGCAAAGTTAAATATTAACTTTTAACTCTAAGGACTTCATTCTTTATGGCTTATGGTTACATAAGTGCTAGACAGTGTGGAAAGTGAGCTTTAAAGATTTAACCATAGAGAACTTTATCTTTCCTACTTAAGCTCCTCATTTGCTCAGCCTGTAAGCCATTTCATAGCTGATGTGGCTTTGATTCATATCTTGTTTTTATTCTGGTCATTGTTTTCCTAAGTTTCTGTTTTTCTCCATTTCTGTTTTCCTCAGTTTCTCTCTATACACATCCTGCTGGGGTGTTTTCCTAAGGGATATTAATCTTTGAATCAGATCACTAGAATCCTTGGCCTCGCCGGACTTAGTTTCACTTTGCCCTACAATCCTCTTTTTAGTTTAAACTAGCGAAATCTGTGCACGATACATTTCTGTAGAACTGTTAATTGCTACCATATCATACTTTTAAGTTGTATACACAGTGTCAATATTTCTCACAAAGGACTCATTTCTAGAAAAAGCAAAAGTGTCGGTTCCGTTCCTTGAGGTAGAAGCAGGTATCTTAATTGCTAAAAAGCCAAAAGTCAAGCAGTCCAGAGAAACAAGAATTAATACGATGAAAGGAATTATTAAAAGTCAAGGTCAGCTGGAGAGCAAACTTCACCCAGATGAGTCAGGTCACTGGAACTTTGTCAAACAGTGAACCTTTTACGAATGACTCTGCCAATTGGGGGAAAATAATGTGACAGATTCTAGATATTTGAATCCAACTTTAATCTTGGACCCTGCTCCATGGTGTGTACACATGTTGGCTGTGCACTCCCCACCTATAGAGTGAAGGTCTCAGGACCTTTAATCTTGGACCCTGCTCCATGGTGTGTACACGTGTTGGCTGTGCACTCTCCACCTATAGAGTGAAGGTCTCAGGACCTTTAACCAGTCCCTCTCCTCATTTATACCATAATGGGAAACTTTGACTCTTCCAGCTGTGCTGCTTCCTAACACTGTTGCTCAGCCTATTCCACATAAAAATTTTCAAGTGTTGCTCCATGATCCCCCCTCTCTACTTCCTATGTTTTCTCTTTTGTTCTCTTTCATTCCTAAAAGGAAGGATTCCTTGTCATCCCATATTCTGTGTCCATGTCAACTCTGGTACCCTTCCAATTCATCCCCTTAACATTGTATTCAATGTGAAGTACTTGGTATGTGTTGAAGGAAGAAATTTCAGGATGGTCACTTCTCATTGATAAATTTAAATTTGTAATTTAGTAGATGAGGTGGCTGGATTTGTATGTTTTAAAGCTTGTATTCGTTTCACACCATACTTAGAATTTTCAGTGCAGCACCATGAAACGACACTAGTATTTTCTAAATTCATTTGTATTCTCATTCAGTTTACGTCTCAATGTGTTACTTGCATATGCTTACAGATTTATACTTTGATGTCTTAAGACATTAAAATTATATTAGTCCTGGTTTGCCTCACTGACAAACTATTATCCCTTCTAGCAGATTGTTTCTGTTATGAAATTGTATCCTAATCAAGATATATGACAACCAACTTTTCTCAAATATTGTCAATAATTCTGTCAGATACCAAACAAAAGTCTGATGTAGATAATATTGTAATATTTGTCTATATATTAATCTATCATCTTTTATATCTAATTCAGCACTTGAAATATTGTAAATTTTGACTTTTTCTAATAATCTGAAAAGAAATTGATACAGTGAATTCCCCAGTGGAATTTTTTTGTTTAAAATTTCCCCAAATTTTGGGCTTGAGTTGTCTTCCCAATTTACCCCTTACTGGAACATTATTTAATTTTCTTACTTCTGTGCTCAAATACCTGACAAGAAATAATGAAAAAGAGAAATCATGTGTTTTGTATTATGTCTTTACATCATAATATAAAGGCAACAGGAGCTTCAAGCACAAGAAGCAGAGGGCTGGGGCCTGGCTATTAAAATCTCAAGGCCTAACCCCAGTTATCCAGTTTTTACAATGAAGTTCAACAGTTTAAGGCTCCACAACCTTCTGAAACAGCACGACCAGGTGTTCAGACAAATGAGCCTATAAAGGAAACTTCACATTCAAACTACAACAGTCATCACTATGTACATTTTTTTTTTTTTTTTGGTCTTTTTGAGACAGGGTCCCCCTGTAGCCACAGCTGTCCTGGAACTTGCTCTGTAGACCAGACTGGCCTTGAACTCACAAAGATCTGCCTGCCTCTGCTTCCCAAGTGCAAGGATTATAGGCGTGCACCACCATGCTCCGCTCACTCTGTGCTTTTAAGAAAGACAGTGTTTCATTTACTCTTCAACTTCCCAAGCTGGAAAATGCTGCAGGGGCCCATCATCATTTTTGTCCACACTTGCACACAGCTAAAGCATCTTTTACTTGGTGAATACATTCTTTCTCTACCCCTCAGGAAAATTAAGATTTGTGATCTTGTGATCATACCTGCTTGCTATAACACTCTGGCTTTAGTTCCATCCCAGTATACATCATATTTTATAGTTTTTAACTTACTTCTCTGTCTTTCCTGTAGAACTTAAATGCAAGGAATATTTTCACTATAAATATAGTATTTTCTGATATTAATTTGAATGAAGAAAAAAAATGATGCTCAAGTATTGTATTGACAGTGTGGTGGGTGATGCAAAGTCAGTAGAAAGTAAAGAGGAAAACAGCATGATCTTGAAATATATATAAGAAGACCTAAGGTAATCAGCAGTGTGGGAATTGCCTCCAGTATAGCCTTGACGACTGAACAGAACTAAACAAGAGGCTCAGCTAAACTCAAAGCAGCTGGGCATGGTGACACATGCTTTTAATCCCAGCACTGGGGAGGCAGAGGCAAGTGGATCTCTGTGAGTTTAAGGCCAGCCTGGTCTACAGAGAGAGTTCCAGGACAGCCAGTGCTACAGGGAGACCCTGTCTCAAAAAGACAAAAAAAAAAAAAAAAAAGAGCAATGATGAGGGTAAGGCCAGGCAGCATGTCTGCAGTAAGAATTCTTTGCTGATTAAAAGAAAGTTATATCAAGCTGGAAGTGATGGTACACACATGGAATCCAAGCACACTGGAGGCAGAGATAGTGAAATCTTTGTGAGTTTGAGGTCAGCCTGGTCTACATAGTGAATTCTAGGCCACCCGGGGCTACATAATAAGACAATATCTCAAAGTGAATGTATTTGCACAGAAGGAAATCTGGATACAAATGTTTGACTTAATAGGACTTAATATGTGTGGTGGAATATATGAGGGCTGGTGGGGGGTTGGAGGCATGGACAGGGAGGGTGTCTAAATTTGATGAAGAACTGTTACATGAAATGTACAAAAGCCCAATAAAATGATAAATATGTAAATTAAAATAAATGTATATCAATACCAAGGTATACAGCTCAGTCAAAGTAAATTGAGCACAGAGATTTTTCCCATATTGTTATAATGTATAGCACTGTATTCTTTTATGTGGAAATTATTTGTAATCAAAAAGGACTTGGAAATACCAAAGACTGAAGAGTTAAGGGGGATAAGTATGAAGCCACAACTTATTACATACTATATATTCTTTTCTTTGGAAGAAAAAGTGAAGCTGAAGTACTTGTAATTAGCATAGAATAAGAAGATCCATTAAATCAGGTAGAGATGGTGTTGAAACATGGTAATCAAACAAATAGATTATTTGGGAACTCTTAGGACTCAGAGAACAGAAGACTGGAGGGACTCATCAGTATCTGCTGATAAAATCATGACTGTTCATCTACATGCTGTCAGGACAGGTTATGATCTCTGTTCAACCAATAAAATCTCATGTGATTGTAACTAGTCTGTGTCCTTCTTTGTACCTCCTTTGGTGTACAACATGAAAATGTTTGACTAGAGAGCTGCTGATCCATAGCTGCACAGACTTTGCTTTTGCAAGTGTTCCTTACAGACATGGCACCTAGGATATCCCTGATTTCTTTTTCTTTTTTTAAAAAAATTTATTTATTTTTGTATGTGTATGAATGTACTGTCTGCATGGAGATTTGTGCACCCATGTCGTGCAATGCCGCGGAAGTCAGAAGAGGTTGTCGGATTCCCCTGGAACTGGAGTTCTCCTGGAATTGGAGTTATAGATGGTTCTCAGCTACCATGTGGGTGCTGGGGATTGAACCTGGGTCCTCTGCAAGAGCAGTAGGTGCTCTTAACCGCTAGGCTATCTCTTCAGCCCCTCTTTTTCTTTTTTTTTTTTAAATGATATTGCAGGCCTTTATTCCCAGCACTCAGGAAGCAGAGGCACATGGATGTCTGTAAGATTGAGGCCTGGGTCATCTATATAGTGGACTCCAAGCCAACTCTGGTGGCAGGAGACTCTATTTAAGAAAAAAAAAAAAAAAAAAAAAAAAACACGGGCTGGAGAGATGGCCTAGCGGTTAAGAGCGCCGACCGCTCTTACAGGGAACCCGGGTTCGATCCCCAGCACCCACATGGCGGCTGAGAACCGTCTGAAGCTCCAATTCCAGGAGAACTCCAGTTCCAAGGGAATCTGAGACCCTCTTCTGACCTCTGCAGCATTGCACGACACGGGTGCACAGACTTGCATGCAGACAGTACATTCATACACATACAGAAATAAATAAAATTAATAAAAAAATTAAAAAAAGAAAATAAATAAAAATAAATAAAAATAAAATAATAAATACTTTTTAAAATCACAAGATACCTCAGACCATCCTAGTTATTTAAAATTGGATTCAACCTAAACAAAATTGCATGTCTATGTATTAAATCATTCACTCTATCTCTGTGGGTATTTTAGCATGCATCAGCAGCAGCAGCAGCAGCAGCAGCAGATGATGATGATTCAAAGGCTGTGTGCTCTGGATGATCATCTGACCAACATCACTTAGGAAATAATTCTCAGAAAGATTTGAGGCTGAACTACTAGGAAATAGCAGAATTTAGGACAACTTGACCCCTAAGGGCTTACAGATTTACAACATGGATATTGGGATGCTTAGGCCGATGCACTTCAGGACTGAGGACACCCATTCTTTTTGTCCCTATGAGTTGACTGACTGTTATACAGAAAATTTTCCCAATATAAAACCTTCCATGTTGGCTGTAGAGGTGGCTCAGCCTTTGAGAGCTCTGGCTGCTCTTGCAGAGAACCCAGGGAACTATCCATAACTCCAGTTGTGGCTTTCATAGTTTGCACTGAAAAGACATGTGTGGTTCTGATTTTTTTTAATATGTAACTTGTTTTTCTCTTATGGCTTTCAGTATCTTGTCTTTGTTTTGGGCATCTAGCATTTTAACTATGGTATGGCATGGGGAATTTCTTTTCTTTTGGAGTTCTGTGTGCTTCTTGTATTTGTATGGGTTTGCCTTTTTTCAGTTTGAGGAATTTTTCTTCTGTTTTTCTGTTGAAAATATGATCAATAACATTGTCTGGGGATTCTTCTCCTTCCTCTATCCCTATGATGTGGAGGTTTGTCTTTTCATAGTGTCCGAAATTTCCTCATTGTTCCACTCTTGTGTGTGTGTGCGTGTTTTTTTTTTTTTTTTTAATTCATAGTCTTTGTTTGAGCTTTCTTGTTTTTCCTTGCCATCTTCCAGGTTTGATATTCTGTTTTCTGCTTCATCCAATCTGCTTCTGATGCTTTCTCCTATCCTTTCCTGTTGTTTGGATGTGTGCGTTTGATTTGCTTTCTCATTTCATCCCATGATTTCTTTAGAATTTCCACTTCGTTTTGGAGCTTGAAACAAAGAAAATAATTCAAAGAATCAATGAATCCAAAAGTTGGTTCTTTGAAAGGATATGAAAGAGCAATTCCAAGTTAATGGTTTTTGGGTTGAAAAGGGAAACATCACAACAGATAAAGGAAAGATCCAGGCAATCATAAGAGAATACTTCAAAAACCTATACTGTACTTAATTTGAAAACCTAACAGAAATGGATGAATATCTGAAATCCTGATGCTCAACAAAGCTTAACCAAGAAAAGATTGACCACTTAAACTAACCCATAATATCTGAGGAAATTGAAAATGTAATAAAAAACCACCCAACTAAAAAAGCCCAGGCCTAGATGGTTTGAGGGCAGAATTCTATAAAACATTTAAAGAGGACTTACAACCATTACTACTCAAACAGTTTAGAAGGATACAGAGGAAAATATCCCAAATCCCTTCTATGAAGCATCACTTTAATACCAAAATCAGGCAAAGATACAACCAGAAAAGAGAAAACTACCCATCTCATTAATGAACATAGATGCAAAATTACTCAACGAAATATTTGCAAGCCACATACAGACCCACATAGAAAAGATCATCCATTAAGACCACGTTGGATTCATACCAGAGATGCAGGGATGATTCAACATATGTAAATCAATAAATATCATAAATCACATAAATTGACTGAAAGACAAAAAACACACAATCACCTCAGTTGATGGGAAAAAGGCTTCAACAAAATCCAGCATGCCTTCATGCTTAAAGTCCTAGAGAGAACCGGACTGGAGGGAACATTCCTCAATGTAATCAAAGCCATATACAACAAACCCACAGCCAACATCATCCTAAATGGAGAAAAATTAGAAGCATTTCCATTAAAGCCAGGAACCCAGCTAGGCTGCCACCTATCAAAGTTCCTTTTCGATATAGTGTTTGAAACACTTTCTAGGGCAATAAGGCACAAAAGGGAAATTAAAAGTGTTCTAATTGGAAAATAGGAAGTCAAGCTATCCTTTTTTGGAGATGAAATGGTAGTTTACGTAAGGAATGCTAAAATTTCCACAGAAAACTTCTAGAAACTATTAAGAGTTTCAGTAAAGTGGTGGTATACAAGATTAACCTAGGAAAATCAGTAGCCTTTCTTTACACCAAAAACAAGCAACTGAAGAAGGAATATAAGGTGAACTTCCCACTCACAATAGCCTCAAAAACAATAAAATAACTAGGAACAAACATAACCAAAGACAATGAAGATCCTACAACAAAATTTCAAACCCCTGAAGAAGGAGATTTAAGAAGATAGCAGAAGATAGAAAGACCTCCTATGCTCATGGATTTGAAAAATTAGTATACTAGAAATGACCATTCTACATAAATTAATATACATATTCAAAGCAATCCCATGTAAAATACTCAAGAGTTTCTTTATAGACTTGGAAAAAGATCCTTAAATTCATATGGAAAACCAAAAGACCTTGAATAGCCAAAGCAACCCTTAGTGAAAAGAGCAATACAAGAGGGATGACTATACAAGACTTCAAACTATATTACACGGCTATAGTCGTAAAATAGACTGGTACTGGCACAAAACCAGACGTGTAGACCAATGGAACAAAACTGAAGATTCAAAGTTGAGTTCATACAATTTCAGCCCACTCATATTTGACAAAGGGACCAAGAAGATTCAATGGAGGAAAGACAGCATCTTCAACAAATGGTTTTGGCAAAACTGCATCACCACTTGTAGAAGAATAAAATTAAATGCCAACCTCACACCCTATACAAAAATCAACTCCAAATGGATCAAAGACCTCAACATGAAACCCGAAACTATGAAAGTGATAGAAGAAAACATTGGCAGCAACATACAAGACATAGGTGTAGGAAAATACTTTCTAAATCAGACAGCAGCTGCACAGGAAATAAGGTCAACAGTTGATAAGTGGAACCACAATAAACTCAAAAGCTTCTGTTCAGCAAAAGAAGCAATCAATGAAGTAAAGAAAAAACCCATGGAGTGGAAGGAAACCTTCACCAGTGATACATCTGACAGAGCATTAAATTCCAGAATATTTAAACTACTCAAAAAAAACAAAGAAGTAAGAAAACAAATGACTCACTCAAAAGATAAAGAGCTGAACAGAGACTTCAGAAGTGAGGAAGTAAAGATGGTTAGAAACATCTTAAAAAGTGTTCAACATTGCTAATAATTAAGGAGATGCAAATTAAGATATCTCACTCTGATAAGAATGGATAATATCAAGAAAACAAATACAAATGATACCAAATGCTGGAAAGGTTGTGGGGAATGGGGAACATTCATTCACTGCTGGTGGGAATGTAAACTCATACAATCACTATGGAAAGCAGTGTGAAGAACCCTTAAAAGATTCAAAATTAGCCTACCACCTGACCAAGTCACTCCTGGGTATATACTCATAAGACTAATTCTACTGCAGAGATGCATGCACATCCATGTTAAATACATCTCTCTTCACAATAGGGAAGACCTGGAACCAACCAAGTGCCCCTCAACTGATGAGTGGATAAAGGAAATGTGGTACATCTAAACAATGGAATTATATGCAGGGGTAATAAAAGCTAACATCATGAACTTTGCAGGTAAATAGATGGAACTAGTAGATATTATGCTAAGTGAAGTAACACAGTCCCAGAAAAACAAATGGTGAATGGTATCCCTCATTTGTGGATGCTAGCACTAAGTACCTACTTATAAGGCAAACCTGTTAGGCTGGAGGTCTGGGACAAATACCAAAAATGACATTGATAGCTAGGTCCCTGCCCTTCTCTTCTGGCAGGGAGCCCCTGGTTACAAAACCCCATACAAGATACTGGATAAAGCCAACACTTAGTTCTGATTCCAAAGTGACCACTTGACCTAAGACCCACCTACAGGGTCCTAAAACCCACCTAATAGGACAATACCCCTGTACCTTGCCAGCAAGTCACCACTTCCCTCCTTTCTCCTTTAAAAAGCCACTACCCCAGATCATGATTTCACTGACTTCTGCATGTGAGGTTAGAAGACTCTCCTAGGAGCTATCTTTTCACATTAAACCCTGCTTTTTATATTTTAATTGGGCTAATCTGGTTTAGGAGAAGCCTGTCACAAGGTGCCCAAACATGGAAGGAGGTGAGCTCCCTTCCCAGAGGCCTGGGGGACCCTCCTCTCTTTTCCTCTATCCTGGCTTCCTATGTGACTATATAGGCTTTCATTTCATGGTAAGTTGCCTTTCTCTTTAACTGTGACTATAAGAACACCGGGGTTCCTTTCCTGGGCTTTCTGCCAAGAGTCATGGGCTTTGTTCCAGAGAGTCTTGTCAGTCAGGGAGAATGCACCCCTCCCCAAGGCTTCTCCACTCTTTTATCTAATTTCAGATGACTGTGGGGACACTCTACCCTTGGCACTGGTCTATGGTGCAGCTTTGAGGGATGGGCAACTCAGGATCAATACCCCCTCCTTATTCATCCCTGGGGTGTATTTTACAAAATCTGTCTAAATTAGGATTGTCTTAGACCGTACCCTAACAAATGGTCTAAGCTCTCCTACATTCAGGGATTCTGGGAATTGTGCTCCTACCCCTCTCCCCCTGTGTTCAGTGCTCCATGGCTTGGGTCACATATCTCTAATCCACATTCCCACCTGGAAGAACTGTCCCTGAGCCTTCAGCCCTGACTGAGTTACCTGAAACTCTGACTTCCCCTTTCCAACCTCTGCCAGTTCTGTCTCTGAGCTTCCTGAAGCTCTGGCTTCCCCTCCCCAACCACTTCCCATTTCTCCACAGGAGCCCATGTCCTGGCTTTCCCCTTATCCTCTGCCCCCTGTTTCTGCCCTGGTTCCTCCTCCTCTACCTTCAATGACTCAAGTCAAAGAACTCTAATCCACACTCCCATCTGGAAGCCTGGCCCTGAGCCTCCAGCCCTGACTGAGCTACCTAAAACTCTTGACTTGCCCTCCTCTGCCAGTTTTGTCTAACTTCCCTTCCCCAAGTTCTGCCAGTTCTGTCTCCTCCTCCTCCTCCTCCTCCTCCTCCTCCTCCTCCTCCTCCTCCTCTTTCTCCCGCTTTATCTGTGAGTTCAGTGTCCTACTTCTCCTACTCTTTTTTAAAATTTATTCATTATTTTTTATGTGTATGAGTGTACTGTCTCCATGTAGGTTGCTGCGCCCATGTTGTGAAATGCCACAGAGGTCAGAAGAGGGCATTGGATTCCCCTGAAACTGGTGTTAAAAATGGTTCTTAGCTGCCATGTGGGTGCTGGGAATCAAACCTGGGTCCTCTGCAAGACCAGTCGGTGCTCTTAACCACTGAGATATCTCTCCAGTCCCTCCTCCTACTCTTTCTCGTGCTTCTTCCATTTCATCCACTCCACCGCCTACCAGACACCCTGAATCCCTTTATCCACCACTTCCTGTTTCTCCACAGGAATACAAGGCCTTGCCTTCCCCTTACCTCCTGCCCTCTGCTTCTTCTCTGGTTCCTCCTCCACCTTCAACGGCTTGTAAACTCCCTCAACTAATTTGGTTTGTTAGGTCACCAGTGAAGCCCTTCATTTGGCTGGAGATGAGACTCCTGGGCTTTGGGGTAGGCCTTATTGAAGAGATAAAGTCAATTCCAGACCTCCACCCTGGACAAACAAAGGTTAAACATTCACCTTTCCCAGGCAAAAGTCCACCAGATACAGCCAGGGCATTGAGAAACAGGCCTGGTGGTATTCATTTTCCCCCAGGCTGAAGTCCACCAGATACATCCGAGGATTGGGAAACAGGTCCAGTCTGAGCCACTAAAGAAAAATTCCCCTAGATCAGGCCAGATGTATCTAACCTCCTGCTTGCGGTTTTTCCTTTAAAAGATCCTCCACCCTGAGCTGTGACACCGCTTCTCCCAGCCTTCTGTGTCAGGAGAGTGGTGGTCCAAGCTCAGCTTGAATAATGACTCTTTGTATTTACATTGGAGCTGCATGTCCTGGTGGTCTTTCAGGGGTCCCAGTGATCTGGGCATATATGGGGGCTTATCCAAGATCCCCAGACTCTCAGGACCCCAATCCAAAGAGTTTCATACTGGCCAGTGTCTCAGTCTTGTCCTTTGTCTATTGTCTTCTCTGTGCTTTTGTTTCAATCAGACTTCAAGGAAGCTGAAAACATGGGCTATAAAGTGGCCTAAAGTGGACACACTGGTGGGTCAAAAGCCTAATGGCTCAGGAAGACGTTTCTGACCTGGGGGTGGATGAGGTGCCTGCCCAACAGAATAAGGATTTTTTTTAGTGCAGAGGTGGATGAGGTGCCTGCCCAGCCAAAACCAAGCGCTTGGATTTTTCTGTGTCTTCAGTTGTGCCATGACCAGAGTGTTGCTTTGTTTGTTTTGTGTCTCATGTTGATTGTTCTCAGTGTTTATCAGACTTTGACGGACATTATGGGACAGACTTCTTCCTAACCCTTCCCTTCTCCAATTCCAACTCCCCAAACTAACTCTGTATCCTACAGGGAAGGTAGCTGCTCTGGTGATTAATGAAAGCAACTTCCCTGTGTCTAAGCACATGTCTAAGATTTGTGTGTGGTTGTAATTCAGTCATTATAATTGTCTCATGTTTATTCTGTCAAACAAAGTGGCCACTTCAAGTTTCAATCCTTTATGTGGACAGAATCATTCATTTTGGCATGCCAGACTATGCACATACAAACTTTAAAAATTGATATTTAAAAAATGCATTCAAAGGCCTAAAGTTTGGATACTATAGAAATCTCTAAATTTATTGTCTCTGAGTCTATCAAATGCTTCACAACAAGTAGTAATCTTTAGAATTAATCTCTGAGTCGACTTTTTAAGGATCCTATTTTCTAAGATGACATTTTGGTTTGCATCTGCTTTCAAAAAGGATTGTATGAGGTAACTTGCTTGCTTTGGAATTATCTACTTTTTTTGAGACCTCTGCAGGCCAGATTCTCTGGGTGGATGTATCCCAGATTTAACTAGCCTTCAGGACTGGGAATGAATTCTTGGACCGAGTGTGATGGCACACACCTTTAATCCCAGTCCCTGGGAGGCTGAGACAGGCAGTTCTTCATGAGCTCAAGGTCAGTCCATATTGTATTCTTTGTTGAGTTTCCACCCAGCTGCTACTCGGAAACTCTATCTCAAGGGAGCAGAAATAAACTGTCTCTTACTAGCTCATAAAATTTGCATCAGAAGTTAGTCAGGAATCCTGGTCCAGCTTGCGAGGAGGTTTATAGAGCTTGGGGAATTCCTGAGCTCTCTGGAGTGCTCATGTGGCAACTTTTCCTTCTCTGTGAGAGACCCATTTTGAGGTCTGGCACCTGGATCAGTTGGGGTGCTACATGGCTTCCCGGGGTCGAGAGGGCAGCCTGGGATAGCTAATGGGCTTTATTGTGTTTCCTATCTGTCCCCCCTCCCCCTTCCTCCTCATAGTAAGCAAATATACCTCCCTGGGTTTGAACTGCTGTTCTGCTGGTCTGGCCACTCCTGGAAGTTCCCCAGCCAGATGTGGTGGGCCACACCTTTAATCTAGCATGCCTTCAATCCTAGCACAGCCAAAGTTTCTAGGTGTAAAGATCATTACTGTAGAATTTCTGAGTCAGAAACAAATAACTGACCCAATTTAATCCTAAATTAAAAATAGAAAAATTTACCTCACAGCTAGATGACCTCAGTGCTGTATAAATTGTGAAGATTAAAGTGTTGTTATGTTGACTGTTATAAACTTAAGAGTCATATTTTACTCTGATTTAAGTTTTCATCTCTAATTTAAAGTTTTCATCAAAGTGCTGAAATTTTGGGTTTGAAACTAGTTAAACATTTGTTTTATGGAGCTGTTTAAACGAATACTCTTGCATCTAATGCTAATGATTTACTTGATATCAAGTTGATTCACAAGTAAACTGTCATGTGAGCTAAAACTGTTAAACATTCCCTTTTTATTATTCTTAGAAGATTCACTAATTTCTTTTATTAAGCAAAAATTATCTCTTCTTAAAAGTGCACTTTGCAGAAGTTCCACTCCTTTTCCATTGAGTTTGAGTTGTTACCTTGTAGCAGGTCAGTATTAATATCTAGCTGGTTTACCAGGAGTACAGAGACTGACCATGGGACTCTACATGTGGATGTTAGTCACACTGACTGATGGAGAAGGTATTTTTTGTGGCATTGAGATGGCAATCAGAGACATGTAAAGACTGAATTGAATTTTAAGTTAATGTGAAATCTTGGCAGAGAATGTTTTAATAAATATATGCCTTAAAAGTATTTAAAATATTTATTCTTCCATATTCCAAAATGTAAAATGTAACATGACAGATTTTATGTGTCTGACATTGTGTCCGGGAAGGAAGGGCAGACTTTAGGCCCTTTGCAATCTGCTATTGGAGGCCTAACAGGTCTACTTGAATCCTCATAGACATAGTGTTTGGCCCAGAAGGAAAATTTTAAAAAGCACTGTGTGAAGCTGTTTGACATTCACCATTTGCATCCCTGCCATAAAACAAGTGGCATGGTTGCCTGGGTGGATATA
Source organism: Rhizomys pruinosus (assembly GCA_009823505.1). Lineage (NCBI taxonomy): Eukaryota > Metazoa > Chordata > Mammalia > Rodentia > Spalacidae > Rhizomys > Rhizomys pruinosus. Next base: position 554,423 of record VZQC01010503.1, read on the forward strand.
GAGGGTGTTTAGTCCAGAGATGTTTGAAACTAAGAGCTTAACATTTATTGAGCATTTCTGTGATTTTTCAAACTATCATATTTGAGATAACTGTCCCATCTCGTTACATGGGAAATAAATGTTATTACTTAGTAAATCTGCACAACTAAGGGTTAATCTGTTTATGAATGTTAGGTGTCATGGTATCAAAAAGGGCTATAAAAAGTGAAAAAATGTTAAAAAGATATTTTTAGTAAAGATTTATGTGAAGATGATGAAAGAAGTGATAAAAGTCTGAAGATGTTTGTTGTGACAGGTAAAAAGGACACTATATAAATAAGCTTAAATTTGTAAGGTTCGGTCAACTACTTTAAAAATCAAAATGTATAGCTAGTCAAGGTTTGTTTAAGAATGTGCTATTTTTGTCCAAGCTTTATATGCATATCACATGGTACTTCAAGGATTAGTAAAAATAAGATACCTGTATTAAGTTAAAATGGTATAAACACTCAAGCTAGTTTACTAGTGGCCTGAATACGATTGTGAATATACAGAGTTGTTAATTTTCAGTCCTCTCCTGGCTTGAACCTGACTCCGTGTTACATGTTTGGATTAAATGGGCACAGGCAAATAGTTACCTATGGCTACTGAAAAGTACTTTATGTTTCTTGCAAGAGTTGATTTTGATATTTCCTTTGACCTAACCAGATAATTTGGCTCTAAAAGCTGAACCAACTGCATGCAGTGCAGAAGAAGACAGTTTGGATGGACTTGGTAATCCTTATCAGTTTATTTCTTGTCTTCTGGTATGTGTTATGACTCCTGTCTTTTTGGGAAAACTATAAAACAGTATAAAGAGTCTGAAAAGGAAAAAAGAATTGTTCCCATTTGTAGAAATTGTAGTGAACAGTTTTACATTTAAAATAAGGCTGAAATTGTTTAATTTGATCTCGTGGGTTATGCTTGTTTGATATATGGTGTGAAATCCCTACTCCAGTCAGTATTATACAAGGCTGACTGAAGTTTTGTCCAAGCCTTATCTAGAATATTATATAGTAATTAAATATAGTAATTAAAGGTGTTAGGCTGGTGTAACTTAGCCTATCTGGATGGATAATGACCATACCTAAATGCCCATACCAATTCGGCTGAGGGACCTAAGGAAAAACTTTGTTCCTTGCCCTCTGAGGTCAACCAGTCCCAGGGTACTATGTCTGGGGGCATCTCTTGAAATGTCCCGCAATTGTGAGTCACCAGTCCTCCTAGGCAGGGAAGTCTTGGAGACCCACTAATGGGACTTTAGCCAGTGTCCAGTCTGTAAAGGGGAAAGTCTTCAAAAAGGGAAGCCTGGTCTAGAAAGACCTGAATCTGTCCTCATGTGGATGGACTTTGTCCTTATATGGATGTATATGATAAATGAAAAGCCGAGAGGAGACAGAGGCCTCTCTCCACAAAAGACCAAGTGGCCCCTGAGTACTAAATCCTCAACTGAACTTGAGAAAACAAAAGTTGGTTAATCTGGGATAACTGTATGGACTTAAACACCCAAGAGGAAAAGTATAACCAAAAGATAAGTAATCATTATATTTACTTTAAAGTCTGAAAGATTGTGCCTCCAAATACTAGTTTTTTTTGTTTTTTTTAATTTTTTTTATTAATTTTATTTATTTCTGTATGTGTATGAAGGTACTGTCTGCATGCAAGTTTGTGCACCCGTGTCGTGCAATGCCGCGGAGGTCAGAAGACGGTCTCGGATTTCCCTGGAACTGGAGTTCTCCTGGAATTGGAGTTTCAGATGGTTCTCGGCCGCCATGTGGGTGCTGGGGATCGAACCCGGGTCCTCTGTAAGAGCGGTCGGCGCTCTTAACCGCTAGGCCATCTCTCCAGCCCCAAATACTAGTTTTTAATTCATTTAAAGTCATATGAGATCTGGTGTTATCAAATAATAAAATTTCCTCTTTCTGCTTAAGCAGTTACCTAAGGGAAAACTCACACCGTGACTATAAAAAAATTCCTAGAAAGCAGATGCTGAGTCCAGACATCATGGATAAATGAACAAAAGAAGAAGCCAAATAATGGATGCTTTGGAATCCCTCATTGAGAGATTCCAATGGACTTTTAAGTTGGACATTTAATTCACCCTGTTCCTCTCTTGGAATGTACTTAGCTACTCTTGCCTTCACAGGCACTGGTCAAAGATTTTGTTCTCTCTGTAATATTTTTTGGGTCTTTTAGATAGATCTACTGAGCAGATACCCCCAGTCACCACCTCCTAAGCTACCCCTTTTCATCATGGAAGAAGTCAGAGCAGTCAGCGCCCCAATTCCCTCTTGGCAATTGGGGTATCCTCCTCAGAGGGTAATGTGATAAAAGTAGGAGCCAAAAATTGGCTAGGCACTTTAGGGCCAAGGACCCCCCCCCCAAAAAAAAGAGCCAGTTTCTTTCTCAGCTGAGGGCTGAAGGCTTCCTGGATCTTCCAGTGAACTTGTCCTTCTGGTTGCTCTGACTTGTGGTCCATGCATCCTTAACCACTTGTTGGATTTATTAACTAGTGGGTAAATTCCATTACCAGGTATGCCCCATATATGACTTCCCTGAGGGAAAAGATGGAGTCTAATATTAGCCTCCCAGTATATAACTTGAGAGGGGAATGTAAGAGAGGCCAACACTGATCTCCACCCTGTTAGGCCCCGTCATTATTCTGTTGTTATTACTAACCTTAGGACCATGCATACTGAATAGGTTAGTCACCTTTATGAGAGAAAGACTGGGGGCAATTCAGCTAATAACCTTAAGGATACATTATACCTGACTTGATTCACACCATCTAAGCAGCCAATATGATAATGTAGACTAGAATACTTCTGTCTAAGCTAGGCAAAGAGAGACCAAGATTGGCCTCTTGATTAACAGGAGAAAATGGGGGTAATTAGGAGATAAAGTTAATTCCAGACCTCCAATCTGGACAAACAAAGGTTGAGCATTCACCTTTCCCAGGCAAAAGTCCACTGGATGCATCCGAGGAATGGGAAACAGGCCCAGTCTGAACCAATAAAGAAAAATTCACCTGACCAAGCCAGATATATCCAACTCCCTGGTTGCAGTTTTTCCTTTAAAAGATCCCTGCTCCCCCCTCCCATGCCCCAGCTGTGCCACCACTTCTCCCAGCCTGCTGCGTCAGGAGGGTGGCAGTCCAAGCTCAGTTTGAATAAACTATTTGTATTTACATTGGAGCTGCATGTCCTGATGGTCTTTCAGGGGTCCTAGTGATCTGGGCATAGCACTGCCATGGAGCTGTTCCAGAGCCTCTGCTCACCTGACTCATATGGCTCTCATTTTGGGGTGAGTTACCTATTCTCAGTCCCTGTCCTTCTGGGCCCAGGGTCCTGGATTGGTCCTTCTTAAGTTGCAGCCTGTTTCTGGAAACCTCATTGGTCTACTAGTGCCTTAACTTGGCTGCAATATTCTCACCCCTTTCAGGGCCACCCTCTCCTTCTTTCATACCACCTCTCTGGACGCTCATTTACTTCTTCCCCTAACTGCCTCCCAGATACCCACCTCAGACTCCTTCACGCCTACCTTCCTGGACCTCATCAATCCATGGGTCTAAAGTTCTTTATCTACATAACTGCCTTATTCTCTCTCAAAAGTAGGTGTTTTCCATCATCTCAAACATCCACCAGAGCCTACACATCTGTCTCCAAAACCTATTCCAGTTTCTAGAGCCCCTCTTTAATCCCACTCATCTCCTACCTCATATTTTACAGAATTCCTGCTAGACCTGTGCTGAGACCAACCAACAGAGGGCTCTCCAGATATGCCAACATCTGCACCAGCTCCAAAAGCACCAACCAGGATGGATCCAGGCATTCCCCACCTCCAGAGAAACAGCTGACATGGTGGCTCTCCTGGAGCACATCATCCCCCAATTCAGACACCACCAACCATCCAGACTGTTGAGTGCCCACAGCCCTGGCTACTTCTGACTCCCCTCACTTCAACATCCCTGCTCAGCTGGAAGTAGTTGGAATTAATTTGGTGCCCCTATAGCAAAATAGGTTGGGATGTTAGGCTGGAGGTCTGGGACAAATGTCAAAAATGGCATTGACAGGGAGGTCCCTGCCCTTCTCTTCTAGCAGGGAGCCCCTACTTATAAAACCCCATACAAGATACTGGATAAAACCTAGTTCCTATTCCAAAGTGACCATTGGACTTAAGACCCACCTACAGGTCCCTAAAACCCACCTAATAGGACAATACCCTTGTGCCTTGCCAGCATGTCACCATTTCCCCTCTCTTCCCCCCTGAAAAAGCCAACACCCCAGTTTGGGGGCATGACTTCACTGACCTCAGCATGTGAGGTGGGTGAACTCTCCCAGGAGCCATCTTTTCCCATTAAACCCTGCTTTTATATTTTAATTGGGCTAGACTGGTTTACTGTATTGGGGGAGATGCCTGTCAAAACTGAGTAGTATATGTATGTATACACACACACAAAGTGTGTGTGTGTGTGTGTGTGTGTGTGTGTGTTGGAACAATGAAGATTGGAAGGACAACAACAAAAGAACTGGGACAGGGAACAGACTGAAGCAGTAAAATTCTCTCCCCCCAGCCCCAAAATAACCCTCTGCTTTGAAAAACTTTGAAAAGATTCAGGAAGGGATACAGGACACGGCAGACTGCATGAAATTGGGCAGGGTGGGGGGCATGGAAGGGGAAATGAGTATGGATTGAACTGAGGGGTGATGAATGAAATGCACAAAACTTCAATAAAAATATTAAAAAATAATAAATAAAATAAAATCTTCTATCTTAGAGCAAAGCTGGATAAACAATAGGGTATTCTAAAGGAATGTTAAGAGGATGTCTGAAGGTAGGCGAACATCAGAATGCTTTGAAGGAAGATGAAACATTCCACCCTGCAGGGAAGTTTATTAATCTCAGGAAGTAAACAACTATCAATAGCTTTAGGAAGTCCCTGATAATGACCAGGTCTATTAGGCCCTTCCTCCCCAAATGTAAATAAACCCTCAGGATGCTGATACAAGACAAGCTGTCTTGAAGAAGCAGAAACCAACCCAACCACATGGAAGAGGCTCAAGCCTTACAAATAGGTACTTGGTTCTAGCATCCACAGATGAGGGATACCATTCGTCGTTTGTTTTTCTGGGACTGTGTTATTTCAATTAACATAATATCTTCTAGTTCCATCCATTTGCCTGCAAAGTTCATGATGTCATCTTTCTTTACCTCTGCATAGAATTCCATTGTGTAGGTGGTCCATATTTTCTCTACCACTCCTTGGTTGAGGGGCACTTGGGTTGGTTCCAGCTCTTTGTTATTATGGAGAGAGCTGCAATAAACATAGATGTGCATGCATTTCTTCCATAGGATGAGTCTTGTGGGTATATACCCAGGAGTGGTATAACTGGGTCAGGTGGTATGCTCCACACTGTTTTCCATAGGGGTTATGCAAGTTTGCATTCCCACCAGCAGTGGATGAGTGTTCCCCTTTCCCCACAACCTCTCCAGCATTTGGTATTGTGCTGGATAGCTTTAGTGTCAACTTGACACACCTGGGTTGAGGGAGCCTCAATTGGGGAGTTGGCTCCATTGGATTGGCCTGTGGCCACATCTGTGGAGTATTGTCTTAATTGTCAAGCAGTGTGGGAGTGCCCAGCACACAATGAGTGGTGCCACCCTGGGCACGTTATATACCATATAAGAAGGCAGGCTAAGCATGAGCCAGTGGAGCAAGCCAGTGAACAGCATTCCTCCATGGCCTGTGCTTCAGCTCCTGCCTCCAGGTTCCTGCCCTGAGTTCCTGCCTTGGACTCCCTAAGTGATGAACTGTGACTCAGGAGATGAAAGCTGAATAAACCCTTTCCTCCCCAAGTTGGTGTCAGTCAGAGTGTTTTGTCACAGCAATGGAAGACAAACTAGAACAGGTATCATTTGTTTTCTTGATCCTAGCCAGTCTTATGGGAGTGAGATGATAGCTTAAAGTGGTTTTAATCTGCATTTCCTTAATTATTTGTGATGGTGAACACTTTGTTTCTCAGCCATCTCTATTTCCTCACTTGTGAAGTCTCTTTTTTGCTCTTTACTCCATCTTTTGAATGAGTCATTTGTTTTCTTCTTTGTTTGTTTTTTTTTTTTTTTTGAGTAGTTTATATATTCTGGAAGTTAATGCTTGTCTGATGTGTCAGTGGAGGTTTTCTCCCACTCTGTGGGTTTTCTCTTCACTATACTGATTCTTTCTCTGTACAGAAGCTTTTGAGTTTAATGAGTTCCCGCTTGTCAATTGTCAACTTTATTTCCTGCTCCGTTGCTGTCTGATTTGGAAAGTCCTTTCCTAAGCCTATGTCTTGTAGGTTGCTAAAGAAGTTTTCTTTGATCGTCTTTAGAGTTTTGGGATTCGTTTTGAGGTCTTTGATCCATTTGGAGTTGATTTTTGTACATGGTGAGAGGCCGTGGTTAAATTTTATTCTTCTACAAGTAGTGATCCAGTTTTGTTAACACCATTTGCTGAAGACAGCTGCAGGGAGGAGTCACCCAGTCAGCTGGACACCTACCAGGTCCAGAGAGAGGAGGCAGTAAGGCACCTGGCGAAAAGGGGAGCACAACACCAGTTGGACTCATCCTGGCCCTGCACACAGCCTGCTGCCTGCCAGCCAGCCACACCTGGCCCAGCCTGCACAGTGGCAGGGCGGAGTCACCCAGCCAGCTGGACAACAACCAGGTCCAGAGAGAGGTGGAAGTACAGCGCCTGGGGAATAGGTAATCTTCCTGATTTCTACATGCACTGTGTCCTCCTGCTTTTCCTTGCTAATAAATAGTGCTGAGCAGGGTTTATCAAGAAGGGAATAGGATAATTATTTTTGTTTCAGGTACTGTCTTAAAGTTAGTAATAAAAATGAGAAATGAAGTATTTAGGCTGAAAATTCATGAACTCAATATACATATAAGTAAATCTATGGGTATTTCTCCATTAACTTTTATTGAGATGTAATATTTGTACATATTGGTGAAGCATGATATATAATTAGACTTGTATATACAATGTGTAATGGTCTGACCAGCATAGTAAGTGTGTCCAATACTCAAGCATTAGTTACATCTATGGGTCAGAAACACTTTGGCTGTGCTTCTCCAGGTAATTTGAACTATGTATAACCTGATCTTGGTGGACAGTAGTTATCCTTCTATGTTATAAAAAAACAGAACTAAATTTTCATATCTAATGACCTTTATTTAAACCTTATCATCACCCACTAATTTTTCTCAGGCTCTAATGCTTATTTTTGCACTCCATGCTTCTATGAGATTGACTTTGTAGTTTCCTCAGAATTGTGAAAACATGTGGTTCTTGTCTGCTTGTGCCTATTTTTGGTAACTTAATTTAAATACTCTGAATCCTTGTGGTTGCAAATTGCAGGGGTTCATGAATTTTTATAATGCAATAGTTTTCTATTCTAGTGTGTGTGTGTGTGTGTGTGTGTGTGTGTGTGTTGTGGTGTGCATATGTGTGTGTGTACCTGTAGCATATATCTTTTATTCATTTATCCATCTATACATCCATCCACCAATAAGCACTTGGGGTGATTACAAATGTATGGTTATGGGAACAGCATATAGAAATTTGTGAGCAATCATCACTCTGGCTTGTAATATGACCCGAATCAGAAGACAGTTTGCTTTTTGCTGATGAATCTATGTAAGCTCAGGAAAGCATTAGAAGCCAGAAAAGAAGGGAGGTCCTTCGTAGGCCTTTAGTCTAGGCAGGATCTGAAGTACTTAGCAATATCCCAGTACTGGTTTTATCATGAGAGCCTAGAAGAGAGTCTTTGTCCTTACAGGCAGCTACAAAATGGCACCCCAGTTCCTTCTGTCATTGCCCCACAGTCTACTCAAGCCTTGACAAAGTAAAATACACAGAAAATAAAATACATTCCTTTTTCATATAAGATTGGTAATATTTTAGACTCTTTGTACCTTCTATACCTCAGGCCTCCTGTCAATTTAGAAGTTTCTTTAGCTAATTACTCCTCGGCAATTCTTACGTAGGTTTCAAGTATCTGACATGGCTAGAAAATCCCTCAGCCTCTTTTGTCAGAAAGAAGGACTTTCTTCCTCATTTTGACTTGGTGCTTATTACTTAGGACTTTTATTTATGGCAGCATTTTACAAATGCTGTTTACAGGAATATTCTCAGAAACTGGCAACAGTGATTAGTCGTGGGGAGAACACAAAACAATGAACGTTTTTCCCACAATACGTGAAATGGATGCCAATTATGCAAGATACTCAGAGGATCCAGAGAAATTATAATTTTTGAACTTTTAAGGGTAGAGGAAATGCATACTGTGCATTTTTCTCTGTTAATTTTATTAGAGCACCCCGTATCTCGTGCAAATGCAATTCTTATGGCAAGCTCTTTGGGGCCATTGACTAATAGTGATGCATAATTGTGCATTGTCTCTCTTCCTGAAACAGGAAATTATTAATGGCCTTGTACTTATTATACATTTTCTTATAACAGCCACAGTGTCTCCACACTGCCAATTACATGATCGGTATCAAAAATGTTTTATATCAAGTCATTAAGAATTTAAGAGAGCAAGGTGGCATGGTGGTGCATGCCTGTAATCCCAGCACTTGGGAGCTAGGGGCAAGATGATCAGGAAGTTCAAGGTCATAGCAATTTTGAGGCCAGCCTGGGCAACTTGAGCCCTTGTAGCAACAAACAAACAAAAGAACTTAAACAGTGAAAATGAGTTCAGTTAGCATAGCATTGTGTTCTAAGACAGATACAATGTTTGTGGAAACAGCATTGATCTTTCTCCTTTTAGCTCTGCCTTATTTGCTTCTTTTTCTTTCTTGTATTATTTTCCTTTTAGAATAAAAGACCATCTCAAGTATTCACTGGAGGTTAACTTACATTTCACTTTGTGACCCTATGACCTTCAGAGGCTCTATGCCTTCTTGATTATTGTCCTAATATGAAAGTATAAAAATCTGTAATTAGGGAAATAAAAAGAATTCTGTATGGGACACATCATGAACAAATTTAATAAGATATGCAAGTCCAATTTGTATTTCCTTTCCTTATAAAAGCATAAGTGTATTCCTTCTTTGTGTGAGTATTGAACTATGGGCAGCATGTACACTTAATGAAATGCAAATCTGCCTAATTCCTTTGCTTGCATGAGTGAAGAAATTCTGGGCCATCAGCTAGTAATTCACAAAAACAAAGATTCAACTGAGGTGTTCCATTCAACTTCTTCTGTAAATCATTTTTCATTTTAGATATTCCCCACAGGTTAGATTAAAGATTATGTGAAATCAGAGGGTTCAGGAAAAAAATGGCCCAATTAACACCTGGATTTCAGATATTCTGGTATGTTAGATGGACATATCAAGGATTCAATGGAGATGTATCACTTGATGGGCATTGCACTTAGTGGAGAATTTCTTGCTCTGAGATCAAGTCTGTAGTTTATGGAAAATTCACGTTTACAACTTATGAATAATGCATGAGTTGCAAAAATATTATGAAACTTTTGAAAGTACTTATTCTTGATTTTTTAAATTTATAGCTTACTAGCCTGTAATTATAAGTTTAATATCAGTTGTATATGTGTTGCATTTACAAGGGCTTCTGTATCCATTTATAACATTTATTCTATTAGTGAACTGAAGCCTGTAATGAGAGGCATCTCAACAGTACCAGAACTACTAGAAAAATATATTAAATGCTATAACATTTTCAAATCCTATGAATTTCTTTTACCTCATACCCTGGAAAGGCAAAGGAAGGAAAGAATGTGATTAGCATATGTTATTGATTGAAATAAATTAAATCGCTTTCTTATCTATCCCAGTATGAATAAAATGTTGTATAATTATTTCAAATTTCCTAACTTTGTTTCATCAGAACACTTTCAAAATTCCAACATTAGCCAGAGCTGTGTGAGATACAAGGGCAGAAAGAGCAGGGAGGTTTTATTAGACCTCAATTATGCTGAGGTAAGTGGGTGTAAGCACAGAAGCCTTTCGTGCCTTTCCTATTTAACCTGCTGATATCACTCTCCTGTCTATGCAGAATACAATAGTTCAGGGAATAGCACCTCATCCAAAAGTGGCCACTTGATAAAATGACCTACACAAGATTATACTGTAGCATCTGCCAGTCATAAAAAAATGTAAGGCATGTAAAAGGCCATTAATAACTTCCTATTCCAGGAAGAGATGAGACATTATTACACATAACTATTAGTCAAAGATCCCAAGGACCTTGGCATAAGAATTCCTTTTGCATGAGATCCAGGGTGCTATGATCGTTGCCTTAGAAAAATGACATACCACACCTCATCTATCCTTATAATTTCATAAATATATATTTCAAGGATCCCATAAAACTGATTACTAATGCATGTGTAGTAAGAGGTTTGTTTTTTTATGTACCCTCCAATAAAATACAATTTGTAAATTGTTTTTGAAAATAAAGGTAGGAAATATGGGACCCCATAGGGAAAGCTCAATGATTTATCAAGGGTTATGAGTTGCTACTATCTTAAAATATTGCTTGACAACCATTTTATAAGATTAAACATTTATTTGAGCTTGCCACAACACACGGACACTTGGACAGATGAAAGCAGTGCAGAGGAACTGGAAGCTGGAGCAGCGGGGCAGCTTATCTACAAGTCAGAGTATAGTCATTGGGATCTCAGTCTCCCGTGGGCTAGCTGCTTTGAATAATTTCTTCAGTCTCTGGGGTATAAGACCACCCAACGGTGTCTGGTACTTGGTCCCAGATGTATGGGATACATGTAGAAATGCAGGAAAAGAAGTAAGCAACGAATGCTTACATAATCGTTTGTGGGCAGGAACAGAGGTGCTTCTAGCCAGAGTTTCAAGTCTGCAGCAAGGCCGCTCTGCAAACAGTATTGTGTCACACCATCTGACTTCCAGATTTCACTGGTGTAAAAAAATGAGCATCTGTGATTTGACTAGAGTCATTTATTTGACTGAACTTGGCTGAGCTCTGCTGGGTTTCATTCATGGCATCAGTTCATTTCAGGTTAATGCTCTGTATCTTTTGAGAGCCTAGAGAAGAGCTGAGACACATTCTTCTCATAGCAAGAGTGAAAGTCGGAGAGAAGCAGCCCTGAAAAAGACGTGAAACCACGTCTCCCACCCACCAATTTATGGCCCATTGGCTGTGAGCAGTCACATTGCCAAGCCCAAAGTAATTCCTGGTCCTTTTACATCATGTTTGACTTCCTAAAGCCAGGCCTCCTGAGCCCCTTCCCTATGTGATCCTTGGAATTATTGTCTTCCTTCATTATTCTGAGGAATATTTTCAAGCATAATCCTTTGTTTCTATATTTCCAAATGCATTTTTTTCTCACTAAAGGTAATGGTTGATATGACATTCAGATTCTAGCTGTAATTTCAGCTCCTTCTTTTAAGTGAAAAGGGTGATAGAAATAAGGACTGTACTGGGGGTCTATGGCCAGGCTTTTATTTTTCTTGTTTATTATTTTCTGTTCTTCTTGCCTGTCTTGGTCAGCTTTCCCAACTTTATTCCAGTGTCTTCTTTTTCCTTTCCTTTCTTTATCACACAATTTATACCTCTCCATATTTCAAGGTTGTTAATCTCTTTCCTTGCATGTTTAAATTTTTTACTTATTTATTTATCATAGGTTTCTGTTTGTTATGCCTGAAAGTGTGTAAGTGCACCCATGCATACAGTATTGGTGGAGGACAGAAGAAGGAATTAAGATCTCCTGGAACTGAAGTTACAGACAGTTGTTATGCACCATGTGAGTGCTGAGAACTCAATCAGGGTCCTCTGCAAGAGTAGCCAGTGCTCTCAGCCACTGAGCCATCTTTCTAGCCCTTTCTTTACACTTTTATAATATGACTGTGTTGGGCTGGAGAGATAGCTCAGTGGTTAAGAACACCGACTACTCTTGCAGAGGACCCAGGTTCAATTCCCAGCACCCACATGGTGACTGAGAACCGTCTTTAACTCCAGCTCCAGGGGAATCTGACGCCCTGTTCTGACCTCCGTGGCATTGCATGATATGGGTGCACCAAGCTACATGCAGACAGTACACTCATACACATAAAAATAAATGCCTGTTTTTCTTCGTTCACCTTGCTATGACTTGGTCTTCACTACTTATAGAACTGCACTTACTATATAATTTTCTCCTTCTTTCAAGCACTTCCAAAAAATAAATCCAAGTTAATGGGAGAAATCTGAATTGTATTTAACATTGCTATTTTTCATAGTTATAAATACTTGGGGGACTACTGACATAGAATGTCTTTTTCAGTCACAGTAGACAGACTGCCCAGTCTCTGGCCAGCTCTGACCATTCACCATTCAAAGTAAGCAAGCAGATTGGTGATCCGAGCATGGTGAGTTTTAGAGAGATTTTAAATCTTAGCAAACTTTGAAGGAAACAGGGAAAAAGACTGATAATATTCCTAATTTCCCAAGTGTGTTTCCAAATCACAAAAAATGCAAAAAGGATAAAACAAAAATGATTATTACTTGAATTAGTCCTCAGGGCCAGTTTATAGAAAGTCATTTTATTTTCTGAAAAATTTCAACGGTTACCACACCATGTATTTCCCAGGGAGAAAGTATCTTTTTATTTCACACTGTCCTTGAACAAAGAACAAGTTTTTATTATTCCCCTGGAACATAAACCTTTCATATTCAATCTCACAGGTGAACACGGCTCTTTCTGCTACAACAGACCCCTGTAATTACTGTCATTAATCTTAAAATAATGGGGACTAACTTCAAAGACTTCTTGTAAGCAGAAAGTCTTTCAAAACATAATGGGGGAAAAATAAATCACCCCTTCCTAGTGGCATCTTTGCTTGGTAAATACCTGCACCAAGAAGGCTAGGGACATATTCTCCAAACAGGTTCCATAAACTGGGAAATGGCAGTGCTTAAAGATTGCTTAAAAATGTTCTCACCCACAAAATTGAGAGAAGCCTTTCAAATGATATTTCAAAAAGAAAATCAATAAGCTTGCAGAAACTACTTGGCCGGAAAAGTTTGAGTCCCATTTGCTGTATTTCCCAGGTGCACTCCCTTCATCGCCTTCATCATCTCCTTCCTTCAGCCGGGGGTCAATCATCAGGATGAATGAGACAGGTACCTCTCAGTACCAATCAATACAATACCGGCTTTCTCTGGAGAAATCAAGCCTCCTCTCTCAAACCATCTCAATTCCCAACTGCCTACCTGCTTTGCTCTCTGCAAAAGCATTGATTGCAGGACTCTGTGTACATATACATATTGTGGGTGTGTGTGCACCCTGCATTAAAGATTCACTTCAGCAGGGGGAGGCATTGAGCTAGAATCAAACATTCGTGTCACTTAGTGTTCTTTTGTCCTTTCTGTTGTTATGATATAATAGCATGACCAGAAGAAACTTAAGTGAAAAAGTGTTTATTTCAGGTCATAAGTCCAAGTTATAATCCACTATTGTCAAGGCGGCAGGAAGTTGAAACAGCTAGTAACATCACATCACAGTGAAGGACAGAGAGAAATGAATGTATGCATGCTTTGCTCTCAGCTGCCTATCTCTGTGTTTCCACAGTCCATCCAGAGCCCTAAGCAGCTTTCAGGCTGGCTCTTCCCACATTAATTAAGGGGATCAAGATGATCCCCCTACTGACATGCCCAAAGGCAAACCCAATATAGAGTCTGAAAGTCTCTTCCCAGAACATTTTAGGTTGTATTAAGTTGGCATTTTAAATTAACCATCACATTTAATAAACTATTTAATTAGAATTATTAGCTAACAAGATTACTAAGGTAATAGGACCAAAAGACAATCAATATGTGTATGACAGAGACAAAGAAGAATCCAGGTCAGGAGAGGTGACCCTTACATGGGCCAAGAGAGTCAAATAGTGACTGGCTTGAGGCTGAGACCCCCGGGATCTGCCCACCACATTTTAATAAGCGTATCGGTGGCTCATGTAGTCACTGTTTACCTACTTTTATGATGTCATTAAAGTCCTGCATGCTTTTGCAGATATCTTGATGTCGGTTCTTTGGTGATCTATACATCATTCTAACTCAAGCATTTTTTTAGATCGTTATCTATTTTCCATTTTGGATATATCGTTTCTCCAGCCACCATGCGGTTGTCATTTCTGCTCAGCTAATAGTTGATCATATTGGGCGCTATTGGACATCCATGTCTTGGCTAGACAGTTTGTGCATGACAAAGTAGAACTCTTGAAATCTTCCAAGATGATGTGTATAGTCCTGTCTCAGCTACATGTGGTCTCAATAGCAGCCAAAGTACAGGAGACATGGAGGCTACATGAAGGAGGGGTCTTTATCTCTACAGCTTTGGAGAGGTTGTCAGTCATGCTGTAGTGATGCAACTGTTTAGAGGTCACCAATGCCAGTGTGGCACCTTTCAGAGATGCAGCTGCTTGGGGAGATGACGAACATTCCTGCAAGTAACTCCTCTCCTCTGCCTCTGAACATAACCCCAGTGAACTCACTGGTTCATCAAACTGGATTAATATGGTATGGATTGTTTATTTGGTCTGTTATTAGTGTCTTATCTGAAATAAATGGATATTTGTTCATATATGTCCCCAAAAATAACGTAATGAGAATTTACTTAAATAGCAGTTAATACATAAGTTAACGCATATATTGTGAAAGAGGGAATTAAATGTATTTTTAGTAGTTTCAACTGTGTCATAGTTTCTCTTTTTTGTAATAGCTAAATGCATTAATGTAATTGATTATGAAAGTGTAAAACCCTAAGTGAAGCCATGACTTTGGGATGGCCGTTCTAATTGAGATACATATAGTTTGGGACTTAGCAAATATTTGTTTGAGTATCAACCTTAATATAGCTCTATGAATTTTTCATGTGTGAGTTTCTTACAATATAGTAATTAAAAATAGTTACATGTATTTCTACCTTCAGTGAAAGTAAGCTATATTTTACTAGACCCAAAAGAAATACTGGCATCAATGAGTGGTGTAACCATTTGAAGAACATACATTAACAGAGGAAGGAAAGGACACTTGCAAAGAAAAGAATTTTCCAGGAATTAGGAAAGCATTTCATCACTTTCCTAATGAAGTGTAATGGTTTATTATTCAATGTTGAGGTTTATTCTTGGTGCAACTCAGTGATGGTGACTGGCTTATCATAAGAAATTAAGAGACAGTTATATTTCTCTTTTAAGATTTATTTTTATTAATTTTCAAAATTATGTATCTCTGTTGGGAGAGCATTATGTGCACATGAGTTCAGGTACTTGCAGAGGCATTGGATGCCCTGGAGCTGGGAACCGAATGCAGCTCACCTGCAAGAGCAGAAACCAGTATTAGTCATGGAACCATGGCTTCATCTCCTATGGTATTTTCTTGGGGAACATTTTGTTTCACAGAATATAAAAAACAAAATGTGATATGATAAATCAATTTGCAGATGGAGAAAATTCAGTGATGTCTTAAGAGTTATTCCCTCTATAAACTAGATAAGAAGCATGGGATCCAGTATATATTTGCCTACTTTTCTTTCCATTTGAAAAAAAGAACTAGTTAAGTAGTTGATTTTGTCTTTTCATTTATATTGTAATGCAAGTTAATAATAAAATTCTCATTTAGAACCCCAGTCGTTCAGTTGACCTACCTCATTTAAATTTCTTTTCTCTTCTCTCAGTCTCTGTACTCAATCTTTCTTTGAGAATCTTTTTCACACCTTTATGTGTGAGTAACACAGTCATGTTCTGTTTGCTTCTTTGATGCTGCTGTTGCTGCTTCTGCTGTCACTACTAAGAAATGCTATCTTTTCCACCTATCTCCACTGAACATCTTATTGTTTTTCTCTAACCATTTGTATGAGCCATCCAATAAGCCTGGAACTGTAGTTGCCTCCTGTGAACCTGAAGGTGTGGTCCTCTCAAATGAGCCTGGAGCTGTAGTTATTTCCTGGGAGCCTGGAGCTGTGAGTGTCTTGCATGAGCCTGGAGCTGTGGGTCCCTCTTGTGAGCCTGAGTTGTGGTCCCCTCCTGTGAACTGGAGTTGAGTTGTGATGGTCCCCTCCTGTGAACTGGAGTTGAGTTGTGATGGTCCCTTCCTGTGAACTGGAGATGTGATGGTCCCCTCCTGTGAACTGGAGTTGAGTTGTGATGGTCCCCTCCTGTGAACTGGAGAAGTGATGGTCTCCTCCTGTGAACTGGAGTTGAGTTGTGATGGTCCCCTCCTGTGAACTGGAGAAGTGATGGTCTCCTCCTGTGAACTGGAGTTGAGTTATGATGGTCCCCTCCTGTGAACTAGAGAAGTGATGGTCCCCTCCTGTGAACTGGAGATGTGATGGTCCTCTCCCTTGAACTGGAGTTGAGTTGTGATGGTCCCCTCCTGTGAACTGGAGATGTGATGGTCTCCTGTGAACTGGAGTTGAGTTGTGATGGTCCCCTTCCATGAACCTGGAGCTGGGATCCCTGTCTATGAGCAGAGGCTGGGCTCCCTTCCCATGAGCTTGAGCTTTCATCCCTTCCCATGAACCTGGAACTGTGGTCCCCTCTTGTGAGTTGTTCCTGGAGCTGGTTGTGGTCTCCAACTGTGAAGCACAGGTCCACATTTCTCTGGTGATAGGCTGATGGTGGAGCAGGTTGGAGGAAGGAAGACTCCTTGTTTGGCAGAAATTTCAGCTTTCTATGAGGGGTTGAATCCCCCCCCCCCCCGCCCCGCACACACACACACACACTTCATTCCTTGTGTATGGCAATGGCTTTGCCTATGTGTTGGGATTATGTTGGGGAGAAGGGAGGTTTCTTTCATTTGTAAATTCTGGACTTGGGTGGTCCAATTGTCAAGAATGGATAACCCAGCTCCTTTGAGGGCCAGCTACAGTCATGGCTCCACATGTGTTCCTAGGGAGCCAGGCACGGGGAATTAAACCTTTCCCTCTATCAGGGACCAAGAGGTTTTCTGCTATTTCCCCATTGCTCTTCCACAGTCCTGGAGTACCTTCACCTGGGTACTACAGAAAATGGACGGAACTTCTGGAAATAAAAAATACATTCTGTTAAGTTAGAAATTTTAAATTTTTTAATTAATTTTATTTATTTCTGTAAGTGTATGAATGTACTGTCTGCATGCAAGTCTGTGCACCCGTGTTGTGCAATGCCGCGGAGGTCAGAAGAGGGAGTCGGATTCCCCTGGAACTGGAGTTCTCCAGTTGGAATTGGAGTTTCTACGGTTCTCGGCCACCATGTGGGTGCTGGGGATCGAATCCGGGTCCTCTGCAAGAGCGGTCGGTGCTCCTAACGGCTAGGCCATCTCTCCAGCCCTAAGTTAGAAATTTTAAAAAGTATGAAAATCTGTTACAAACTCTCCGATGCAGTATATACAGGCATGTATCCATTTAAATATCAGCTATCAATTTATGTGTTTCAGAAGTTTTTAACTAATATATGTGCACATATTGTGATCAACCTCTTCTAACTCAGCAAAGATAACCTAATGGTCATTATTAGGAGAAACAGAAGTCAACATATTGAATATTCTATTATATTAACAGGGATTTTATATTATGATATGCATGCAGGATATAGTTGTATTCCTCAGAATTCTAGAGTTTATGAGACTCTATAATGACTAAAGACAAGTCTTTTGTGAAGGAGAAAACTGAATCTCTTAAGAAAAAGAAATTCAACAAAGCTAATTATTAGGTGTTAGACTGTCCTTCCCTCAAATTGTACATTGAAGGGCTAATCCCTAGTGCATTGGAAAATGAATGTATTCAGAGATGGGCTTTTATTAGAGTCATTACCATAAAGTGAAATTATTTGGTCATGAAAGGTGGCTCTCTCTTCAATGTGAATAGTGTCCTTGTAAGAAAAATCTAGGACAGTGTAGGGACATATAAAGATACCAAAGGAAGACAGTGATGTATCCACCATAGAGAAAGTCCTCAGCAAAGCCTATCATGGTAGCACTTTGATCTTGAACTTTTACAAACAAGGATTTTAGGAAGATCAGTATTTGCTATCTGAACTTCTTAAGTCTGTCATTTTGGTATGCCACCCTTAGAAAACTAAAACACTAATGCAGGAGCTCATGAAATCTCAATATTCTTAATTTTATTCCTACCATTTCTATCACATTACAACGTTTCTTGAAATTGTTAAAAACTAATTTTAAAGAATAATTACTTAAATTGCAAAAAGGGGGAAATGCAATTATCAATGGCACATTGAAGGAAATACACTGAGATACACTGAATTATTTTAGGATGATAGGTCAAATAGTGTGTTTGTGTGTGTGTGTGTGTGTGTGTGTGTGTGTGTGTGTGTGTGGTGTGTATCTGGGCACATGTGCATGATATGCAGTTGAAGGTAAAGGTCCAGTACCTGGACAGTTAAATTTTGTTTGAGTTGTGATCTCTCAGTGACCTTGAAGTTTGCCATATATTCCAGGACAGCTAACAAGTGAGATTTCAGATATTCACCTGTCTCCACCTCCCATCTCAAGATTACTGGCTTCAAAGACACACATCACTATTCCCAGCATTTTCTGTGGCTTCTGGAGATCTGCAGTCAGGTCCTCATGCTCAGGAGGCAAGTGCTTCACCTGTGGAGCCATCTGCTCAGCAAAAGGGGCTGTGTTTTAGCCCATGTGGACATCAGCATACACCTGTAAATGTTCACAATTGATTTACGTTATCAGAATATGCCTAGCAAAAATTGAAAATATTACTTCAGTTCTGGACTGTCTGAGTATAACTTGATTCTGAATATAACAAACCATGTAGAACTCAACAAATTATGAATACAAATGCAAATAAAGAAAGAAGTTCATGAGTCATACAGAAATACATTTAGGAAGAGTTTCTACCTTATCATAACCACCAGAGTTTAGTATTGATAAGCTTAATACAGAAAGACAGGATATAATAATCATATTGTATAATCTTTTTTTTTTTTTTTTTTTTTTTTTTTTTTTTTTTGGTCTTTTTGAGACAGGATCTCCCTGTAGCCCCAGCTGTCCTGGAACTCACTCTGTAGACCAGGCTGGCCTTGAATTCACAAAGATCCACCTGCCTCTGCCTCCTGAGTGCTAGGATTAAAGGCGTGTGCCACCACGTTTGGCAAGTATAATCTCTCATTCATTTACTCCAATACATTTTATATTTTTCTTTTTTAAGCTTTATATGTGTGTGTGTGTGTGTGTGTGTGTGTGTGTGTGTGTGCGCACATGTATGTGCAGGTTCACACGGAAGTCAGAATTGGGACATTAGATCCCTTGGAGCTGGAGTTACAGGTGTTTATCAGCCACGTGATGTGTGTACTGGGAACTGAGTGTTGGTGCTTCCTCTGCAAAAGAAGCAAGGATTCTTAACCACTTATACATCTCTCCAGCCCCTACTTGGCTAATTTTCTATGTTACAGTAGTTTTGTTTTTTGAAATAAAGAATATTATGTATCTTCATGAATTGTAGATCAGAGATGCTGAAACTTTTAGCACACCAAACCAGGAAAAACGAAAATTTTTCTTCAGTGGATGTGTAAGAGAACAAATGAATAAGTAAAAATATCCCATTAACTTTATGCAATAATCACATGACGCTGCATCTGGAGGAAATAAGGCCAACAAGTTAAAAAAAAAAGTTATGAGCAAGCCAGTTTGACTCTTCAGAGATTGTAATATTGAATATTAATGTTAGTTTTCATTCACAGACACTGCATACCCAGATGCACTTTCATGCATGAAGGCAATATACTCATACACATAAGATAAAAATAATACATAAAATATCTAAAAAAATTCATGTTAAGTGGGTTTCTTATGAAATTTTAGAGATGAGTCTTGATGCCCATGTGATTTTGCATTTATAGATGGCATTTAACAGTCTTGGACAGTTTTTGCAGGCAAGCTCTTGTTTGCGGGTTTCTATGACAGTTACTTTTGAAATTAACCCTTCTCACAGCTCTTATCTTGATTTAAATCAACATTTAATATGAATGAGAGCTTTCATCTCACAAGCAAGTATGAAAATCAAACCCCCTGTGAATAACTGATCCATTGGTATTTTTCTCACAAAAGAATGCATTTTGCTGTTTTAATGTATATATAAATTCAATCACTTGGGCCTTGGAATGGATCAGCATGTAAAGGGAAAGAATGAACTCCAATAAAATATTCTCTGACCAGCACATGGCCACAATTGTGCACAAGCCACAAGCCAACACACACACGCACGCGCGCGCGCACACACACACACACACACACACACACACACACCATAAGACATGTCATACTAGCACAATAAATAAAAATGAACAAAATAAATACAATCACTTAAAATTGTTACTTATGAAAATCTTTCCTGAGATATTAAAAATGTGTCTACCTTTACTTGAGAGCTTGAAAGAAGTATCATGTGCCAGGCTTGGTGGTGCATGCCTTTAATCCTAGCACTTGGGAGGTAGAGGTGGGCAGATCTTTGTGAATTCAAGGCCAGCCTGGTCTACAGAGTGAGTTCCAGGACAGTTGGGGCTACAGGGAGACCCTGTCTCGAAAAGACCAAAAAAAANCAGATTTTTTTCCTCTCCAGCTATGGCCTATGCATGGCAATCATTTTCTTATGTCATTTAAATCTTCCTGTAATGTCATATTTTTATGTTTCCATGTGTTAACAGCTAATGTATTTCCATGCAGAGATACTGCAGAGAGATCTCATGTAATTATGTTCTCTTTATCTTTGTGTTATTTGTTTCAAAACAATCTTAAGCTGTGGCCACCAAGTTTTCCTTTTTCATTATGTGCACAAGAATTACTAGTTTTTATTCTGGCATGCCTAATCAAAATATGAATATGTCAATGATATATTCAAAGGCCTTGTATACTTGGGAACCCTAAACATCTTTAAATATCTATTATTCAACAAAGCTTTTAAGTACTACATTTTTTTCTTAGTCTTTTTGAGACAGGGTGTCCCTTTAGTTCTAGATGTTCTAGAGCTCACTCTGTAGACCAGGCTGGCCTTGAACTCACAGAAATCTGACTGCCTCTGCCTCCTGAGTGCTAGGATTAACACTTTTTGCCACCATGCCTGGCCTAAGTATTACTTTTTATACAAAACAGTATATATATATATATATATATATATATATATATATATATATATATATGGAAAATCTGTTCAGAAAATACTAGTACCTATTGCCTGACATAGAACCCATTAAATGTTTTCACTGGGTAATAAAGCAAACTTTTTAAAAATCTGTCAAATTTATGAACATATTTTGTTAACACAATATAAGAAATAGTTTGTTTATGATCAAGTTACACAGCTCCCTGGTAATGGAACAACACTTTTCAGGACCTCTTGAGATTTCTCATTGTTATGGTGCTTTCATTCAGCTAAAATTATTATATACTGAAATAAAGGATCATTCTCTTTAGTTTTCTTAAATTATCATTAAAATTAATAAAATGCATGAGATAGTAAAATAATTCACACACATAGTAATAAAAACAATATGGGAACATTTTAAAATAACAACCTCCACCGAAATATAAAGAAACAGCCAGAGAAAACCAAGCAGCAGTTTCTGTAAAGGCCAATGTTTTTAATTAACTCAACAGATTTTATTGTGATCATAAACATGACTTTTCCCAATTTACATAAATTATCACTTTACAAATGCTTCTATATGAGAAACACGAAGATTCTTTAGCTGAGAAGTGTTAGCTGGCTTTGCTTCAGTTAAAATTTAAATTTTTCTGATCTTAGACTCTATGGTATTTAATAAAGATTTGAATAAACAGACGGGCATAGACTAAAGTTTTAATTACTGGAAATGCTAATACCCTTTCCAACATAACAGACTGGGGCTGTCCATTTACCCTCAAACCCAGGTCCTACCACATGTAATGTCAGGTAATTTTGGTACCTGCATATTCTAAGTTTTGATCATAGAGAACTGAGATCATATTATATCTCTTTTATTTTCCACCAATGTGGTATTGTGCCATTTGCTTAGCTAAACAGACCAACGTGCTTTAGGTGTCTGCAGTGAACTCAGGGATTGACCCCAGGTCATATTTATTTCCCAATAAAAAGAGCACTGATTTTCAAACTACTCTGTTCCCTTCTAAGATGCTTGATTTCAGAATACGTGAACTGAAAACCAAAAAGGAGACTGGAAAGAAAACAATGGATAAAGGGCTTGCTGTGAAGGCATGAGGCCTTGAGTTTGGGTCCCCAACACCCACATGAAAGCCAGGTACAGGAGCATGTGCCTGCAGCCCTAGCACCTGGGCCTTGGGTAGGACTAGGGAGTATCCCTGAGGCTTGTTTGGCCAGCCTTGCCAAAATGGAGAGCTTTAGGTTCAGTGAGGAACCCTATCTCAAAAAATAAGATCAATAGTGAATTGCATTCTTCTTGCTGTGGAACACCTAAAACCTAATGCCTAAAAGCAGCCTACAAGAGAGTGAGTTTAATTTAGTTCATGATTCCAGGGAGAGAGTTCTTAATAATGAGAGAGGCATGGGGGCAGTGAGCAGCAGGGGCAGGAAGCTGAGATCACATCTCAATCACCAATGTGAAGTACATAGAAGAACTGGAAGTGGGGCAAGGCTTTAAACTCTCAAAGGCCACTCCCAGTGACTACTTCCTCCTTCACAGCTTTATCCCTAAAACTTACATAACCTCCAAACAGCACTGCCAACAGGAGTCCAAAAGTTCAAATACATGAGCTCAATTGTCCCCATGGAGACTTTTCATATTCAAACCACCATAGATAGTAATCTATGAAGACATCCAACCTTGACAAATGACTTATGCACACTCAGAGAGGAGTGAATCAGCACATGCACAAACAAACAAAGAAGAAACAAAAGCACTGTGTGAAGATCATCAAATAGGAAGTAGATGTGCAATTTGAGTCCAGTATTTGAGAATTGCTCACTAGACACAGTTACCATTATCAAATTGTTGCTACGTATGCAACTAAAATCAGCATATTATCTTCATTTTTAATTTATGTATACATTTTATTTTATTTTTTTTAATTTTTTAATTTTTTTAATTAATTTTATTTATTTCTGTATGTGTATGAATGTACTGTCTGCATGCAAGTCTGTGCACCTGTGACGTGCAATGCCGCGGAGGTCAGAAGAGGGCGTCGGATTCTCCTGGAACTGGAGTTCTCCTGGAATTGGAGTTTCAGACGGTTCTCAGCCGCCATGTGGGTGCTGGGGATCGAACCTGGGTCCTCTGCAAGAGTGGTCGGCGCTCTTAATCGCTAGGCCATCTCTCCAGCCCTATGTATACATTTTATAGCAGTTACTAAAATCCTAGAACCATTTCAGTGTATCAGTTTCCTGGGATCCATCTCAGAAGAAAGTTTGGTAAACAACAGGATGTAAGAAGGGTGTATTAGTCAGGGTTCTCTAAAGAAACAGAAGCAACAGGACGAATATATAGCTGTATACAATTTATTGATTTGCTCACGTGACAGAGTTCAAGGAGTCCAACAGTAGCCATGCCACACTGGAGAGGCTGAGAATCCAGGGAACTGCTCAGTCCACAAGGCTGGATGTCTCAGTAGTCCCAATCTGGTGCTGAAGGCCCTATGGATTCTAAGAGATCTGCCAGTCTCAGTAAATGCTGGGATCCGAAGGGTTGATCACAGCAGCAAAACAAACTCACCAGTGAGAGAGAGGCAAGCCACAGGAAAAAAGGGACCAGCTCCCTCTGCCATGGCCTTTTAATACTGCCTGCCAGCAGAAGGTAATGCCCACATTTGGGGTGGGCCATCCGGGTTGAGGTAGTCCAATCCGAAGATCCTTTTTCTCTTATTTGTTATTTAGTCCAGTCAAGTTGACACCCAGGAGTAACCATCACAAGTCCACCCCTTGTCAACTTGACACCCAATAAATAGCCTCTCCTTATGTTATGCTTAAATGTCCATTTTGAACAGTGGCAAGGTCATAATTCCACCTAACATGTTATAAGTGTCTCATGTGCAATAGCAAAGCATGATATCTTAGAGTAGGTGGTAATGTCCTTGAGGAACACTTAGTCTTTCAGTATCTAATAACCTAAATATGACAACACTTAACACTTATCTCAGTTGCACATTCAAAAGGGAACAACACAAGTATCTGCTTAATATATGTATATATATGAACAAGCACATTCTTAACCAAATAGGACAAAAGTTAATATCTATTATAATCCACATTTCTGCAACTGGTCCTGTGGCTTCAGCTGATATTTATGACTACCTTCTTCTACTGCCCATGCTGTATTTCCTCCACCATCAGCAAGCACCTCTGCAGGTTTTGGCTCTTTCCCTGGAGGAGTGACCCACACCTTCATCCCTGAAGGGTCTGGGCCATTTATTGTCCTGTCTACTTTGGGTTGTTGGAGTTTCCCATTGACCTTAATCATAGGACAAGTTAGCACCAGAAGGTACCCTACAGCATCTCCTGCCTTCCAGACATAATCTTCCTTGCCATTGTGGAGAAAAAGTCCAATTTCCCCCTGGTTGTCTGGATCAATCACTCTTCCTACTACTGTTATTCTTTCCTTAACCTGTTGACTTAAGGGCAGTAGAAGCCCAAAGTGGCCAGGGGGAAGTCTTAGCTTCCAGTTCAATGGAACATTTGCTGTAACTCCTGGCAAAAGCATCCCCCCCTTTGGAGCCAAAACTTCTAGACCAGCAGAATGCAAGATCGTAGGTACAGGAAGCAAAATTTTTCCTACTGGGTCACTAGGGGTGATAGTGAGTGGAATCACTCCTACTTCCACCCCTTGGTTCCTGGACCCATGAATTCTGGCTATAGGAGAAACAGTACCATATAGTGGGTGCTGATTCAAAGCATATACTGCCTGCTGGAGAACCTTGCCCCAGCCCTCCAGGGTATTGCTACCTAATTGGCACTGTAACTGTGTCTTCAAGAGGCCATTCCATTGTTCTATCAAGCCAGCTGCTTCTGGGTGGTGGGGAACATGGTAAGACCAGTGGATACCATGACCATGGTCCCACTGTCTCACTTCTTTGGAAGTGAGTTCCTTGGCCAGAAGCAATGGTGTGAGGAATGCCATGACGGTGGATAAGGCATTCTGTAATTCCCCGGATGGTAGTTTTGGCAGAAGCATTACGTGCAGGAAAGACAAATCCATAACCAGAATAAGTATCTATTCCTGTAAGGACAAAACACTGTCCCCTCCATGATGGAAGTGGCCCAATGTAGTCAACTGTGGAGAGTGGGACTGTCGCTACACCCGCACTCCACAGTCAACCTGCCACCAGGTTGATGGCTGGTCACCCCAGAGAATAGCACCATATCGGGGGCTCAATGTTGGTTTCTGGTGTTGGGAAATCTGGCACTCGGCAGCAGCTGTAGCCTTGGTGAGTGGAAGTCCATGCTGTCGAGCCCATGCAAAACCTCTGTGTCTGCTACCAAGACCACTTTTTTCATGGGCCCATTGAGCAACAACAGGGATAGCTGGAGAAAGAGGTTGACTTTCCACAGAAGGAGTCATCCAATCTACTTGATTATTAAACTCATCCTTTGCTGAGATCACCTTTTGATGAGCATTTACATAAGAAACAAGTATCTTCACATCCTTTGACCATTCAGAGAGCTCTATCCACATACTTCTTCCCCAAATGTCTTTCTCACTAATTTTCCAGTCATGCTCCTTCCAAGTTCCTGAACATCCAGCCAACCCATTGGCTACAGCCCATGAATCAGCATATAATCAAATCTCTGGCCATTTCTCCTTCCAGGCAAAATGCACAACCATGTGCACTGCTGGAAGTTCTGCCCACTGTGAAGACTTTGCTGTGACAAAACACTCTGACCAACACCAACTTGGGGAGGAAAGTGTTTATTCAGTTTACATCTCCTGGGTCACAGTTCATCACTCAGGGAGCCCAAGGTAGGAACTCAGGGCAGGAACCTGGAGGCAGGAGCTGAAGCTTCCTCCATTCCATGGAGGAAGGCTGTTCACTGGGTTGCTCCCCTGGCTCATGCCCAGCCTGCCTTCTTATATGGTACACAACAACCTGCCCAGGGTGGCACTACTCATTGTGGGCTGGGCCCTCCCACAATACCTGATATCAAGACAGTACTCCACAGACGTGGCCACAGGCCAGTCCAATGGAGCCAATTCCCCAACTGAGGCTCCCTCAACCCAGGTGTGTCAAGTTGACACTAAAGCTATCCAGCACAAAGGAAAACAACCAGATGTTCTGAAAGGAAGTAAAATTGGAGGGAACAACAACATAGAAAGGACTGGGACAAAGAACTGACTGAAACAGTAAACTTCTTCCCCAAACAATAAAACTCTGCAAAGAAAAACTTTAAAAAGACTCAGAAAAAGATACAAGACATGTATGACAAAATTCATGAACTCAGGTGGGGTGGGGGGCATGGAAAGGGGAATGAGTCTAAATTGGATTGAGAAATGTTGTATGAAATGTAACTTCAATAAAAATGTTAAAAAACAAACCTCGGGCTGGAGAGATGGCCTAGTGGTTAAGATCCCCAGCACCCATACAGCAGCTTAGAGCTGTCTTTAACTCCAGTTCCAAGGGAATCTGACACAGGTACACAAACCTACATGCAGACAGTACATCCATGAACATAAAAAATAAATAAAAAATTATAAAAAAACCTCAATAGCTTCACGAAGTCCCTGAAATTGACCAGCTTCCCTAGGCCCTTGTCCATGAGCATACACAAGCAATAAGGACTCCTAAGACAAGGTCTCAGACAAAGCCACCAGAGACACATTGAGCTTTCAGAAGAGGCACAGACCAGGCCAGCCAACTAGAAGAAGCAGAGCTTGGAAGACATTCCAACCTGATGAGCTGGCTGCAAGTTGTGAGGTGAGAGCCAAGTTTCCTGCCTTCACAACCTATCACCATACTAAGGTGAAATTTAGTAATGCAGCTGTTTTGAGTCATTTTGCTCATGTAAGTAACTCGAATAAGTAACACAAAGTTGGATGTTAATGCTATCCTTTGTTCTGTTGTTGGTTCCCTATCTGGGGTGAGTAAAGGTTTTTTCATGACTTACCAGGAATATTGTGACAGCGTCCATCAACATTTACTTAATGCCAAAGGAAAGAAAAATTGTAGGTTTGATTTGTTTTAAATTTTTCTAATTTTATTTTTTGTTGAGTTTTTGTGCATTTCATACAATGTTCCCCAATCAAATTTAGACCCTGTCCCCATCCACCCCCCTACCCGAGCATACATATTCTGCCATATCTTTTTTTAAAAATTTTTTAAATTTTATTTATTTTTGTATGTGTATGAATGTACTGTTTGCATGTAGGTTTGTGCACCTGTGTCATGCAATGCCACGGAGGTCAGAAGAGGGTCTCAGATTCCCCTGGAACTGGAGTTCTCTTGGAATTGCAGTTACAGATGGTTCTCAGCCGCCATGTGGGTGCTGGGGATCGAACCCAGGTCCTCTGCAAGAACAGTCGGTGCTCTTAACTGCTAGGCTATCTCTTCAGCCCAGCATTCTGCCATATCTTTTAAGTCCTGTCTTACATATTTTTTACATATATTTTACATAACTTTTTCAATGTAGATATTTACTGTTTTGGTCAGTTCTTTGAACAAGTCTTTTCTTTTTGTTCCCTTTAATTTTTTATTATTCTAAAATATGCATATATAAACCCCTCACAGATACCAAAATGACAGAGTGTGAAAATAAGTTACAGGTTAATTCAAAATCACATTCAGGATTCACAGTTCCAACAGTAATGTGTGCAGGCAAAAAGAAATATAACTTTATATTCTCAAGCTACATAACAAGTTGATGTACATTTTAATGTACTTAAAAGAGATTGGTTATTTCTCATAAATCTTAGAAAATAAGAAAATAGAGACTTAAACTCCAAGCTATATCTATAGTAGCAACAGGCAATGTGGTAGTATATTTACTGAAAAAAAAAGTTACCCAGATTGACTTACATATAAAGATTTGGTGCTAGGATCCACAAATGAGGGACACTATACATTGTTTGTTTTTCCGGGACTGTGTTATCTCACTTAGCACAATTGCTTCTAGTTCCTGTCCCTCAACTGATGAGTGAATAAAGAAAATGTGGTACATCTACACAGTGGAGTTCTATGCGGTGGTAAAGAAAGACAACAGCATGAAATTTGTAGGTAAATGGATGGAACTAGAAAACGTTTTAAATTTTTTCCAAGTTCAAAAATATTTTAGGTATTTAAATCCCCTCCCATATATATAGTATAGTAAATATATATATATATATATATATATATGTATGTATATATCTATATCTATATCTATCTATCTATCTATCTATCTATCTATCTATCTATCTATCTATATCCTCTCCCATATGTATATATGGCCTATGGAGTCTAATTTGTGTCCCCAAATGTCTTTTACTATGGATCTATCTCCTGGGTTCACCAAGAGTTCTGTCCCTGTAAGGGACAGAAAAGTCCCTGACTTTCCCTCTCCCAGCAGCAGTCAGTTGCCAAAAGTTTCTCAGGTTGGGTTGGATTTTCTTACTCATGTCTCCATGTCTATAAGCTTATGTGGTACCTGTGCATTATGTCACCATTGCTGTGAGGTCACGTGAGCAAATGACAAAGAATATAGAAATCTCTGTTTCCTTGTGGTTAAGAAAGGTCAACCTCACCATCTGGCTCTTACAAACTTTCCAACTTCTGTCATTATCCCTGAGCATTGGGGGGCAAATGTTTAAAGCAGGTGTTTTAAACAGGGGTAAGCACTCTGTAGCCTCTTCATCTCAACACTTTGGCCAATTGTGGGTTTCTGTTAACCATCATCTGCTTCATAAGGAAACCCATGGTGAGAGTTGAGAGATGCACTCAACCTCTGTACAGGTTACACTGAAGATGTGTCTCAGATTGATTTTCTCCATCAGACCAATACTAGAACTTTATAAAAGTTCTTATCTGTTTCAAAAAGTAGCTTCTAGATGAGGGGAGAAAAGTACATGTGTCTGTAAATAGGAAACATATTTAGAATAAAGCAAGAAATTATGTTGGTCTAGGTATGTGGCAAAGGAGGTTTTTTCTGTAGAATCTATGATCTCTCCAGGTATGTGTAATGAGCTATGTTTACAGTTGAACACATGAGTTCCCTCCCATTGAGTGAGCTTTAATTCCAATTAGACAGTTATTGATTACTCCCAAAATAAAAATGCCAGTATTGCACCAATTGTGACAGTTTCCTGGGAGATAGCCGTTGCTGATTTTTAGGCTTTACAGCTAGGTAAAACCATTGATTGCTTTGTTCCCTTGGCAGTTTGTACAGAATCCTCTCATACCAAGAGACCTAATCTTTAGAACGGAAGCTTCCAGGTCATTTCTAGCTCAATTGCTCCAAGTTCTGTGGCAGAGATGTAACCTGTATTACCTTCAAGTTATGAGAGGAAATCATGGGGTATGGGAAGGGAGGTTTCCCCTGCCTGGAACTGTTTTTGTTATATAGTCCTCAGCTACAACCATATGCTCATATATTTATTGTATGTATATATCTGTAGGACTTTGAAGTAATATACATTTCTGTCTGGTTTTTCATACCATCAAAACATCATTTAGCTTTCCTCTCATTCTCCCTACATAGCTCTCTGTGTTCCCTCTCTAGTAAAAGTACCACGCTCTTCTGTATTTCCCCTTGATGCACTTGTCTCCTACTTTCCTCCCTTGCTGGAGCTGCTTCTTCCCCCTTATCCCCATGGTTCATTTCTATTTTCCTGGTTCCTGTGGTTAGATCAGGATATATACTCACATCTAGGGATTTGGAGCTAAAATCAACAAATGAGAGAGAAATTAAGCTTCTGTTTTTTCTGAGACTGTGTTATCTCATTTAGTATAAACATTTCTAGTTCCATCCATTTACCTGCAAGTTTCATGATTCCATTTTTATTTACCACTGAGGAGAACTCCATTGAGTAAATGCACCACATTTTCACTGTCCATTCATTAGCTGTGGTACATTTAGGTGGTTTCCATTTCTGAGCCATTATGATAAAAGAGCAACAAACATGGCTGTGCGAGTATCTCTGTAGTAGGATGAGTCAATTGGGTGTATGCTAAGGGTGGCATGACAACCACACAGTACATTTATTTAAGATTTCAAGAATTATATTTACTGATTTCTGCAGTGGTTGCATCAGTTTGCAATCCCACCAGAGGTGGATGATGGTTCCCCTTTCCCTGCTTCCATGCCAGTATTTGAGGTCATTTCTTCTCCTACTCTTAGCCATTCTGAGAGGGGTTACATAAAATCTTAAAGCAGTTTTATTTGGATTTCCTTAATTACTAACAACATTGAACAATTCTTAAGATGTTTCTGAGCTATCTTTTTTTCTTCTTCTTTCAAGCTCTCTCTGTTTAGATCCATAGCCCAGTTTTCATTGGGTCACTTATTTTTTGGCTTCTTTGCTTTTGGATTTTTTGGATATTCTGGATATAGATGGTTTGTCAAGTGAATAGCTGGTAAAGATTTCCTCCCACTCTGTAGTCTTCCTCTTCAGTTGATTGGTTGTTTTCTTTGCTGCACAAAAGCTGTTTAGTTTAATGAGGTCTAACTTTTTCATTGCTGGCCTTAATTCCTAAGCAGTTAATGCCAAATCTAGAAAGTCCTTTCTTGCAATTATTGCTAGGTTTATGTTGGCACGACCCCCAAATAAAAGTAAAACACCAGGCTTAGGCATTCTGGGAAAGTTTACTTCAGGAATAGCCAGTGATGGGCATCATAGGTGGAACAGAGTAGCCAGCAGCAAAATGGCATCTTGCCAGACCCTTTAAGGTGTCTAGGGTGGGACATCAAGAGGAAATGAGGTCACTGATCAACAGTTCTAGAGGGAGTGGAAGAATCTGTGTACCCTAGAAATGTGTGCCATAAATTCTAGATCTTGAGAGAACCAAGCCTAATAGTCCAGCCTTTTGGTTATAATAGAGAAGGAGTGTCATATTCTTTTCTGTAACTGCTTCTGGCTGATCGGGGGCATAGTTGGGAAAAAAAGGGGATTTCAGGGTGGAAAATCAGGATTTGGTCTCTGTCTAAGCCATTCTTAGTTTCCAGTGCTCAGTCAAGATCAATAGTGGCCAGAGTTTGCTTTGCAGTTTCACTTTCTACAACTGAAAGAGCAAGCTAGTTAAGCATTGTATGAGTGAGCTATTGGGCTTGGTTTTAGAAATACTCTAAGAGGGATGGTGCCACAGTGCTCAGAGTTCCCGGTACCACCAGAGGCATAGTAAAGGCATTATCCATTGAAGGTTTGCCACCCAGGGTCTCCAGTTGGAGGAGGTGAGGACCTGTACTCTGTTGTAAGGGATTGGATAAAAGTTTTAGAATGAGAGCCAACATAAACACGACAATAGGTTTGGGGGGTGGGGTATTAGCCATGAGTCCCAAATATTTTTAACAGGTTGGTTTAAAGTGGTATTTTTCTAGCATGGCACAGTAGATCTCACCTATCACTGAGATAATAAGGTTATAAGTTATTATATTTTCTTATTGGGTTGTATAAAACTATATATTTAGCTCAGATAAATTAATTTTTGTGTGTGTTTTATGATATTTATTTTTATTTTTAAGGGATTCACAATATAAGAGCACAGTTCTTTTCAGATCACATTAATGTTGCACAATTTGCCATATAATTAGGTAATTGGCACTAGCATCCACAGATGAGGGCTACCATTCATTGTTTTTCTGGGAATGTGTTACTTCACGTAGCATGATATCTTCTAGCTCCATCCATTTACCTGCAAAGTTCATGATGTCATCTTTCTTTACTGCTGCATAGAACCCCATTGTGTAGATGTACCACATTTTTCCACTCGTCAGTTGAGGGAGACTTGGGTTGGTTCCAGCTCTTAGCTATTGTGAAGAGAGCTGCAATAAACATGGTTGTGCATGTATCTCTGTGGTAAGATCAGTCTTGTGGGTATATACCCAGGAGTGGTATGCCTGGGTGAGCTAGCAAGCTCATTTTGAGTATTTTAAGGGTTCTCCACACTGCTTTCCATACTGGTTGTACAAGCTTACATTCCCACCAGCAGTGGATGAGAGTTCCCCTTTTCCCACCACCTCTCCAGCACTTGGTATCATTGTTTTCTTGATTGTAGCCAGTCTTACCAGAGTGAGAGGATATCACTTTTTTATGTGTATGAGAGTACTGTCTGCATGTATTTTGGGGCATCCATGTTGTGCAATACCCTGGAGGTCAGAAGAGGGCATCGGATTCCCCCGGAACTGGAGTTAAAGATGGTTCTTAGCTGCCATGGGGGTGCTGAGAATCAAACCCCGGTCTTCTGCAAGAACAGTTGGCACTCTTAACCACTGAGCCATCTCTCCAGCTCCAAGAGTGAGATGATATTTTAAAGTGGTTTAATTTACATTTCCTTAATTATTAGCAACATCAAACTTTTAAAGATGTTTCTCAGCCATGTCTAATTCCTCACTTGTGAAGTCTCTGTCCAGCTTTTTGCTCCACCTTTTGAGTGGGTTATTTGTTTGATTTGTTTTCTTTTTTCTTTGTTTTTTGAGTAGATTATATAGTCTGGAAATCAATTCTTTGTCAGATGTATATGCAATGAAGGATTCCTCCCACTCTGTGGGTTTTCTCTTGACATCTTTGATTGTTCCTTTTGATGTCAGAAGCTTTTGAGTTTAATGAGGTCCCATTTGTCAATTGTTGACCTTAATTCTTGTGCAGCTGCTGTCTGATTTAGTAAGTCTTTTCCTATGCCTATTCCTTGTAGGCTGCTGCCAATTTTTTCTTCTATCACCTTTAGAGTTTGGGTTTCAAGTTGAGGCCTTTGATCTGGAGTTGACTTTTTTACAGGGCGAGAGGTATGGGTTTAATTTCATTCTTCTACAAGTGGTGATCCAGTTTTTCCAACACCACTTGCTGAATATGCTGTCTTCTTGGCCCATTGTGTCTTCTTGGCCCCCTTGTCAAATATGAGATGGCTGAAATTGTATGTGCTCAAGTTTGGATCTTCAGTTTTGTTCCATTGGTCAACATGACTGTTTTTGTGCCATTACGAAACTGGTTTTATGACTATAGCCCTGTAATATAGTTCAAAGTCTGGTATAGAGAGCCCCCCCCCATATTGCTCTTTTTGCTCAGGGTTGCTTTGGCTATTCAGGGTCTTTTGTTTTTCCATATGAAATTAAGGACTTTTTTTACCCAAGACTATGAAGAAACTTTTGGGGATTTTAATTGATATTGCATTAAATCTATACAAGAGTTTGGGTAGAATGGATATTTTTATTATATCAATTTTCCCAATCCATGAGCAGTGGAGGTTTTTCCATCTTCTGATGTCTTCCTCAATTTCCTTCTTCAGGGGTTTAAATTTTTTGTTGTATACATTTTTGGTGTCTTTGGTTAGTTTTTTTTCCTAAGTATTTTACTGTTTTTGAGGCTCTTGTGAGTGGGAAGGTCTCCTTGTATTCCTTCTTCAGTTGCTTGTTAGTGTAAAGAAAGGCTACTGATTTTTCTAGGTTAATTTTGTATCCTGCCACTTTACTGAAACTCTTAATTATTTCTAGGCGTTTTCTGGTGGAGTTTTTAGCATCCCCTTAGGTAAACAATCATATCATCAGTGAAATGGGATACCTTGACTTCCTCTTTTCCAAGTAGTAATCGCAGGTACCAGAAGGAGACCCCAAACCTGTGAAGATGGGCGAGAGAGAAAAGCGAGACTTTGCGAAGGTTGTCAAAGTCTACTTTAATGAGCACAAGCCGTTGTATTTATCTTGCAGAAGGCAAGAAATAGGGAGGAGGTGGGTGAAACAGGGTCTGGCGTCAGAGGAGGGTCTGTTTTTGCAAGATCACTGAGTTGAGACATCGGGCTGGAGTATCTGGTGGCTTTTACTGCACATCTGCACCCAGCTCTTAGAAAAGGCTCGAGGTGACAATTCACAGAGTCAACTTCCTTGTAAGCAAGCTCAGCATAAGCAAGCTAAAGCTTGTGGCTCCTTACAATTTCTAGGAGTTTTCTGGTGGAGTTTTTAGCATCCCTTAGGTAAACAATCATATCTTCAGTGAAATGGGATACCTTGACTTCCTCTTTTCCAAGTAGTACTCCTTTAATTTCCTTTTCTTGCCTTATTGCCCTAGCAAGCGTTTCAAGCACTATATTGAAGAGGAATGGTGACAGGGGGGCAGTCTTGCCGAGTTCCTACCTTTAAGGGGAATGTTTCTGTAATTTATCCATTTAGGATGATTTTGGCTGTGGGTTTCCTGTATATGGCTTTGATTACATTGAGGAATGATCCCTCCCATCCAATTCTCTCTAGGCCTTTAAGCATGAAAGGATGCTGGATTTTGTCAAAGGCTTTTTCTGCACCAATTGAGATGATCATGTAGTTTTTGTCTTTCATTCCATTTATGTGTTTTATGATATTTATTGATTTCATATGTTGAACCATCCCTGCATTTCTGGTATGAATCCAACTTGGTCACTATGGATGCTCTTCTTGATGTGGGTCTGTATGTAGTTTGGAAGTATTTTGCTGAGAATTTTTGCATCTGTGTTCATTAATGAGATGGGTCTATAGTTCTCCTTTTTGGTTGTATCTTTGCCTGATTTTGGTATTAGAGTGATGCTAGCTTCATAGAAGGAATTTCGGAGAATTCCCTCTGTTTGTTTCCTTCTGAACAATTTCATTAATAATGGTTGTAAGTCTTTTTGAA
This sequence comes from Rhizomys pruinosus, assembly GCA_009823505.1. NCBI lineage: Eukaryota > Metazoa > Chordata > Mammalia > Rodentia > Spalacidae > Rhizomys > Rhizomys pruinosus. Next base: position 589,184 of record VZQC01010503.1, read on the forward strand.
ATTTTTTTTAGAATTCGGGCATGAAACCATATGGGGCTGGGCTTTTTTTAGTTGGGAGGCTTCTTTGTACATCTTCAATTTCTTCATTTATTATGGGTCTGTTTAAGCTGTCAATCTCTTCTTGGTTAAGCTTTGTTGAGTCCCAGGATTTCAGATATTCTTCCATTTCTCCTGGGTTTTCAAACTTAGTAGAGTACAGGTTTTTGAAGTATTCCTGTATGATTGTCTGGATCTTTTCATTGTCTGTTGTGATATTTCCTCTTTCATCATGGATTCTATTAATGTTGAGCTGTTCTTTCTTTCTTTTGGTTAACTGGGCTAGAAGTCTGTCTATTTATTCTCTCAAAGAACCAACTTTTGGATTCATTGATTTTTTTTGTATTGTTTTCTTTGTTTCTATTTCATTAATTTCTGTTCTGATTTTTGTCCAGGACCGTTTTTAAAGTATCCCATAGTTTTTGTTGTGGTGTATTATCATTGTCATTCAGTTCCAGGAATGCTTTTATTTCTTTCTTTATTTCTTCTTTGACCTATTCATTATTCAAGAGTGTGTCGTTTAGTCTCCATGTGTTCTTGTGGATTTTAGGACTTGTCCTGGTGTTGATACTGAGCTTTATGGCACTGTGGTCTGATAGAATACATAAAATTATTTCAATCTTTTTGTATTTGATGAGGTTATTTCTGTGTCCCAGTATGTGGTCGATTTTAGAGAATAGTCCATGGGGTGGTGTGTAGAAAGTGTATTCTCTCATATTAGGGTAGAATATTTGGTAGATGTCTATGTGGTCCATTTGTTGTATCATATCATTCAGTTCAGATGTCTCTCTATTCTTTGTCTGGTTGACCTGTCCAAAGTGCTCAGTGGGGTATTGAAGTCCCCTACTATGAGTGTGCTGGAGTTAATCTGTTCCTTGAAGTCCTGGAGAATTGTCTTTATAAAGTTTGGCGCACCAGAGTTTGGTGCATATATATTCATGATTGTGAAATCTTCATGGTCAATTGTTCCTTTGATAAAGATGTAATGGCCTTCTTTGTCTCTTCTGATTTCTTTTACTTTGAAGTCTATTTTGTCTGATATTAAAATAGCAACACCTGATTTCTTTTTGTAAAGGCTGCGATTGGGGTGAACGGTGAAACTACAGCGATGTAGTCTGGACACTCATTTGATCAACTTGATTGAACAAACAACCTATCAGCCCCCACTGGATGGTGGGACTGTGGGGGTTTGGGCACAACAGTCTGTAGATTGGTTTTGCATGAAGGATGCTTATACTCATGGATTATCACTTATAGCTAAAAAATGAAAAAAAAAAAAACCTGAAAGATGCAGGACAGTTATGGCAGAATTACATGACGGGAGGGGTGGTGGTTTGGGGGGGAAGGGAAAGGGAATATGCCTGATTGATTTGGAAAATGATGTACGAAATGACAAACCATACAATAAAATAAATTAAAAAAATAATAAAATAAAATGCAAACACCTGATTGCTTTTTGGTACCATTTGCTTGGAATAGTTTTTTTTCCATCCTTTCACTTTAAGTTGTGCGCTCATCCTTGAAGGTAACATGGGTTTTTCTTGTAGACAGCATATAGTGGGTTTGTTTTCCAATTTCTTAATCCAATCTCCCATTCTAGTCTTTTGATTGGGGAGTTTAGCCCATTGAATAGTACTGTAAACTAGAGCCAAATGTTACAGTGGTAATTTCCTATAAAACCGGCATAACTACCCTTTATAATTGACTGGTAGACTAGGAACTGTTGAAAGGATATTTCTCTATCTAGAGCCAAATTCAATCGTAAGTGTTTATATGTTGTGTAATTAGCAAATATATTACTACAGGAAAGCTCTGACTAGCAATGAATATTTTACCTAAGAGATGTTTTGGCTAGGGGATTCAAACCCGCCCCCCCCCCAAATTATAAAGGCCTTTTGCATATAAGTGGGATATATTGCAAGGAGAAAGGCGTAAGTCCCTGTTGTCAAAGACCTGTTGTGAAGCATTGAAAAACAATGTTATGAAGACGTCACTTGCTAGCGTACAAACTGGCCTCTGAAATGCCAGAGAGGCGGTCACCAACATGCCACTAAAGCCACAAATAAACAGCAAAATGTTTGGTCTTCCTGAGGACAGCAAGACTCTCTTCCAAATATCAGCTACACCTCAACAGCCTGGGTGATACTGTGGCGCAGTGGCAGCCAATGTCCTATATATCCCAAATCATTTGCTATTATTAGTCTCTCCTTGGAGTCAAATAACTCCAGTGGATGCCACAAGCTTAAGTCCTCTATTGGTTAGGAGATGTTATAAGTAATAAGCAACTGTAATTATAGAGAAACCACATTTGCGGATTAGCATACCTCCAAGCATCTGTGTCAATGCTACACAGCTTTAGCTTGACATAAAAATTAGTACTGCTAGAATGCCTGTACAATCCAGAGCTTTGCTTTGTTAGTATGGACTAAAAAGGGTATCACTGGGAAAGCTGTCAACCCATGAACGGGGGGAAACAAACCTTAATGGACTGGAGTCCAAAATGCAACTCCAAAGAAATTAGACTGTTTTCTTCTCACCCACTTGTGCCCCTTTCCCAAAGCCCAGGGAACAAACTGCGGAAGAGGAGGCGTGGTAGATTGTAAGGGCTGCAGAGAGATAGGGGTGAATCGTGAGACTACAGGAATATAGTCTGGACTCCTAACTGATCAACATGCCTGTGCATACAAGCTTCTCCAACTGGACTATGGGAAACTTGGGTTGTTCAAAATTTGGACATAGATACTTGCAAAATGCACCAATTACCTAATTGTATGACATGCTGAGTAACATCAATGTTATCTGCAAACAACTGTGTCATTATATTGTAGAATCCCTTAAAAATAAAAAAAATAATTAAGGTTATAAGTGCAAGATGCATGGTGCTTTCTATCACCTTCTTATCAATTTGCATTTTTGGGCTAGGTTTCTACTTCTGCAGTTATGCTTTTACTAATTTCTCTTTCTAGATGCCTGGGGATAGTTGTTCCTTTTTCTGTCCTTTGAATTTTTTCAAGTATTCTCTGAAGGGTTAGTTCTCCAGACATGTATTCTTTGATCTTTTTTATGTCATGGAAGATTTTTCTCTCTCCTTCAACTATAATCGACATTTTTGCTGGGTATAGTAACTGGGTTGGCATCTATTGTCCTTTAGCACTGGGAATGCTTTGCTCCATGTTTTTCTTACTTTCATAGTTTTCACTGAGAAGTCAGTTGTAATTCCCCTTATATGTAACTTGTTGCTTTTCTCTTGTGTCTTTCAGAATTTTATCTTTGTTTTGGACATCTAGCATTTTAACTATGATATGGCATGGAGAGTTCCTTTTCTGATCTTGTCTGTTTGGAGTTCTATGTGCTTCATGTACTTGTATTGGTTTGTCTTTTTTCAGTTTGGGGAAATTTTCATCTATTATTCTGTTGAAAATCTGATCAATACCATTCTCTTGGGGTTCTTCTCCTTCCTTTATTCCTATGATGTGGAGGTTTGATCTTTCCATAGTGTCCCACAATTCCTGGTTGTTCCACTTTTGTGTATTTTTAAATTTTTCATAATCTTTACTTGAGGTTTTTAGTTGTTCTGTGTTATCTTCGAGGTCAGATATTCTTTGTTCTGCTTTCCCCACATTACCTCTGAGGCTTTTTCTGTTCCTTTCCTCTTGATTGGATGAGTGTTGATTTCATTTTTCTTTTCATCCTGTGATTGCTTTAGTATTTCCACATCCCTTTTGGAGCTTCTCAACCTCTTCCTGTAGCTCCTTGCTTAGCTGGTTGGTTTCCTTTTTCAGTATTTCCACTTCCTTCTGGTGTTTGTCCTTCTCTCCATCTAGGTCTTTCTTGAGTTTTGTATTCTCTCTCCTTAGTTCTCTGACTTGTTCTTCATATTCTTTGATTTCTTTGAATATGTCTGTAATTGTTCCTCCAAGATCTCTGTCCTTTGCCATCCCCAGGGGGGGTCCTCCCTGTAGGGAGGAGTGGCAAACTGTAGGACTATCCTACAGGATTGGTAGAGCTTGGTGTAGAATTATCCTGCACTTTTCCCATGTTGCCCCTTCGTTGTGTCCCTGGTGTGTGGGTTTCTCTTTGCCTGTATTTCAATGTGAATCCCAAATGCCTCTTCACTGTGTTTAAGGCTTGCTTTGCTTGCCTCCTTCAGATGCCTTCATTGTGTGTTTGTTTGCTTGTTTGATTTGTGTTTCTCCTTTTTTATGGAGTGTTGACTTGTCTGAGTTTTAGGCTTTCTATTGGAAGTCTAACTCACTCTTCCCTTTCTGTTCTGAAGGTTCTCCAAAAAAATCCTCTTGGACATTCCCTCAGCAATTCCAGTTGGGGATGGGGGTGGGATATGCCTCATTTAGCCCATGCCCCAGTACTCTGTGCTTCAGGTGGTCCTGGGAAATCACCAATTCAAGCTCTGTGCACTCAAGTCTCACAGTGGCAACAGGCCCAACTCTTATACTACCTAGCAGTGAGACTCCTCCCCGACAAGACAATGCTTGAATTATCCAAAAGACCAATGGAACGATTTATCCAACAACTCAGTGATAGTATTTTCTAAGAATCCACCTGGTTGAAGTGCCCGGCTCCTACCTGTGTGTGCTTCAGGTGGTCCTGGGAAATCCCTGATCTAAGCTCTGTGCACTCCTAATTTTTCTTTTAAGGTCAGTTGAGGTTACAGTCCTCAGGGATCACTTGGGCCTTGGGGGAGTGCCTGGCTTCTTTTGGCTTTTTTTCTTTAACCAGTTTTACCTATGGGAGCACAAAGTCAGGTCTTGCTTGACCAGGCTTCTTTTTGAAGCATGAGGAGACTTTCTTCCTTTCTTCTGTGTTGACATTCCTCTTTTTCTATTTTTCTAAGCCAATATTTATTGAATCTTTGTGCATTTCATACAAAATTTCAAATAATATTTAGACCTGTGACCCCCTCGATGCCCCTCCACCCCAACAGAGCTCATGAATTCTTCCAAACATGTTTTTAATCTTTTTATCACTCTTTCAAAATTCTCGATGCAGAAATTTATTGTTTCAGCAGAAGTTCACCATTTCAGTCAGTTCTTTGACCCAGTCTTATTGCTGTTGTTGTTAATATTCCTTCCAATATGCATCATCCAAAATATGCATATATATATGCAACATATATCATGGGTTTTAGCATCTTCAACTTATGTTTTTTTCTTTAATTTTTTTAAATGTTATTTATTTTCATATGTGTATGAATGTACTATCTGCATGTAGGTTTGTGCACCCGTGAGGTGCAATGCCGCAGAGATCAGAAGAAGGTGTCCAATTCCCCTGGAACTGGAGTTAAAGATGGTTTTCAGCCACCATGTGGGTGCTAGGGATCGAACCTGGGTCCTCTGCAAGAGCAGTCAGTGCTCTTAACCACTAGGCCATCTTTCCAGTCCCGATTTTTTCTTCTTTTTTCTTTTATTTTTTATTGATGCTTAGTGTATTTCATACATCATTTTCCAATTCAGTTCAGGCATATTTCCATTTCCCTTCCCCCCACCCTACCCCATCCCAGATCATGCATTCTGCCATAACTGTCCTGCATCTTTCTCTCAGCGTTTTTTTTTCTTCATTTTTTAGCAATAAGTAATAATTTATGAGTACATGCATCCTTCCTGTAAAACCAATTTGCAGGCAGTTGTGCCCAAACCCACACAGCCCATGGTTCCCACGATCCAGCGGGGGGGGAGAGGCGCTTGCATGTTCAATCAAGTTGATCAAATGAGTGTCCAGACTATATTGCTGTAGTTTCACCATTCACCCCAATTGCAGCCCTTACATTCTACCATACCCCCTCTTCCACAGATTGTTCCCTAGGCTTAGAAAAGGGGCACAGGTGGATGAGTAGCAAGACAGTCTACTTTCTCTGGAGCTGTTGTCTTGGACTCTGGTCAATTCTGGCTGTTTCCTGTCATGGGCTGACAGTTTGTCCAGGAATAACCTTTCAATCCTACTAATGAAGCACAAGCAATTAGATATATAGGTATTTAAACAGTACTAATAGTTATGGTAGGTTACTTTGGTATAGACACAGATGTTTGGATGGTAAGTTAATCCATGAATTATATTTTTTTCTGTTAAATATGACAGGGTATTACTGTGGCTTGTAACATCTCCTAACCATTAGAGGATGTAACCTTGTGGCATCAGCTGTGGGTTATTCCTCCAAGGAGAGAACCAATAGCCAATTAGATTTGGGATATACAGGCATATGGCTGTCTCTGCTGCACAGTATTTCCAGGCAGGTGAGATGTAGCTGGTGCTGATGGAGGAGTCTTGCTTGACTCAAGGAGACCCATATATGCTTTATTGGTTTAGTGGCCTTTGGCAACACTCTCTGGTATTCCAGAGACCAACTGTACACTTGCATGTGTGGTCTCAATACATCTTTCCCATGTTAACATCAGGTCTCTGACAGCAGGGCATTATCGCCTCTCTTCTTGCAGGTATTCCAGTTTAGAGGTAAGGAGCCTTTACCTTTTGTGGGGGCTTGAATCCCCTGGCCAACATCTCCTTGGTAGAATAATCCATTGCTGATGTCAGAGTTCCTGTATTAATATATTTTGCTTAAGTGCATAGCTTAAGGAGACTCTAGTATTATGTTTGGTTCTGAATAGAGAATAATCCTTTTTACAGTTCCTATGTCTATTACTCAATTAAAGAAGGCAGTTTTACTGGTTTTATAAGAGATTACCTCTATAATAGTTGGCTGCAATTTACAGTTGGAGAACGACCTCATCATCATCATATTTCTCCTTGTTCTATGGGGGGAGGTAAGAAAGTCTCTCGTATTAAAACCTTTGCGGCACCTAAAAGGTAAGTTTCATTAGGACTCATTATAAATAGTTGTTACAAGTAGGATCCACAGAGGGGTTTGATGTTTGTAGCAATCTGAGGCTTTTCTTCCTTTCAATGTTCAGACGGGTCAACCTTTCTGTTGGCACTTTCTGGTACATCCTACTCAATGCACAGCTGTATCTTTTCTTTCTCAGCCGTTAAGTTGGTGACATTTTGACCTGTTGGAACATACAACATACATTGGAACATACAAATCTTTTCCCATAGTTAGTTTTAAGATTTGAATTGCAAGGTTTTTGATGAAAAGGTTTCATATCTATCTGTACCCCACCTCTTTTTTTTTTTGTTAGGTTTTGTTTTTTGACCATGAGTTTACAGAAAGGACAGTTGTATTATACATACCCTATAGGGTGGAATCACGGACAGAGTTCATCAATTCAACATGCTGTTTTGGGGGACTGGTATGGTGAATTAACTTGGGAAAGCAACACTTCAGGAAATCGTGTTGGCAAAACGGGATCACCACTTGTTCAGAAGAATGAAAATTAAACACCACTCTCACCCTGTACAAAAGTCAGTCCAGATGGGATCAGAAGAGCCCTCAACATGAAACCCCAAACTCTGTAGGTGATAGAAGAGAAAATTGGGCAGACTTCCTAAATCAGACAGCAGCTGCCAAGAAAATACGAGGTCGATAATTGAACAAATGGGGACCTCATTTAAACTCAAAAGTTTCTGTAATCAAAAGACACAATAAGGCAGTGAAGAGAAAACCGCCGAGAGTGGTAGGAGAGAACACCTCAACTGCAAGAAGACAAATAAAAAAAAGGTCTGACGAGAGAGCGAAAAAAATTAGTAATCCGACCTTTCCAGTAGATATGAACAAGGCTATGGAGGAAGAGAACAGAAGTATGAAAAGAAACGAAAAGAGAAAAAAGAAAAAAAAAAAAAAAAAAAAAAAATAAAAGATGGAGCAAAGATCTGAATAGAGACTGTCCACAAGAGGGAGGAATTAGAGATGGCAGAGAACACTCTTAAGAAGTGTTCAACATCACTGAATAATTAAGTAAATGCAAATTAAAACACTTTAAGATAACATCTTCCTCCAATAAGACTGGCTAGGATCCGGAATACGAATGATACCACGTGCGGAGGTTGTGGGGAAAGGGCACACTCATCCATGCTGGGGGAATGTAAACTTGTTACAGCCACTATGGAAAGCGCGTGGAGAACTCTTAGAAGCCTCAAAATGAGTCTGCCATTTGACCCAGTTCTACCACTCCTGGGTATATTACCCACAAGACAAATCTCTTCAGAGTTAAATGCACAGCTATGTTTATTGCCGCTCTGTTCACAATAGCAAAAAGCGGTAACCAACCAGGTGCCCCAACTGATGATGAATAGAGAAAATGTGGTAATGTACCCAAGGCGTCTAGCCAGCAGTGTTAAAGAGGGACAACATCAGAACTTTGCAGGTAAATGGATGGAGCTCGAGACTTAGTTTAAGTGAAGTAACGCAGTCCCAGAAAACAAATGACCAAATGGTGTCCCTCATATTGTTGATTCTAGTGCCCAATAACCCAGCAATATAAATTTTCTCATGGAGGCTTTATGTATTAAAAGAACAACACCAGAAAGCCTGCATCAGAAAAAACAACAAACCAAATGGAATGAAATGGTGAATTGGGAAGGGTGGGAGGGGCGGGAGAGAGACACAGAAATATATTCGATTAATGCATATTTAATCGACATGAGTTCAACAAGTTATCCAGTTTTGCCCAGACACTGTCTACCGGTTACATGGTGTTTTAGGACTTAGTATAAAGTAAATATGTGTATTATTAAAACAACTGTGTTACAGGCCTCTGATAAAATGGTAATGCAAGGACCCACCGTCAGCAACAGCTACCACCTCACCTGCCTGGAAATTATGTAGCAGCAGAGGCAGCCATGTGCCCTGTTATCCCAAATCTAATTGGCTATTGGATCTCTCCTTGGAGGAATAACCCATGGCTGATGCCACAAGCTTACATCCTCTACAGGTTAGGAGATGTTACACAGCCACAGTAAAGACCCTTTCATATTTAACAGGGGGGAATGTAATTCACTGGATTAACATATCATCCAACAATGTGTCTATGCTAAAGTAACCTACCATAACTATTAGTCTGCTTAATCCTATATATCTAATTGCTTGTGCTCATGTAGGATGAAAGGTTATTCTGGACAAAAAAAAGAAACAAAAACACAAAGTGAACAAAAAAAAGCTCCAGAGAGCAGTGGATTGTTTTACCTCTCATCCACCTGTTGCCCCTTTTCTAAGCCTAGGGAACAATCTTGGAAGAGGGGGCGTGGTAGAATGTAAGGGCTGCGATGGGGTGAATGATGAAACTACGAGCAATGTAGTCTGGACACTCATTTGATCAACTTGATTGAAAAACAACCGTTCACCCCCCCTTGGGTGGGGCTGTAGGGGTTTGGCACAACAGCCTGCGGATTGGTTTGCACGAAGGATGCTTGTACTCATGAGATTATCACTTATAGCTAAATGAAAAAAAAAAAACTGAGAGAAAGATGCAGACAGTTATGGCAGAATGCATGATCTGGGATGGGGTGGGGTGGGGGGGAAGGAAGAGAAATAAGCCTGAACTGAATTGGAAAAAATGTATGAAATGCACAAAGCATCATAAAAATAAATTAAAAAAATGAAAAAAAAAAAAAAAAAAAAAAAAAAAAAAAATTGTTGTTGTCCACATTGTTTTACTAAAATCTGTTAACATATCTTTGGGATTGGCACATACAAATGTTCTCTATAATTTCTCTGTTGTACAATCACCTTGTAGCATTCTCTTTCACCTATAAGATGATTTAACAAAAATTCAGATTTTTTTTCTTATTAGGCTGAAAGATGTCCATGTTGAAGGCTCTTCTCTTGGCAAGCCCAAACCACCATCAGTTCTGCCCTTGTGTTCCACACTGAGGTTTTCCCTTCTCATTGTCACCAAATCAGGTCCATTAACCATTGCGTCCTGTCTTGATTTTCCTGTACTGGTCTCTGTGATACAGCATGGGTAATCCAACAATGGCTGTCTATACTCTGAAGAGGCCAAAACCCCAGTAGTATCTCAGTCCACAAGTTCAATGTCTCAGCAGTATTCATTTGGCACTGAAGTTTAGGACGATTCCTAGAGAGACATGAGTCCATATTGGAAAATTAAAAAGCTGTGTCTATGTCTTTGAAGGATGGAAAAGCAGCAACAGCCACAGGGTACCTCACTTGCCAGTAAGATAGGCCAAAACAAACTGTGCTCTTTTTTATTTTACTTTTTTTCTTTTTACTAAGACCTCAAGTTTTATCCCTGAAGTACAATTTCTCAGGTCCTACTATTTATTTATTTCTGGTATATTTCCTTTTTGGATGTTTAAGGCCACACAGTTAGCCCAGATTAACCAAGGTTTTTGTTTTCTCAAGGTCAGTTGAGGATTATCTGGGGTCCTCCGGTTTTTTTTTTTTTTTTTTTTTTGGTTTTTTTTTTTTTTTTTTTTGGGAGGGGAGCTGGCTCCCTTTGGCTTTTCATTTACCACTTCCATCCACTCGAGGACAAAGTCATGTCTTGCTAGACCAAGCTTCCCATTTTGAAGCATGAGCACACTTTCTGCTTTATAGACTGGACAATGGCTGAAGTCCCAAGTGGATCTCCAAGACCTCCCTGCACAGGAAGACTGGTGACTCACATTTGCAGAACATTTAAAGAGATGCCCCCTTGCATAGTCCCCTGGGACTTAGTTGAACTCTGAGGGCAAGGAACATCCCTTAAGACCCTTGACCAAATTTGTATGGGCATTAAGGATGGTCATTAAGCATCCAGAAAGGCTAAGCTACTCCAGCCTGATACTTTTTAACTACTGTGTAATATTTTAGAAAAGGCTTGGACAAAAGCTCAAGCAGCCTTGTTTAAGAAATATGAAGAAGAACTCCTGTAAAATAAATACTGTGTTCAGACATAATGTCATGACAAACTAGTTTTTCCTCATTCTTTTCATCTTATATCAATCTAAAATATGCATACATACTTTCCACCCATGTACCAAAAATTCCTAACGATGAAAACAAATGGTAGCTTAGTTCTAGAACCTGTTAAAGAATTCACAATGTAAGAGTACAGTTGTTTTCAGATCACTAGGAGTATAATAATGTTGCTCAGTTTGCCTTACAACTAGGTAATGGGCACTAACAGCCACAGATGAGGGATACCATTCGTCATTTGTTCTTCTGGGACCGTGTTACTTTACTTAACATGATATCTTTTTACCTGCAAAGTTCATGATGTCATTGTTCTTTACCACTGCATAGAACTCCATTGTGTAGATGTACCATATTTTCTCTATCCACTCGTCAGTCGAGGGGCACTTGGGTTGGTTCCAGCTCTTCGCTATTGTGAAGAGAGCTGCATGTATCTCTGTGGTAAGATGAGTCTTGTGGGTATATACCCAGGAGTGGTATGACTGGGTGAGGAGGCAAGCTAATTTTGAGTCTTTTAAGGGTTCTCCACACTGATTTCCATAGTGGCTGTACAAGTTTACATTCCCACCAGCAGTGGATGAGTGTTCTCCTTTCCACACAACTTCTCCAGCACTTTGTTTTCTTGATCCTAGCCAGTCTTATCAGAGTGAGAGAAGTGAGAGGGTATCAAAGTGGTTTTCATTTGCATTTCCTTATTTATTAGTGATGTTGAACACTTTTTAAGATGTTTCTCACCCATTTCTTATTCCTCACTTGTGAAGTCTCTGTTCAGTTCTTTGCTCCATCTTTTGATTGAGTCATTTGTTTTCTTTCTTCTTTGTTTTTCAAGTAGTTTAAATATTTTGGAAATCAATGCTTTGTCAGATGTATCTGCAGTGAAGCTTTCCTGCCAGTCTGTGGGTTTTCTATTTACTTCCTTGATTGTTTCTTTTCCTATACAGAAGGTTTTGAGTTTAATGAGGTCCTGTTTTTCAATTGTTGACCTTATTTCCAGCACAACTTTCCTCTTTTTCTACTGGACACTGGTCAGAGTCCCATAAGTGAATTTCCAAGACTGGTGACTCACAGTCATAGTACATTTCGAGAGGTGCCATTAAAGTCCTTTAAGACTTAAGTTGACCTTAGAGGACAAGGGCCAAAAAATTGGCCCTTTAAATCTATCTGATCACATCAGATTAGAGCTTTTAAGTATGTTTGCTAAACCTCAAAGAGGGTCAGTTGTATTAACTTGGTATTTTAATTATTATATAGCATGTAAATAAAGCTTGAACATATCTTTAAGCATTTTTAATAAATCATGAATTGTTGTGACAAAACATTCTGATCAATAGTAACTTAGTGATGAAAGGGTTTGTATTCCCAAGTCATAGTTCATTACTTAGGGAGCCCAAGGTATGTACTCAGGGCAAGAACCTGGAGGCAAGAGCTGCAGCACAGTCTTGGAGGGAACACTGCTTATCGGCTTGTTCTGCTGGCCCATGTTCAGCTTATTTTCTTATGAAATACAGAAAGATCTGCTTAGGCGTGGCATTGCCCACAGTGGGCTGGGCCATCCCACATCATTTAACAATAAAGAAAATATCCCATATTCATGGCCACAGGCCAGTTTGATGGAGGCACTTCTTGAGGTTTCTTTAGCCCAGATGTGTCAACTTGACATTAAAGCTATCCAGTACAACATGTATTTTTTTCTTTAGGTTTTAGGTCTATAAAGGCTATTTAGGTTCTCTAGGTAGGGTGGATCTAAACCACGAATGGAGAAATTTATCATTTTTAGGTTACGTAGCATAGCCCAGTAAATAAACTGAAATTAATAACGAAGCTTAAAATAATGTCTCCTAGGTCTATCTCAAATCAAGGCTGTTTTACTATAAACCGACTTACTTTGTTTATCCTAACGCCTAGATTCTGAGTTACAGTTTTGAGACGGAAAGGAGGGCATCACATTCACATACCTACAGACAGGAAATAGTTGGTGTAAATCAAGCTCAACAAAACTGTTTTCATTTGGACTGTCCTGTATAGTTCCTGGAGTTAAAATCTAGTTCTTGAAAGTAGCAAAAGTAACATGTACAAAGTATAACAGAGATATATAAAAAGATTTTTATTAGGTTTGGGTCACTCAATACTTATATGCGTTTTTCACCTGAGACTGTAACAAAGAATGCAGTACAAGCCAAAGGAATGGACTTAAAATTTTGGTTGCAACAGTAGTTTTGATAATAACACTGAATCTCCATGATAAAATTACAATTACCTCAAATAAGACAGTTAAATTATAACCTTTGCTAACACCTAGTTCATAATGAAATGTGTGGAACAGGGTGAATGGGGACTTTTACTGCCTATTGGATCTCTCTGGAAAGCTAAGACTTCTTAAAACTAAAAAAGTTTTTTATTAAGAAAATGAGATTTTGAACAAACAAACAAAAAAAAACTGTCCACAGTCTGCACAGTACCAAGAGTTTCTAGTTGTGGAAAACAATTTTCTTGTAATTAAAATATGAAAATAATTAATTTTAGTGATGACACTTTATAAACATATTAAGATCTGATAGATCCTTAATGTTTTATAACTACATTACAGAATTCTTAAAAGCCAACAGTCCTTCATATACACACACACTCAAACATAAGGTTCTTTATTTAATTTTTTGCTATGCAATTTCTTTTATTTTTTATTGATGTTTTGTGTATTTCATACATCATTTTTCAATTCAGTTCAGGCATATTCTCCTTTCCCTCCCCCCACCCCACCCCATTCCAGATCATGCATTCTGCCACAACTGTCCCGCATCTTTCTCTCAGTCTTTTTTTTTATGTTTAGGAATTCACATTTTCCTCCATTAATTTTATATGATTCTAAAATATGTATATATACTGTCCACCTATATACAGTAATTCCAGAGTCTGATTATAATTGGTGGGCAGATTCTAGAGCATATTGAGAGATTCACATTATGACAACATAGTTGCTTTCAGATAAACAGAACTATAACCATAATGTCCTTCAGCTTACCTTTCATCTGGGGGATTTGGTGTTAGTATCCACAAATGACGGAAGCCATTCTCTGTTTGTCTTTCTGGGACTGTGTTACTTCACTCAGCGTAATGGCTTCCAGTTCTATCCATTTGCCTGCAAAATACATAATTTCATCTTTCTTTACCTTTGAATAGTACCCCATTGTGTAGATGTACCACATTTTTGTCATCCACTCAGCTGTTGAGGGGCATTTGGGTTGGTTCCAGCTCTTAGGTATTGTGAAGAGAGCTGTAATAAACATGAATGTGCATGTATCTTTGCGGTAGGATTAGTCATGTTGAGGAGTGTTCTTTTCAGTCCTATTCCCTCTAGAACTTTAAACGTGAAGGGATGCTGGATCTTTGTCAAAGGCTGTTTCTGCATCAATCGAGTTAATCATGTGGTTTTTGTCTTTCAGTCCATTTATGTGTTTTATGATATTTATTGACTTATGTATGTTGAATCATCCCTGCATCTCTGGTATGACTCCAACTTGATCATAATGGATGATCTTTTTGAATTGGGTCTGTATGCGATTTGCAAGAATTTTCTTGAGAATTTTTGCATCTTTGTTCATTAGCAAGATGGATCTATAGCTTTCTTTTTTGCTTGTATCTTTGCCTGGTTTTGGTATTAGAGTGATGCTGGCTTCATAGTAGGAGTTTGGGAGAATTCCCTCTGTTTGTATCCTTCTAAACAGTTTGAGTAGCAATGGTTGTAAGTCTTCTTTAAATGTTTTATAGCATTCTGCCGTGAAACCATCTGGACCAGGGCTTTTTTCAGTTGGGAGGTTTTTAATTACATCTTCAATTTCCTCAAATACTAAGGGTCTGTATAAACTGTCAATCTCTTCTTCGTTAAGGTTTGTTGGTTCCCCGCATTTCAGATATTCATCCATTTCTCTTAGGTTTTCAAATTTAGTCGAGTATAGATATTTGAATTATTCCTGTATGATTGTCTGGATCTTTTCTTTGTCTGTTGTGATGTTTCCCCTTTCATCACAAATAATATTAATTTGGAGTCTCTCTCTCTCTCTCTCTCTCTCTCTCTCTCTCTCTCTCTCATTAACTGGGCTAGAGATCTGTCTATTTTGTTTATTTTTTTTCAAAGAACCACCTTTTTGATTTGTTGATTTTATGTATTCTTTTTTTTTTTGTTTCTATTTCATTGATTTCTGCTCTGATTTTTGTTATTTCTTCCTGTCTTTTGTGTTTAGGGTTCATTTGTTGTCTCTTAAGTGTTTTTAGTTGCAGTGTTAGATCACTTATTTGTTCCCTTTCTATTTTTTTTTGATGTGGGCACTTAGGGCTATAAATTTCTCTCAAGACTGCTTTTAAAGTATCCCACAGGTTTTTGTTGTGTTGTATTGTCTTTTTCATTCATTTCCATGAATACTTTAACTTGCCTGACCCACTCATTACTCAGGATTGTTTTGTTTAGTCTCCTTGTGTTCTTGTAGCTAGTTGGATTTATTCTGGTGTTCATATTGAGCATTATTGCACTGTGGTCTGATAGAATGCATGGAATAATTTCTATCCTTTTTTATTAGTTGAGGTTCCTTTTGTGCCCCAGTATGTGGTTGATTTTGGAGAATGTTCTGTGAGGTGTTCAGTAGAAAGTATATTCTCTGGTATTTGGGTGGAATATTCTGTAGATGTCTGTGAGGTCCATTTGGTGTATTGTATTGTTCAATTCTGATATCTCTCTGTTTATTTTTTGTCCTGTCGATCTATCCAAGGGGCTCAGTGGGGTGTTGAAGTATCCCACTATTAGTGTGTTAGAATTAATCTGTTTCTTTTTTTTTATTGATGCTTTGTGTATTTCATACATAATTTTCCATTTCAGTTCAGGCATATATCTCCTTCCCTTCCCCCCACCCCACTCTTACCCATCCCAGATCATGCATTCTGCCTTAACTTTTCTGCATCTTTCTCTGTTTTTATTTTTGTTGTTTTGTTTTGTTTTGTTTTCATTTTTTAACAGTAAGTGATAATTTGTGAGTACAAGCATCCTTCATGTAAAACCAATTTGCGAGCATTTGTGCCGAAACCTACACAGCTCATGGGTCCCACCATCCAGCAGGGGGTGGGGGCTTGTATGTTCAATCAAGTTGATCAAATGAGTGTCCAGTCTATATTGTTGTAGTTTCACCATTCACCCCAATCGCAGCCGTTACATTCTACCACCCCCCCTCTTCCGCAGATTGTTCCCTAGGCTTAGAAAAGGGGCACAGGTGTATGATAAGCAAATCAGTCTACTTTCTCTGGAGCTGTTGTTTTGGTCTCTTGTCATTTCTGGCTGTTTTTTTTCATGTGCTTTCATTTTGTCCAGGTATAACCTTTCTATCCTACTAATGAAGCACATTCAATTATATATATAGGTATTTAAACAGTACTAATTGTTATGGTAGGTTACTTTGGTATAGACACAGATGTTGGATGGTATGTTAATCCATGAATTACATTTTCTTTTGTTAAGTATGACAGGGTCTTCCTGTGGTTTATAACATCTCCTAACCATTAGAGGATGTAAGCTGTTTCTTGAGGTCCTGCAGAGTTGTGTTTATAAAGTTAGATGCACCATAGTTTGGTACATGGACATTTAAGATTGTGAAATCTTCATGGTTAATTGTTCCTTTGACAAGGATGTAATGGCCCTCTTGTCTCTTCTGATTAATTTTACTTTGATATCTATTTTATTTGATATTAGAACAGCCACTCCAGCTTGTTTCTTGGTACCATTTGCTTGGAATATTTTTTTTCCGTCCTTTCACTGTAAGATGGTGTCTGTCCTTGAGGGTGAGATGAGTTTCTTGTAGACAACATATAGAAGAGTTCAGTTTCCTAATTCATTTTCCCAGTCTATGCCTTTTGAATGGGGAGCTTAGACCATTAGTATTTAAGGTTATTATTGAGAGATATGTGTTGCTTCCTTTTACCATATTTTTTAAATTTTATTTATTTTTTATGTGTATGAATGTACTGTCTGCCTGTAGGTTTGTGCACCTGTGTTGTGCAATGCCATGGAGGTCAGAAGAGGGTGTTGGATTCTCCTAGAACTGGAGTTAAAGATGGTTCTCAGCAGCCATGTGGGTGCTGGGGATCGAGCCCAGGTCCTCTGCAGGAGTACTCAGCACTCTCAACCACTAGGTCACCTCTCCAGCCCACCTTATTTTTTGTTTGCATTCTTGGTCTAGGTTTATATTTACTCTGCTATGATTTTGTTGTTTCTCTCTTTAATTGCTTAGGGATAGTTGTTTCTTTCCCCTGTTCTTTGGATTGCTTTGAGGATTTTCTGAAGTGTTGGTTTCTTAGAGAGGCATGTATTCTTTCATCTTGTTCATGTCGTGAAAGATCTTTCTCCTTCAACTATAACTGACATTTTTGCTGGGTATAGCAGTCTGGGTTGGCATCTAAAGTCATTTAGTACTGGGAATACTTTGGTCCACATTCTTCTATCTTTCATAGTTCACACTGAGAAGTCAGCTGTAATTCTGATGGGTTTCCCCTTATATGTAACTTGTTGTTTTTTTCTTGTGGCTTTCAGTATTTTGTCTTTGTTTTGAGCATATAGTGTTTTAACAATTATATGGTGTGGGGAATTTCTTTTTCTTATCTTGTCTGTTTGGTGTTCTATGTGCTTATTGTATTTGTAAGGGTTTATCTTTTTTCAGTTTGGGGAAATTTTCTTCTATTTTTCTGTTGAAGATCTCGTCAATAGTGTTGTCTTGGGATTCTTCTCCTTCCTCTATCCCTATGATGCAGAGGTTTGGTCTTTTCATAGTGTCCCACATTTCTTGGTTCTGCTCTTGTGTTTTTTTTTTTTTTAATTTTTCATAATCTTAACTTGAGCAATCTAATTGGTCTATGTTATCCTGCAGGTCTGATATTCTTTTTTCTGCTCCTTCCATTCTGCTTGTGAGGCTTGCGGACTGAGCAGTTCCCTGGATTCTCAGCCTCTCCAGTGGGGTGCAGCTATTGTTGGACTCCTTGAACTCTGTAATGTGAGCAAATCAATAAATCTGTATATAGCCACATATTCATTCTATTGATTCTGTTTCTTTAGAGAACACTGACTAATACAGATTGCAGTACCAGAGTGGTTCTAGAGAAACAGAATTGAAAGTATGAATTTCTTTAGTGGGCTTGGTAGTTTCTGGAGCCACCTCTCTAATGCAATGAAGCCTAGAGTTACTGAAGTGTCTCCTGGTGGCATGAAGAGGAATGATAATACTTGGTGCAGAGTATTTGATGTAAGTATGAAGATAGATCCATTTGAGTCACCTAACTTGCCTCTTGTGAGGAGTAAGGAATTTAGCAACTCTCTATATAAAATGTTTGAGAAATTGTGGAAAAATAAGGAAAATAATGATGTTGGCTGGTTGTTCCTAGCATCTCTGGACAAAATGATAGAGGAAAATAAGGAGCTCAGTGATAAAATTAACCAGCTCCAGATTATCAACAACAGTTTAAAAGTTTCCAAGTGTACCCTGGAAGAACATCTCTCCAGCACCCAAATAGCTAAAGGGGCAGAAAATCAAGCCAGAGCCCTTATTATACATTTGGCTGATTTACAATGCAAATTTAATCCCCAACCACAAAGAGTGTCAGCAGTCAAAGTGAAAGCACTGATGGGGAAAGGGTGGAACTCTGAAACTTGGGATGGAGATGTGTGGGAGAACCACTATGATGAGGACTTTGAACCCTCGGATTCTGAGGGATTTACTTTATCTGAGGAATTAATCTCCCCACCTTCAGCATGGAATGCAATCCCACACCCTGCAGATCCCCCCTCCCCACCCTTGCCTGAGGAAACTAATCTCCCCTTCCCAGTGGTAACTAAGGGCCCAGCAATTGTTGCCTTTAGACCTATAACCAGAGTCAAGGCTAAGCAAGCCCCTAGAGGTGAAATAGAAAGTGTGGTCCATGAGGAGGTGTGCTACACCACTAAAGAAATTAATGAGTTTGCCAATTCGTTCTGGCAGAAGCCTAATGAATACATGTGGGAATGAATTGTAATGGTGTGGGATAATGATGGAAGGAATATAAAATTGGATCAGACTGAGTTTATAGATATGAGCCCACTGAGTAGAGATTCTAGGTTTAACATGGAAGTTCAACCAGTTTAAAAAAAAGGTTTTAAAAGTTTATTTGATTAGTTGGCTGATGTATTTATTAAAACATGGCCTACTAACAGTGAGTTAGAGATGCATCTTGAAGTGTAAAACCACATTCTCCACAATATGAGGACCCAGAAGACATGCCTTTCACTGGGTTCATAAGATGGAAAGTACTGAGAGAGACACCAGAACATTTGAAGAGCTTTGTTTTTGCTCTATTTCTTATGCCAGATCTTACAGTTAGAGAAATTGTTGCTCGCTTGCATAAATTAAATGTACATGTAATAGGTTTAACAGTACCTCAGGGTAGGCGTCAGGTGGCAGCACTGAATCGCCGAAGGCCAGATGAGTGTAGTTATCATAGTTATCAAAATGGGCAGCAAAGGCAAAACAATGCCTATAATGGCATGACCCGAATGGATCTTTGGAACTGGGTAGTTAATCATGGTGTTCCCAGGAACCAAATACATAAGAAGCCTACTAAGTTTTTATTTGATCTGTATAAGCAGAAAAGCTCTAGAACAAATGACAGAAAGTCAACATTGGATTTTAGCAATAGCGAATCCTGTCCAGTTAACCAGTTTCCAGACTGGAGACAGTTCATAGACCCAGAACCCCTTGAATGAAGGGGTGGATGGGTTCCAATGAGGAAGGACCTTGTGACAACACCAAAGAGTTATGCTATTTGCCTTCCTCCTGTCCTTCCCCAGAGGGACCTGAGGCCTTTTACCAGGGTAATTGTACACTGGGGAAAAGGAAATAATCAGACTTTTCGAGGCCTATTGAATACTGGTTCTGAGTTGACACAGATCCCAGGAGACCCTAAAAGCATTGTGACCCTCCGGTTAAAGTAGGGGCCTATGGAGGTCAGGTGATAAATGGAGTTTTGGCTGAAGTCCGACTCAAAGTGGGCCCAGTGGGTCCCAGAACTCATCCTGTGGTTGTTTCCCCAGTCCCAGAATGTATAACTGGGATAGATATAATTAGAAATTGGCAGAATCCCCACATTGGTTCCCTGACCTGTGGAGTGAGGGATTTTATGGTTGGAAAGGCCAAATGGAAACCGTTGGAGTTGCCTCTACCAGGGAAAATAGTGAACCAAAACAGTATCATATCCCTGGAGGGATTGCAGAGATTAGTGCCACCATCAAGGATTTGAAAGATGCAGGGGTGGCAATTCCTACCCCATCTCCCTTTAACTCTCCAATTTGGCCTGTGCCAAATACAGATGGATCATGGAGAATGACAGTTGACTATTGAAAACTCAACCAAGTAGTGACACCAATTGCAGCTGCTGTACAAGATGTGGTGTACTTACTTGAGCAGATTAATATGTCTCCTGGTACCTGGTATGCAGCTATTGATCCGGCAAATGCTTTCTTCTCAATCCTGATTCATAAGGACCACCAGAAGCAATTTGCTTTCAGCTGGCAAGGCCAACAATATACCTTTACTCTCTTACCTCAAGGGTATGTTAACTCTCCAGCTTTGTGCCATAACTTAACTAGAAGGGACCTTGATTGCCTGACTCTTCCACAAAATATCACGCTGGTCCACTATATTGATGATGTTATGCTGATTGGACCCAATGAACAGGAGGTAGCAGCCAGTCTGGACTTGTTGGTAAAGCATATGCGCATGAGAGAATGGGAAATAAATCCAACTAAAATTCAAGGGCCGTGTACCTCAGTGAAGTTTCTAAGAGTTCAGTGATGTGGAGTATGCACAGATATTCCTTCTAAGGTAAAGAATAAATTGTTGCACCTGGCCCCTCCCTCCACCAAGAAAGAAGCACAACGTTTAGTGAGCCTTTTTGGATTCTGGAAGCAGCACATTCCTCATCATGTTACTACGGCCCATATATCAGGTGACTCAGAAGGCAGCAAACTTTGAGTGGGGCTTGGAACAGGAAAATGCTCAACAGGTCCAGGCTGCAGTGCAGGCTGCTCTGCCCCTTGGGCCATATGATTCAGCAGACACAATGGTGCTTCAGGTATCAGTGGCAAGTAGATATGCTGTCTGGTGACTGTGGCAGGCTCCCATCGAGGAATCACAGTGGAGGCCCTTGGGATTTTGGAGTAAGTCTCTACCTTCATCTGCAGACAATATTCTCCTTTTGAAAGACAGCTCTTAGCCTGCTATTGGGCCTAAGTGGAAACTGAACATTTGACAATGGGCCACCAAGTCACCATGTGACCTGAGCTGCCCATCATGAGCTGGGTGTTATATGACCCACCAGACCATAAAGTAGGACATGCTCAACAATAGTCCATTATCAAATGGAAGTGGTACATATGCAACAGGGCCCCAGCAGGCCCTGAGAGCACAAGCAACCTACACGAAGATGTTGCCCAAATGCCTATGGTTCCCACTCCTGTTACAATGCCTCCTGTGCTCAAGCACACACCTATGGCTTCATGGGGTTTGCGCTATGATCAGTTGACTGAGGAAGAGACTAGGGCCTGGTTTACTGATGGCTCTGCACTCTATGCAGTCACAGTCCAGAGGTGGACAGCTACTGCATCACAGCCAATTTCTGAAATAACCCTAAAAGACACTGGTGAAGGAAAGTCTTCAAAGTGGGCAGAAATTGGGGCAGTGCACATGGTTGTGCATTTTGCCTGGAAGGAGAAATTGCCAGAGGTTCTATTATATACTGATTCATGGGCTGTAGCCAATGGGTTGGCTGGATGGTCAGGGACTTGGAAGGAGCACAACTGGACAATTTGTGAGAAAGACATTTGGGGAAGAAGTATGTGGATAGAAGTCTCTGAATGGTCAAAGGATGTGAAGATACTTGTGTCTCATGTAAATGCTCATCAAAAGGTGATCTCAGCAGAGGATGCATTTAATAATCAAGTAGATCGGATGACTTGTTCTGTGGATAGTCAGCGTCTTTCTCCAGCTGTTCCTGTTGTTGCTCAATGGGCCCATGAACAAAGTGGTCATGGTGGTAGAGATGGAGGTTATGCATGAGCTCAACAGCATGGACTTCCATTCACCAAGGCTGATCTGGCAACAGCTGCTGCCGAGTGCCAGATTTGCCAACAGCAGAAACCAACATTGAGCCCACCGTATATGGTACTGTTCCCCAGGGTGACCAGCCAGCCACCTGGTGGCAGGTTGACTACATTGGGCCACTTCCATCATGGAGGGGACAGCGTTTTGTCCTTAAAGGAATAGATACTTATTCTGGTTATGGATTTACCTCTCCTGCACGTAATGCTTCTGCCAAAACTACCATTCAGGGACTTACAGAATGCCTTATCCACCATCATGGTATTCCTCACAGCATCACTTCTGACCAAGTAACTCACTTCACAGCCAAAGAAGTGCGACAGTGGGCCCATGGTCATAGTATCCACTGGTCTTACCATGTTCCCCACCACTCAGAAGCAGCTGGCTTGATAGAACGATGGAATGGCCTCTTGAAGACACAGTTACAGCACCAATTAGGTAGCAATACCCTGGAGGGCTGGGGCAATGTCCTCCAGCAGGCAGTGTATGCTTTGAATCAGCACCCACTATATGGTACTGTTTCTCCTATATCCAGAATTCATGGGTCCAGGAACCAAGGGGTGGACGTGGGAGTGATTCCACTTACTATCATCTCTAGTGACCCAGTTGGAAAATTTTTGCTCCTGTACCCATGGCCTTGCGTTCTACTGGTCTAAAAGTTTTGGCTCCAAAGGGGGGAGTGCTTTTGCTAGGAGATACAGCAAATGTTCCATTGAACTGGAAGCTAAGACTTCCCCTTGGCCACTTTGGGCTTCTACTGCCCTTAAGCCAACAGGCTAAAGAAGGAATAACATTAGTAGGAGGAGTGATTGATCCAGACTACCAGGGGGAAATTGGACTTTTTCTCCACAACGGGGTCAAGGAATATTATGTCTGGAAGGCAGGAGATGCTGTAGGGTACCTTCTGGTGCTACCATGTCCTATGATTAAGGTCAACGGGAAACTCCAACAACCCAAAGTAGACAGGACAATAAATGTCCCAGACCCTTCAGGGATGAAGGTATGGGTCACTCCTCCAGGGAAAGAGCCAAGACCTGCAGAGGTGCTTGCTGATGGTGGAGGAAATACAGAATGGGTAGTAGAAGAAGGTAGTCATAAATATCAGCTGAGGCCATGGGACCAGTTGCAGAAATGTGGGTTGTAATAGGTATTAACTTTTGTCCTATTTGGTTAAGAATGTGCTTGTTCATATATATACATATATTAAGCAGATACTTGTGCTGTTCCCTTTTGACTGTCCAACTGAGATAAGTGTTAAGTGTTGTCATATTTAGGTTATTACATCCTGAAGGACTAAGTGTTCCTCAAGGACATTACCACCTACTCTAAGGTATAATGTTTTGTGATTGCACCTTAGACACTTATAACATGTTAGGTGGAATTATGACCTCGCTGTTGTTTGTATTTGACATTTAAGCATAACATAAGGAGAGGCTATTTATTGGGTGTCAAGTTGACAAGGGGTGGACTTGCGATGGTTAAACCTGGGTGTCAACTTGACTGGACTAGGGATGAACAAATAAGAGAAAAAGATCTTTAGATTGGACTACCTCAAGCAGGATGGCCCACCCTAAATGTAGGTGTTACCTTCTGCTGGCAGGCAGTATTAAAGGCCATGGCAGAGGGAGCTGGTCCCTTTTTCCCTGTGGCTTGCCCCTCTCTCACTGGTGAGTTTCTCTTGCTGCTGTGATCAACTCCTTGGATCCCAGCATGTACTGAGATGGGCAGATCTCCTGGAATCCATTGGGCCTTCAGCACCAGATTGGGACTACTGAGACACCCAGCCTTGTGGACTGAGCAGTTCCTTGGATTCTCAACCTCTCCAGTGGGGTAGGCTGTAGTTGGACTCCTTGAACTCTGTCATGTGAGTGAATCAATAAATCTGTATATAGCTATATATTCGTTCTATTGATTCTGTTACTTTAGAGAACCCTGACTAATACAGGTGGTTTATTTTGGACATGTGGAAGTTGTCTATTTCTAGGCTGTTTTATTAGAGGGAAAAAATTGTCTTAAGGACCCTTTTTAGGATAAGTTTTTAGAAGGTACCCAGGAGAAGCCACTGTGTCTGACCCAAGTGCCAGAGTATGAATAAGTCTAGGGATTTTTTTTTTATTAATTGTTCTCTCCCCCAAGGGACAGAAGCACCCCTGTCAGAAGCATATTTAACTAAAATAAAAGAAAAATTCTGTTAGTAAATCTTTAGTAAGGAAGCCCCAAAATTAGATCTTCAGAGTCCTAAAAGCAATAAAATAAAACAAAAAAAACTTGAATAGAAATCAAAATCAGAATACCTTTAAAGTAAATAAATGAAAGAAATACTTTAAAACAATTACTTTGGAGAGCAAGCTCAATCTAATAGGCAGTTAAAAAAATTTTCAGAACATATGATTAAATGCTTGTAGTCTAGGGAATTACCATGTTCCTCCTTAAATGCTGTAGTTCTGGTAAGTTTCTGAGTGTTGCCATTTTGAACCACGCCACATGGTTGGATCGAAATGGCAGCACGATCACATGGGTCACTGCCATTTTGAAAATGTTACTATCCACGATAGCAATCAAGCCATGGGGCTGTGAGGTTATCAGTCAAGATTGCTGCCTCCCTAGTAAGTTCACTAACCATGATTGCTACTAAAGCTTCATGATAAAATAAGCCCATCTCCCACCAACATAAAAGTCACATGGGATTCACATATTCAACAGGTTAAATATCTATTGGAACCCTCTTTTACTTTTAGAACATCACCCAACTAAGTTAGACTTGCTATAAGATAAAAAGTTACCCACAGATATGTAGGCCCCAAATAGGGGAGCAAAGCCAAGGAGTACATGAGAACCAAGGAAGACTGTTTCACTCATCACCCTGTTCAACTGTGAAAGCAAAGCAATGTTCTCTGGACTTCTACAGTCTTAGATATAAGCCTTGGTTCTAAGTTAGCATAAACAAATGGGATTTGTGTCTAGGGCACACGTCCTTGGGCTGTTGTTTTGGAAGCACATGTCTTCATGAGCACAGAGTATGACTCTGCTTATTCACTGAAATTTAAAATGCTTGCATCCAGTTAGGAAAGCAGCTGCTTTGGAAATCGAGTGGTTTAAGCACTGCTTATTTACAGCCCAACAGGACTGAGATCCAAATTCCAGACCCCTGCATCTGCTTTCCCTTCCCCCTTCCAGACCCCTGTGTCTGGTTTTCCTTCCCTCATCGGGAGTGGGAAAGCCTGAGAAAATACACTTGAAAAAAGGTGGTTTTAAATTTTTTTCCCTTTAGTTCAGAACCAAATGGATTATAGTCACAAAAGACCCAAAGTGAAATTTAGCAACTAAATTCCTAACAGCTATAGGAAACTTTTTATGGCAACCAAATAATTTATCAGAATTTGGGGAGCTCCCTTAGTAAAGAATACCCAGAACTCAATAATTTGGAACCCCTACAGGGTGTGTGACAAGGATAAGGGTAAAAAGGCCTGGATTTGTTGGTACTGGCAGAAATTTCTTAAAGCTTTTTTTTTTTCAAATTGTGGGAGTCTATGGTAACTGCCTCAGGCCAGACAATATTAATTTCTAATTGATATTATGGCCAGGTGACAGAAGAATGGAGAAGGCAGTAAAGAGAGGAGGGGCAGGGGGTGGATCTCATCCTACCCTGGCTCTAGCCATGTGGAGGAAAGACAGAGAAAAGAAAAATTTCTCAGGACTGTGGATGTCCCTGTGGAGTGGGAGGAAAGGAAAAAGTAGAGCCTGAGCCAAGGTAGTCAGGGGGCATCCC
Organism: Rhizomys pruinosus; assembly: GCA_009823505.1. Classification (NCBI taxonomy): domain Eukaryota; kingdom Metazoa; phylum Chordata; class Mammalia; order Rodentia; family Spalacidae; genus Rhizomys; species Rhizomys pruinosus. Next base: position 614,973 of record VZQC01010503.1, read on the forward strand.
GACCCCAAATTCCAGGAGCGCTGGATGGTAGCCCAAGTCCACAAACACAGTGTCCTGCAATTGCAGAGGGGATAAGTCAGTTTGAGGTCCTCCATCCTGCTACTAGGGTCCTGGCAGCAGGACTCAGGATGGGGCAAAACCCAGGAAACTTACCCTGAGCAACTCGTTAATCTTGGGTGGTACAAAAATTAAGGCAGGAGGGGAGAGGCAGGCAGAAGTCAAGGGTGGGAGAGATGGTAGGTGCAGCCTAGGGATGGAGATCCAGAAGGCAAAAAGAGAGAGATAGGGAAAGAGAGACTGAGACCCAAGTGAAGATACCTTGGGCCAAACTGGTGGTGGGTGTTTGTAGCCCGCAACTGGTAGGTGGTCCACCAGAGGCATTACCTGCTATTCTAAGGTAATGCCTCTGGTGAACCAGAGGGGCACAGATTGGCAATCTGTGTCCATGACAACATTTATGTTAGGTTTATGTTGGTGAGACCCCCCAAATAAAAGGAAATGCTGGGCACTGTAGATGTTACAGAATAGCCAGCAGCAAAATGGCATCTGGCCAGACCTTTTAAAGTGTTTAGAGTGGAACATCACATAAAGAGGATGTGAGGTCATTCATTGACAGTTTCTGGAGGGAGTGGAAAATCTGTGTGCCCTGGGAAATATTCTAGATATTGAGAGAACCAAGCCTAACAAGCCTAAGATACAGTCTATCTATAGTAACAATTTCAGTATTTCAGGTTTCACGTTGAGGCCTTTGGAATTGATTTTTGTGCAGTGTGATAGACAAGGGTCTATTTTCATTCTTCTATGGGTGGAGATCCAATGTTGCCAGCACCATTTATTTAAGCTGCTTTGTCCAGTGTATGTTCTTGGCACCTTTTTCTAATATCAGGTTGCACAACTGCATGCACTCATGTTTGGATCTTCCATTTTATTCCATTGATCTACAAGTCTGTTTTTGTACCAACACCATGCTCTGTTTATGTCTGTAAGGATTAAGGCTGCTATGATCACTCCCCCTGGCATTGATCTTTGTGAACAGGATTTCCTTGTCTATATGGGGATCTTTTGTGTTTTCATATGAATTTGAGGATAGACATTTCTATTTCTGTGAAAAACGTCATGGGGATTTTAATTGAATCTATGAATATCCATGAATTGCCTTTGGTAGAATGTTCGTTTTCTCAGTATTGTCTCTCTCAGTACAGGAGCATGGGATGGGAGGTCTCTTCCAATCCTAGTGTCTTCCTCAGTTTCTTTCTTCAATATAAACATTTAATAACCAGAAGGAATCATATAATCCAACAACTTCATGACAAATTACAGAAACAATACTTTCTACATGAGCCCATGTGTATAGCTGAAGGTTACATAACAAGAAACTGCCAGAAAGGAGAAACCCACCTTTAAGTTATTGGCTGGGGTAGTCCAATATTACACTGGCTATTTCCACAGCCTTTGATTGCCTCCGAGAACTTGAAGGTAAATCAGTATTGCTGAAGACAACACAGGACATAATTTGGATACCATATTTGGAGCAATGGAGGTGAACTGCCTTGAAAGCCACTTCCCCTGAAGGCTAACTCAATAGATTTGAAGAGCACTACACAGGTGTCTAAGAGAAAATATCAATCTATAGCACGACACCAGCTTTAAAGCCAAATAACCACACCAATGACTGGCACAACATATAACATGGGTCAATAGTGGAACTTTTGTCTTAGAGGCAATTGACAGCTACTGAATTGGATTTAAAGCCCACTCAATGGGAGGAAACTCATGAGGTACTGTAAATATAGCCAAATACACATGGATAGAGAAGTCATGGCTCTTAAAGAGAAATCTCAGGCTGTAAAATCCCTAGACGAATATAATTTCTTGCTAACTGCAAAATATGCATCCTTATATTTACAGACAAATATACAAGATGCTACTCAACAAAAAGCTTCTTTTGCACCAGATGAAACCCATTACAGATTTCCCAACTGGTCACAAACAGATATTGTCTGTGAATTACCCAAGCCCAAGCAGCTCATCTACAATGCAACCTGCTTTCTTATATAATATAAGACCACCTGCCCAGGGGTGGTACAACTCACAGTGGGCTGGACAAGCCCACATCAGTGAACAATCAAGAAAATGTCCCCATAAACATGACAACAGGCCAGTCCATTGGTGGTAATTTCCCAATCGAGGATCCCTCTACCCAGCAAGTAAACATAGCTGTGTGTGTTCATGTGTGCTTCAGCATTTTAAAGGTGAGTGCATTAAACTTTTCCAAGCAGTTTTGTGGAAAAACATGTTTTTTAGTCTTGAAAGAGTAAACATGTTCATCCCATCCTTTCCCCTGAGCACTTAGGCAGAAATTCCTCACACAGTACTAAAAATTCTTCTCTTTATACTTTTAGTATCTTAGGGTAGATGCTGACTTTTCAAGAGTCATAGAACCCGTTTTCAATAATTTATCTTATAAAACTGTCACAAGCAGACATTCCAGCATTTTAAAATCTTTTTACTATGGATAATTTCAAACATAAGCAAATATAGTTTCATCTGTTACTCATTCTCACACACTAGATTATTTTGACACTAGTCAATTCATAATTATTTCATTGATAAGTATGTTAGTATATAGGTCCATTTATTTTCTATCAATGTATAGTAAATTACTCTGGATGTATTATCTAAAATGATATTCATTTTTATTATCTCACAGTTCTGTAGGTCATAAATACAGGTGGATTTGAATGGATTTTGGATGTGGGTCTTCCAAGGATAAAGATACTGGATAGACTGGACTTGTTTTCTTTGATGTATGCAGAGAGAGATAATCTCTTAATCTCATTCAGGGGTGTTGGGAGAAACCACTTCCTAACAGTTGCAGATTTGATATCCATTGCCCTGTTGCGTCTAAGTGTCCGTTCTCTTGTCTAAACTTCTTGAATTCTCTGTGTCCATCTTTATCTTCAAAATCATAGATGATGCTTCTCTTAAACTTCAAAACCTTCAGAGCTCCCTCTTTCTAATCCTGCTCAGTGTACTAGCTAGAGAAAAATTCCCATTTATAGTGCATTGTGGTTGCATTGTAATTACCCACACAACCCAACATGACATTATTCCCCTATGGTCAACTCAGTGGTCACTCTATCATATTTTTAATATGTCCCTTGCTAGAGAAGGTACCATACTCTTGGAATAATTGCTCTCTGTTTCCATAGGTATTGGGATGAGGCCCACAAATGTTTCCTTTGCTCTTTTAGAAATTCTAACTTGAAAGAAGCCAGTGTAAGCAGAGAAGAAAGGGTGGGTTCTCCACCCATTCCCGACTCCTGAGATCTCCACATGCCCATTCCACATCTCTGAGAAAATAGATATTGTAATTTCTACAAGATCCAGAGAGTTTATTCATGAATTCATCTATATTAAAATGGAACCAATGCTGAAGTCAAGTAAATTTGGAGAAGAGGAGAGAATTAAGAGGAATATCAACCCAAGGAAAGGACATACTAACTGCTTGGTTCATGAAGAGAACAAGCATGACTATGTGGTCCACCTTGGCTCAGCCTCAGTACTTAGCGTTAGTTAACCACTTTACCAACCCATGTAGTCTTGTTACTAAAAATGACAAAAATACTATTCTGAGTAGCCAACCATGAAAATAGTTTGTCTCAAACTCTTAGAGGGATAAAGATATAATTGTGTGCCCCTAAAGTGACATTTCTGTGAAAGAACTCAGCATGTTATTCTTTTCTTGTTTCTGTCAATCTTTTCCAGATCAGAGGAAAGTTCATTAAATTTCCTTAGTCTGATATACAGAAGTGATACAGTTGTAGTAGGTCTATTAAAAAATATGAAATGTGTATGTTAGCTTTTTCTACCTGTATTCTTCCAACAACTATTTTCTTTTATAATAATCATAAATCTTTTCATTTTAGAGGACCAGCGAGCATTATATTTATTTCTGTGCTCTTTTCAAAATGTATAGCCCTGGGGCTGGAGGGATGGCCTAGCGGTTAAGAGCACCGACCGCTCTTGCAGAGGACCCGGGTTTGATCCCCAGCACCCTCATGGCGGCTAAGAACCGTCTGTAACTCCAATTCCAGGAGAACTCCAGTTCCAGGGGAATCCGATGCCGTCTTCTGACCTCCGTGGCATTGCACGACACGGGTGCACAGACCTACATGCAGATAATACATTCATACACATAAAAAATAAATAAATAAAATTAAAAAACAAAAAAAAGTATAGCTTTGTCTGAAGTAATCACATCTTTTTATATTGCATATTCTAGCGATTTTTTTTCTAACTATTGTGGTAAAATATAAGGAAGGCTTTGTCCTGGCTCATAGTTTGAGGGGATACAGTCCATCCTGGAGAGTAATTCTCCACAGCAGGGGTTTGAGGACACTGATCAGATTGCATTCCCAGCCAGTATGCAGACAGAGATGAATATTAGTACTCAGCTCACTTTTTTAATTCCCCCCCCCCATAATTCAGCTAATATGCCAGCCATAGATTGGTCCCACATTCAGGATGTGTCGTCTCTCCTCAGTAAATCCTCTCTGAAAGCACTGTCACAGGTAATTCTAAATATAGTCAAGATGATAATCAAATTTCACCTTCATAATGAATCACTAATTCATGTAGCTGTTGCTAGTTAAATGTATTATTCAATATTACAATTTTAAATGCTATATTAATTGTTTAGTCAGATATGTTGTATTGTAATCTGAAATAAATAAAAATATAATTATTGTAAAACTGAGAGACTGGAAATATGTGAGGGAGAATTCATCATCTCTACTAGTGCACAGCTTGTCTCTTTATGAAAACATTTTCCTGAATTGTGGCTACAGGAAATGTTTTCACATTTTTCCAAACACAATATTAAGATATTATTCATCACAATGGCATCATCCTATCTACTTTTTCTGTAACCTTTCAGGTTTAAAAAGTGCTTTGTATAAACCCAACACTTAGAGGTAGGCATACAAAAAACAAAAAAAATATCCTGGACCTTAGGAATTTACTGTTCAATAGGAAAAGAGCAAACCTATCAGCCCAGTGCAGGCTGGTACACAGGATTGTGAGATTAAGAACCCGTGTTCCTTGTCTGAATAGGATTCTTCAAAACAAGGTTACTCAGGTCTATAGATTTATGGCTTAGAACGAATAGGGAGCAAATAGTTTTCCTCAGTCCACAAATTCTTTTCATGTTCAAAGAAGAAAGTCTATTCAATTATTTCTTTTCTGTCAGATTGCCAATTTTTGTTCTGTTGATTAAATTCAGTGTTTGAAAATTATAAAAATATTTCAACAGAAGTGGCCAACACAAAGATTGTAAATGATTTGAATTCTAATGAAGTAGCTTCGCTTTCTCTGTTGCTTTTTCATATAAGATTACATTTGAACCTTTGTGAATATTGTTTGGAGTTCTCAAGCAATGTTTCTTCCATTAACCTTGACTTTCTTATTAGTTTTCAGATGAACATTGTCAGTACATTACCCACAGATGCATCCTGAGAGACAAATATCTACACTGTTATTTTCTGCTGTGCTTTGAAATGTGCTCTACAATCTCAAGACTTGCAGCTGCCTAAGGAAAATAATGAGGCTATCTTCTCTATTCTCTTCCTTTGATCAGCTTTGCCCAAGCACTCTGTCAACACCCTTTGTCTCCTAACTGCCCTCTGCTCTTCTGTTTCTTCCAATCCATGCCAGCTTCTTCTTATTCATCAATTTGAATAGGCTTAGCAGCAGAAGGCTCAGCAAAGGAATCAGAGGAAAAGATTTTCACAATCTCTTTTAAAACGTTATAGACAAAGTCAATTTATGAGATGTACGTATTTTTACAAGAAAAAAATTAGATGTAGTAAAATGTAGACTCTGTCATTCTAATAATGAATATGGGAAAATATGGGGAAAATGGAAATAACTGTCCTAGAGAGTCTTAAATTGGATTCAGAGGAATCCACACAGTTCCACAGCTGAGAAAAGGAGATGGATGCAATTTGCCTGACAGAGAGACTATCAGAGGTCTACAAACTCAGAGGAAGATCATTTTATTATTTGGAATATGTGAATTAAGAAGCATTGAATGACAATGTCTGATGTTCCGGTCACTGCATAGCCTGAGCATAGATTATGTAAACCATACAGATGTGGAACCACCAACAAAGAACTGAGGTCCAGCTTAGAAGACACATACTAAACTAATAATTACCCTCAAAAGGAGATGCAATGGTGTGTCAGCTGTCACAAAGAAGAAAAGATGTCGCAGGAATTTATATCTGGGAAACCAACTAAAGGCCAGTGAAAGGAGGGAGAGGCAGCAAGAAGCCCACCCAGCCCGGGGAGTTGATCCCCAGAGAACGAGCACTTGCCGTTTTATCCAACTTGGTGTCAGACGGCCCACAACCCTCTGTAACTCCAGCTCCACGGAATCCCATTCCCCTCATCTGGCCTCCATGTGTACTTTACTAACACACACACACACACACACACACACACACACACACACACACACACATACATAATGCCCCAAAGATGCATAATTAAAAATACAATAAATCTTTAAAGAAAAGTTTCAGAGTTCTATGAATCCATTTATAGTCTTGAGGGCAATATTTTTACTTCTGGCCAGCAAGTAAGTATACAGAGAAAGGGATACTGGAAGTCAGACTCTCCACTGGCCTTCAAAAAGTCTCATGACTGAAGGACAGAATTTACAATTGTCTAGTCTTGTATTATAGTGTCTTAACTATTATACCTACTACCGCTTTAAAAAATACTTTTATTTTAAATTATGCACACAGGTGAATTTAGCTCAGAAATGCAATGCTGGGATGTCAGAAGAGGGCACTAGAGCCCCTGGAACTGGAGGGACAGTTGTCAGCCACCTGAAGTTGGATCCTTCGAAAGAGCAGTGTGTGCTCTTAACTGCTGAGCCATTTCTCCAGCCCTCATACTGCCTTTTCAGAAGCAATTGGTTTTCTCTCCATACTATATTTTCCTAAATCACATAGAACTTGCTAAAACTTTGTTTCCGTCATATGTCAAAATACAATTTTATGTTTTATATTACCAGTATAATAATGTTCCAAAGTCTGTGAAGTTTCAGTGTCTTTTAGGCCTCTATAACAATTGTACTTCCATGATAATTTTTATTTCATACAACAAAGAATTCTGCGAGGGCATATTGCGGAAGTCTAATTAGCACTATTGCTGTCAAAGCCTTTTGAGAATCAAAGCAAACAATACCACCACCTAAAATTCTCTTCTCAGTTTTCTTACCTCTTCACCTGCCATAACATACTATATAATATATATATATATATAAATATATATATAGTATATATATATATACCCTCTATTATTGGGCTTGGGATATGTGTTGTGTGTTGATGTGTTTGGTGTGTGTGTGTGTGTGTGTGTGTGTATGACAATCAAATGAAATTCAGGCCAGGTCTTCACTAAAAGGTAACAATACGGTTGACTAATACAGTCCTTTCATTTCTTGCAAATTTCTCCAGATATCTCAGGCTAACAATTTCCATAGCTGCTGCAATAGAAACGAATTCATCATGGAGCATCACACATGTCTTTCAATGTTTGTTTGCCAGAAGAGACTACTGGATATATTTCCCACCACTGAAAATACATTTCTTCTTTTGATTTGCTCTTCAAAACAAATCTCCTGTTTTTGATTTTGTACTTAATTTTAGTCTAGGTAGGTCAACAGGCTGTTGGTGAAGTGAATCACAAAGTCCAAAAGTGAATCATATTTCCATGCGCTTATAGTTAACTATCAAAAGAAGAAATAAAATAAAATAATATAATTGGCTGTACCAATATAATTCCACATGGCTTTGCATGCACTGACACTTGACACTGAGCATCTTTCTAGCCACAAAAAATATGGTTTAAACCACAAGAAAAGGATTTGTGCTGGTATTTCTCTGAAGAAAACATGTAGAGGACTAGCAGACACACCAATATGGGAAATGCAAATCAAAACTACCAAGAGCTGACACTAAATACTTTAGGATACCTTCTATCAAAATTTAAAAGATTGGGCTAGAGAGATGGCCTAGTGGTTAAGAGCACCTACCGCTCTTGCAGAGGACCCGGGTTCGATCCCCAGCACACACATGGCGGCTGAGAACCATCTGTAACGCCAATTCCGGGAGTTACAGGGGAATCTTAGACCCTCCTCTGACCTCCGCGGCATTGCACAACACAGGTGCACAAACCTACATGCAGACAGTACATTCATACACATAAAAAATAAATAAATAAAATAAAAAAATTAAAAGATTAAAAATCAGCTTGTGTGCATGTGTGTGTGTGTGTGTGTGTGTGTGTGTGTGTGTGTGTGTGTGTGATATGAGTGTACTGTCTGCATGTAGGAGATTTATGCACCTGGTTCTCAGCTGCCATGCAGGTGCTGGGGATCAAACCTGGGTCCTCTGCAAGAGCAGTTGGCGCTCTTAACCTCTAGGCCATCTCTTCAGCCCCCAAATCAGCTTTTTTAATTAAAAGGAATCCGAATAAAATATGGCTTGAGAAATGTGAAAAGATGGGGTTAAAATGGCCATTTTTCAATGCTCAAAATACAAAAGCTGGAGAGCTAGCTCAGTGTGGAAAGAACAACCTTTGAAAGTGTGAAGACCTGAGATCAACTGCAATAATCTCCATTTAAACAGTTCAGGGATTTGATCCTAGGAATTGATTAACACTCCTTTCTTGACTCTCTCCATTGACCCAGTTTTCTTTTAACAATGTGTTGTTTTGTTCCCATGGTTAGTTTGTGCCTTTTCTGCCCTTCCTTCTGCTGTTGATATCCACTTTTAGTCCTTTGTGGTTGGATAGAATGCAGGACTTGATTTCAGGTTTTCTGTGTTTGTTGAGAACTCCATTGTATCATAATATGTGGCCACTATGGAAGAAAGTTCCATGGGCTGCTGAGAATATGTATTCAGTAGAGTTTAGGAGGAATGTTTTTGAAATATCTATTCGGTGAATTTGATTTATGTTGACATTTAAATCCAAAATTTCTTTAATTTTCTTGATGATCTGAGTGTTGGTGACAGTAGCTTTGAAGTTATCCACTATGGCTATGCTGTGATTAGTCTGTGGTTTAGATCTAATCGTGTTCTTAAATTAACTTGGTGCTCTGTGCTTAGTGTGTTTATCTTTTGAATTGTGATATTCTATTAGTGGACTTTTTCTTTAATGGCTATTGAGTATCCCTCCTTATCCTTTCTGACTAGTTTTGGTTTAAAGTCTATTTTGTCAGATATTAGAATATTTGTACCTGCTCATTTCTTGGATCCATTTGCTTGGAACACCATTTTCCATCCTTCTATCCTAAGGAACTAGTATAGTTCATTCATATGTATCATTTATGGTAAGTGTCTTCCTTGGAGGAAACAAAAAGTTATATCCTATTTCCAATACAGTCTGTTAGTCTATGTCTTTTTATTGGGGAATTGAAGAAATTAATACTCATAGTAATTAGTAAAACATGTGTATTAATTCCTTTCATTTTTGTTTATTTTGTAGTGTTTTCTCAGAGCTCTTTCTGATTGCATGTCCTAGCATGGTTTATTTGTTCCCTGTTTTGCTGGATAGCGTTACTGTCAACTGGGTTGAGAGAGCCTCAGTTGGAGAATTGCTTTTATTGGACTGGCCTATGGCTACGTCTGTGGAATATTTTCTTGATTGTTGAGTTATGCAGGTGGTGCCACCTTGGGCATGTTGGTGTGCAGTGTATATAAGAAAGCAGGGTGAGCATGGGCCAGGGGAGCAAGCCAGTAAGCAGCATTCCTCCATGGCATGTGTTTCAGCTCCTGCCTCCAGGTTCCTGCCCTGAGTTCCTACCTTGGGCTCCTTCATTGATATGAACCAAATAAAACCTTTCCTCCCCAAGTTAGTAGTAGTCGGTGTGCTTTGTCACAGCAATTGAAGAGACACTAGAACACCTGAGAATGGGTGGGTGTTTTTATCCCGCTCAGACTGAAAACACAAAATAACAAAATTGACCATCAAAATGAAGCAATCTTTAAAACACAGTTTATAGATTCAAATGTATATGTCAGAAAAATTAGGGACATCTCATGTTAATAACTTAATAAGGCAACCGAAGCCTTTCTTTTTTTTAAATTTTTTTTTATTAATTTTATTTATTTCTGTATGTGTATGAATGTACTGTCTGCATGCAAGTTTGTGCACCCGTGTTGTGCAATGCCGCGGAGGTCAGAAGAGGGTCTCAGATTCCCCTGGAACTGGAGTTCTCCTGGAATTGGAGTTTCAGACGGTTCTTGGCCGCCATGTGGGTGCTGGGGATCGAACCTGGGTCCTCTGCAAGAGCGGTCGGCGCTCTTAACCGCTAGGCCATCTCTCCAGCCCCGGCAACCGAAGCCTTTCAAGAAAACAAAAAACAAACCAAAAAATCAAACAAAAAGAACACTTAAAAAGTAGATAGGAAGATAAACATAATTAAGGCTGGGGTTAACGAAATAGAAACAAAGAAAATAGAATCAATGAAACAAAAGAGTTAGTTACTTCAAAATTCAAAAGGTTTTTGAGTTAAACTAATCAAAAGAGGATCCAAATTAATAAAATGAGAAATGAAAAGAAAAATTTGATAACAGACTCTGAGTAAATTTAGAAAAATCGTAAAGCCATATTTAAAATAAATGTATACTTTTTCTTTTTACCATCATGGATTCTTTCCATTTTCTTGACTCCTGAAGTTACATCAGTATATATACTCACATGTAAGGATTTGGAGTCAAGATCCATACATGAAATATATCATTTGTTTTTCTGACTTCGTGTTACTTCACTTAGTATAACAGCTTCTAGTTCCATCCATTTACCTGCAAATTTAGTGATTTTGTTTTTTGTTCTTTAGTACTGAGAGAACTCCATTGTGTAAATATACCACATTTTCATTATCATTATCTATGGATCAGTTGAGGGACATTTCAGTTGTTTCCATTTCCTAGCTGTTGTGAAAACACCAGCAATAAACACAGCTGAGCAATTATCTCTGTGGTATCATGTTGAGTCCTTTGGGTATATGCCAAGGAGTGCTATAACTGGATGATATGGTAGATTTTTAAGAGTTCACACTGATTTCTACAGTCATTGCACCATTTTGCAGTAACATCAGCAGGGAATGAGTTTCCCGACATCTTCATCAGCATTTGGTATCACTTATTCTCTTGATCTGAGCCATTTTGACTGGAGTTAGATAAAATCGTAAGTAATTTTGATTACTATTTCTCTAATTACTAAAGATGTTGCATACTTTCAAAGATATTTCTTAGCCATTTTTTACTTTCTTCTGTTGAGAGGTCTCTCTTCGATTGATAGCCCCCTTTTTATGTAGAAAGAGAAACACAATGTTTTCTTTTATTAGAAAGTTCTTAAAATCATTTGTCTAAATAAATTTCCTTTTACGTTTGGCTCCTGAGTGAATAATCCTTATTCAATGGAAATTAAAATACTAGGAAGTTATAATTTATCCCTAGTAACTAATCAGATGGTCCTGTGAAATAATTAATTTTGATTTTAAGGTCATAAGCAATTTAACAAACATACCTTTGTTACTCAATTTATACTTTGATGCTTCTGTCCATTTCTTGATATTTTTGGTTTTAATTTTATTGAATATTTTCAATTTTCATGTGCTATAATTCGATGGCATTTAAATCCACACCTTCCTTCACTGCCCCACCAAATTCAGTGAACTCTCTCACATACACACACGACCTATGGAGTATGATCTGGGTCTCCCAATGTCCTTCAGTGTGGATCCATCCACTGAGCCTAACAAGAGTCCTACCCCTGTAAGATACTGTCTTTCCTCATACCAGTAGCTACCAACTTCCAAAATTTTCCTAGGTTTAGTGGGGATTTCTTACCCACTTCCCCATGTGTACTGGAGATTGGTTTGAGATTGCATAGGCTTCATGGGGATTTCTTACCCACTTCTCCCATGTGCACTGGAAATTGGTTTGAGATTGCATAGGCTTTGTGGGGATTTCGTACCCACTTCCCCCGTGTGTATTGGGAATTGGTTTGGGATTGCACAGGCTTCGTGGGGATTTCGTACCCACTTCCCCCATGTGTACTGGGAATTGGTTTGGGATTGCACAGGCTTTGTGGGGATTTCATACCCACTTCCCCCATGTGCACTGGAGATTGGTTTGAGATTTCATACCCACTTCCCCCATGTGCACTGGATATTGGTTTGAGATTGCACAGGCTGACATCTCCTGAGCCCAGTGGAAGGTGGTGGGGCACAGGCTGAAGAGCCCCCCCCTTGCCAATTGAGATTACGAAGAAGCATCTGAAGGAGGCAAGCAAAGCAAGCCTTCAACACAGTGAAGAGGCATTTAGGACTCACATTGGAATACAGGCAAAGAGAAGCCCATATGCCAGGATCACGAAGAAGAGACTACACTGGAAAGGGGCAGGATAATCCCATGCCAAGCTTTACCAACCCTATGGAAGACTCCTGCAGTGGGATCCCTCTGGGGATGCCCCAGGACACAGACATCAGAAACACAATTGGGAACATACTTAAAGAACTACAAGATCATAAAGAACAAATTAAAGAACTAAGAAAAGAGAATGAAGGACTCCAAGTAGGAACCCAGAGAGAGAGAGAATGACAAGCTCCAGAAGGAAGTAGAAACACTGAAAAGATTCCCATCTGGAAAAAAGAAAAAGAATAACCATACCAGCAAACAAAAGAGCTTAAAAAGGAAGAGTTCGAGAAGCTCCAAAAAGAAATAGAAAAACACTAAGAAATGAAGAAGGGGAAATGAAAAAAGGAAAATCAAAACACTCATCCATTAAGAGTGAACAGAAATGAAAAAAGCCTCAGAAGCAGAATGGAGAAGAAGCAGAACCAAAGAATATCAGACCTGGAACAACTAAATATCAGACACAGAACAATAAAAACCTCACAGGAGGATTATGAAAAATTTAAAAAATACAAAAAATGGAACAAGCCAGGAGCTCTGGACACTATGAAAAGATCAAACCTCCACTCATAGGAATAGAGGAAGCGAGAGAATCCCAAGAAGAATGGTATCGATCAGATTCTTAACAGAATAATAGATGAAAACTTCCCCAAACTAAAAAAAAGGACAAACCCAATACCAATACAAGAAGGCAACAGAATCCAAACAGGACAAGATCAGAAAAGACAATTCCTCCACGCACCACATCATAGTTAAAATTTTAGCACCCAAACAAACGACATACCTTAAGGCCACAAGGGAAAAACAACAAGTGACTCTATATGGGGAAACCTTCAGAAAAAAAGTAACAAATGGACTTCTCATCGCAAAAACTATGAAAGCACAAGAAGAACCTGGAGCAAAGGCCCATTTCCAGTGTTAAAGGACAATGATGCCAACTAGTGGTTACTATACCAGCAAAAATGTCAATCATAGTTGAAGGAACAAGAAAAATTTTCCATGACATAAACAAGTTGAAAAGAATACATGTCCAGAAAACCAACACCTCCAAGAATACTTGAAGCAATCAAACGAACGAGTGGTGGAAGGTGGCCAACCCCAGGCACCTAAGAAAGAGAAATTCAATTAACAGCATAACTGCAGAAGTAGAAACCTAAATCAAAACTCAGATGGATCATACAGGCAAAAGGAAGGAACACAAACCCTATCAGTCATAACCTAAATATTAATTGACTAAATTCCCCAATAAAAGACATAGACTGGGGATGGTTATGTGAAACAGAATCCATCGATATGCTGTCTACAAGAAACACATCTTACCTTTCAAGGACACAGCCCCACACCTTAAAGTGAAGGGATGGAAAAAAATATTCCAAGCAAATGGATACAAAAAGAAAAGCAGGAAAGTTTGCTTTTGAAAAAACGATAAAATAGACTAAAGTAAAAGAAATCAGAAGGACAAAGAAGGGCCATTACATTTTTCATCAAAGGGAACATCCACCAAGAAGATTTCACATTATGAATCATATATGCCCCAAAATTCTGGTGCACCAAACTTTATAAGACAATTCTCCAGGACCACACAGTCACAGACTAACCCAGTACACTCACTCATAGTGGAGATTTCCATACCCCACTGAGCCTTTGGATAGGTCACAGGACAAAAAATAAACAGGAGCACTCTGAACTGAACGATATGAACTACACCAAATGGACTCATAGACCTACCGAACATTCCATCCTAATACCAGGTGAATACCACTTTCTACTCAGCACCCACGGAACATTCTCCAAAATCTGACCCACATCCTGGGACACAAAGAAACCTCTACAAAATACAAAAAGATTTGACAATAATTTTCATGGATCCTGTCAGACCACAGTGAATTAAAGCTCAACATCAACACCAACACCAGGACAAGGCCTCCTGCCTACAAAGAACACAGGAGACTAACAACAACACTCTTGAATAATGAATTGAATCAAGGAAGAGATAAGAAAGAACATAAAGAACATCCTGGAACTGAAATGACAATGACCATACAACACAACAAAACCTATGGGATACCTTAAAAGCAGTCGTAAGAGGAAGTTTATGCCCTGGGTGCCTACATTAGAAAAACACGAACAAGGAGCACAAGTGAATGATCTATCACTACAGCTAAAAGCACTTGAGGGGCAACAACAGATGAACCAAACGCAACTGACAGAAAGAAATAACAAAAATCAGAGCAGAAATAATAAATAGAAACAAAGAAAACAATACAAAAAAATCAATGAAGCCAAAGTCTGTTCTTTGAAAGAATAAACAGAAGAGAGACAGAACTCTAGCCCAGTTAACAAAAAGAAAGAAGAACAACTCCAAATTATACATCCCCGTTGATGAAAAGGGAAAAATCAACATGACAAGGAAAAGATCAAGAAATTATATGGGAATATTACAACAGAACCTATATTCTACCAAGTTGGAAACTCGATTGAAATGGATGAATATCTGATAATCTCTGGAATCACCAAAGCTGCCATAGAAGAGACGGCAGCTTAAAACAGACCCATAACATATTAAGAAATAGAGGATGTAGTAAGAAGCCTCCCAACTAAAAAAAAGTCAGGCCCAGATGGTTTCACGCCAGAATTCTGACTAAACATGTCCAAAAGACCTACAACATGTATTCACTCAAATTGTTTAGACAGGATACCAAAACAGAGGGAATTCTCCAAATTCCATCTATGAAGCCAATTATCCTCTATTACCAAACCCAGGCAAAGATCCAACTAAAAACGGAGAATGTAAGACCCAATCCCCTCATGAAACACGATGCCAAAATTCAAAAGATAATGCCAATCGCATTACAGACCCACATCAAGAAGATCATCCCCATTCATGGACCACAGTTGGATTCATACCAGAGATGCAGGGATGGTTCAACTACCGAAACTCAATAAACATCATCAAACACGCATAACGGAATCAAAAAAAAAACCACCACCATCATCTCAATTGATGCTTGAAAAAGCCTTTGAACAAAACTCCAGCATCCCTTCTGCTTAAAGTCTTAGAAGGAATTGGATTGGAGGACGATTCAGTTCCTCAATTAATCAAAGCTCATATTACGGAAACCCACAGCCAATATCATCCTAAATGGGGAAATGACGGAAACATTCCTTTTAAAGGTAGGACTCGGCAAGGCTGCCCCTGTCACCCACTCCTCTTCCAATATAGTGCTTGAAACACTGCTAGAGCAATAAGGCAAGAAAAGGATATTAAAGAGTATAATTGGAAAAAGAGGAAGTCAAATATCCCTATTTGCTGATGACTATGATTATTTACTTAAGGATGCTAAAAACTCCACAGAAAACTCCTAGAAATGGATTAACAGCTTCAGCAAGTCCAGGCAGATAAGCTACAAAATTAACCTTAAAAAAATCAATGGCCTTTCTTCTACAACCAACAATCAAGCAACAGGAGAAAGAATTCAAAGAGACCTTCCCACTCACCATAGCTTAAAAACAATAAGATACTAGGAACCAAACCTAACCAAAGACCACAAAGACCCTCTAACACAAAATATTTTTAAACCCTTAAAGAAAAAGGAATGTGAAGAAGACCTCAGAAATGGAAAAACCTCCCATGCCTCAATGGATGGCGAAAATAAATTAGTAAAAAATGTCCTTTTTACCGAAACTTCTTGATAGTAGATTTACACAATCCCAATCAAAATCCCCAAGAGGTTTCTTCACAGGGCTTGGGAAAAAATGTTCTTAAATTCATTGGAAAAACCAAAGACCCCGAATAGTCCAAAAAAAACACCCTGAGTGAAATAGAGCTACACCAGGGGATCTCTATACCAGACTTCAAACTATCTACAGGGCTATAGTTCATTAAAAAATAGCCTGGTACGCACAAAAAACAACCTGTGCCAATGGAACAAAACCGAAGACCCAAATCTGAGCACATACATTTTCAAGCCATCTCATCTTTTGACAAGGGTGCCAAGAGCCACAATGAGAGAAACAGACAGCATCTTCAGCAAGTGGTGTTAGGAAACTGGATCACCACTTGTAGAAGAAGTGAAATTAAACCCCTCCTCTCGCCCTGTACAAAAGTCAACTCAGATGGCGAGTTAAGGACCTCAACGTGAAACCCCAAACTCTGAAGGTGATAGAAGAAAAAGTTGGCAGCAGACTACAAGACATAGGCGTAGGAAAAGTTTCTAAATCAAACAGCAGCTGCACAAAGAATTAAGGTCGACAATTGACAAATGGGACCTCATCAAACTTTAAAAGCTTCTGTACATCAAAAGAAACAATCAAGAAGTGAAGAGAAAATCCCAGAGAGTGGAGGAAACTTCATGCAGATACATTCTGACAAAGCATTGATTTCAGATATATAAACTACTCAAAAAACCAAAGAAGAAGAAAAACAAATGACCCACTTCAATAGATGGAGCAAAGAACTGAACAGAGACTTCACAAGTGAGGAATTAGATGAGTCTGTGAAACCCCTCAAGAACTGTTCAACATCACTAATCATTAAGGAAATGCAAATCAAAACCACTTTAAGATTCATCTTTTTTACAAAAAAGACTGGCTAGGATCAAGAAAACAAATGATACAAGTAGCTGGAGAGGTTGTGGGGAAAGGGACACACTCATCCACTGCTGGTGGGAATGTAAACTCGTACAGCCACTATGGAAAGCGTGTGGAGAACCCTTGGAAGACTTGGAATGAAACTTGCCACCCGACCCAGCCATACCTACTTGGGCATGTACCCTCAAGTCTTACCCACCACAGATACATGCACGGCCATGTTTATTGCATGCCCTCTTCACAATAGCAAGGACTGGAACCAACCTAAATGCCCCTCAACTGACGAGTGGATAGAGGAAAATGTGGTACATCTACACAATGGAGTTCGTATGCAGCAGTAAGAAAGACGACATCACGAGTTTTGCAGGAAAATGGCAGCTAAGGACATCATGCTAATGAAGTAACACAGTTCCCAGAAAAACAAAGCATGAATGGTATCCCTCATCTGTGGGGATGCTAGTGCCAAATTACCCAGTTGTAAGTATTTCTTGTGTAGGGCCCCCTGAACTTTTGTACAAAGCAGTTGGGCGTAATGCATTTTGGAAACAACAAACAACAACAAAAAGACTGCATCAAGAAACTGACTGAAACAGTGAACTTCTGCTCAAAATAGTCAACTTCCACCATGGAAAATATTGAGAAAGACTAAGAGATGAAAAGCATATGTTGGCAGAATGCATGAGCTCTGGTGGGTGGTGGGGAATGGGCGGGAACACGGATCTAGATTTTGTTAAAAATAAAGAAAAAAAAAAAAAGAAAAGAAATGCAGGCTGCTTTGGCCTGTATGCATGCAAAAATTAAAAAAAAAAAAAAAAAAAAAAAAAAGAGATTGCATAGGCTTCGTGGGGATTTCGTACCCACTTCCCCATGTGTACTGGAGATTGGTTTGGGATTGCACAGGCTTCGTGGGGATTTCGTACCCACTTCCCTGTGTGTACTGGAGATTGGTTTGAGATTGCATAGGCTTCGTGGGGATTTCGTACCCACTTTCCCATGTGTACTGGGAATTGGTTTGAGATTGCATAGGCTTCGTGGGGATTTCTTACCCACTTCCCCATGTGTACTGGAGATTGGTTTGAGATTGCACAGGCTTCGTGCATGCTGTTACCAGTGCTGTGAGTGTCTGTAAGGAGATGCCAGTTGTCTGGAAGCCTGTTTCCCTTTGGTCATCTGCCTTCTCAAGCTCTGACAATCTTTCCACCTGCTCTTCCACAGTGATCCTACAGAGGAGGAAGAGGTTTGAATTAGCTGTCCTGGGGCTGGAGAGATATCTAAGCAGTTAAGAGCATTGGCTGCTCTTCCAGAGATCTTGAGTTCAACTCCCAGTACCCACATAGCAGCTAACAAACTTCTGTAACTTCCCTTCCAGGAAAATCTGACATCCTCTTCTGAGTTTTATGGGCATTGCAGAACATGGGTGCACTTACATACATGCAGGCAATACACTCGTATAAACAAAAATAAAAATAAAAAATAAATAATAGCTGTCCTGTTAAGGATAAGTATTCTATGGCCTCTTATTTTTGGCACATTGGTTAATTGTGGGTCCCTGTGATAATCACCATATGCAGCATAAGGAAATTTCTCTGGTGAGAGTTAAGGGATGCTTCCCTCTTATGTATAGAGGTTGAATTGAAGATGTTGAAGAGGTTGAATTGAAGATGTTAAGCATCTCACTGACAATTATACACTGCATTTGACTAGCTCTCAAACTCTTTAATAGTCTCCATCTGTGGCAAAGAGAAGCTTCTTTGATGAGAGCAAAAGGTACATCCCTGCAAAGTTGAAATGCATATTTAGAATGAACTAATAAATTATGTGAGTCTAGGGATATGGCAAAATTGAGTTTTTCTCCAGGATCCATGATCTCTCCAGCCATGTGTATTTAGCTATATTTACATAAGTTCCCCCTCATTGAATGGGCCTTAATTCTGATTAGACAACTGTAGTTTTTCTCCAAGATAAAAATGCCATTGTTGCTATAGCTCATTTTTTAAATAGTCATTTATTTTCTTTTAGTTCTTTGCATATTATGGATATTAATGTTCTATCAGATATGTAGTGGGTGAAGATCACCTTACATTCTGTAGTCTCCCTCTTCACTCAATTCATTGTCTCCTTTGCTCTACAGAAGGTTTTTAGTTTAACAAGTTCCCATTTGTCAATTGTTGACCTTATTTCTTGAGAGACTAAAGTCTGATTTAGAAAATCATGTCTTGCTTTGCAGAGAATTTCTGCTATTCACAAATACATCCCTCAGGAGCTCCAGGAGCCAAGTTTGGAATTTGCAGCAGGGTGACAATGAACCTCTCCTGGGATGACTGTCTGTTTGCAGAACATCAGTTTATTTCTCCAAGGTTACAGGTTTATATAGGGAAAAAAGTTGGCAGCCATTAGCAATCACACACAGGTGCTCCAAATATTCCAAAAGAAAGTTTGAAAAATGAGATATGTGACTTTATTACAGAGAAATTGGGAGAGTCTTTACACAAAGGTCCTGTGTAAATGTAGGTAATAATTGAAGGTCTCTTCCCAGAGCAAGGGGCTCTAGGACTTTTAATCCTGCTGGGTAGCAAATCATCAGGGTGATTTGCTACCCAGCAGGATTCTGTGAGGGACTGTTTTCAGTCCCTCTCATCCTATCAAGACACAGCCTTCCAAGGCCCCAGAGCTCCACTTATCCCAAGTCAATAAATACAACCCATGCTTCCATATCTTTTAGGTACTACCTATGTTTTCTTTGAACAGTTTCAGTGTTTAAAATTTCACATTGAGACTTTTGTTTCACTTGGAGTTGACGTTTGTGCTAGGTGATATATATATGTCTAATGTCATTCTTCTATGCATGCAGATACAGTTTTCCTATCACTTGTTGTTGAAGGTACTATCTTTCCAGGCATATATTCTCATAATCCTTGTCAAATATCTGGTAGTTGCAGTGGTATGCACTCCTCTTTGGGTCTTATATTTTATTCCATTGATCTAAAAGTCTGTTTGTGCCAATACAATGATGTTTTATGACTATAGCTGTTTAATATAGTTTGACACTTGGTATAGTAATCCCTGCAGCATTGCTATTTGTGTGGAGGATTGTTTTGACTATCTGGGGTCTTTTGTGTGTCCATATGAATTTTAGGATTTCTGTGAAAAACCTCATGGGCATTTTAATTGGAATTTCAATGGATATTTAAATTGCTTCTGGTTGAATGGTCAGTTTCACAATATTAATTCTACCAATCCATGAGCATGGGGGAATTTTCCATCTTCTTGCATCTTCCTCAATCTCCTTCTTCAAAGATTTAATGTTTTCATTGTAGAGGTTGTTAATGTCTTTTATTTCCTTCATTCCTAGATATCTTATCTATTTTTGATGCTATTGTGAATGAGAATGTTTCTATCAACTTTTTCTCTGATTCATTGTTATTGGTATACAGAAAAGTGAGTGAGTTTTCTATTGATTTTGCAACAAATGGTGATTAACCTAGAAAGCCACAACTGCCAAAGTACACAGAAAAAGAGACTACAGAGAACAGCACACCTCTGCCCCTCAACACTCACAGACCATTGCAGAAGAGGGGGTAGAAAATTCACATTCTAAGATCCAGAGGTGGATGATAACCACAAGAAAATTGTTTCCTAGGCAGCTGGGAAGTTAATGACATGAACTTAAAGCAAGTATAACAGCAGGCACATGACCCTTGGAAGCTCAAGCCAGACAAAGTCTCACCATAGAAGTAGGGAAGTGGGTAAAGGTCTTTAAGCTTAGCTGAGAAATTATTGACAACTGATAACTGCTGGAAGAGGAAGATAGACAGGTTAAGTAGACTCCAGTACGTGGATGGACACTGAAGACATTTGGGGACACAAACTTTGCTCAAATAGGCTTTAATATGCATGATATAGCTCATGATATCTGGGGGGTGGGATATAAGAACAATAGAGATAGGGAGATATAGAGAGAGCATCTATATATGATCAAATTATATATTTGCAAAAATTAATTAAAATAATTATATTTATTAAAAATCTATTTCCACTAACCTGAAAAATCTAAAAGAAATTAATGGATAGATACATATGACCTATCAAAGTTAAATCAATATTAAATAAATTATTTTTTGAAGCTTTAGGACAATTTTATTAGAATTTTAAAGACAAATCATCAGGGCAGGTGAGCAGGTAATCTTAGCTTGAGAAGGAGAACTGCAAGTTAAAATAAGCCCCTTTCTCTGGTAATTTGCTGTTGTCATCATATTTTATCACAACAACAGGAAAAGAAACAGACAGAAATTGATAATGAGAAATGGGACAATTGCTGTGATAAATGTGCCTATGTGGTTCTTAGACGACTGATAGAGTGCTTGGATGTCAGGTAAACCAAGGATGGAGTTGTGATATTACAGAGCCAAGAAAAGTCTGGGAGATGGGCCTCATGGTTTTTTTTTTTTTTTCCTTTGCTAACCTGACATCCAGACACTTGGAAGTCATAACCTTCTGCTCCAAGTCCCCAAAGTCTCAAACTTATCCCATAATAGTGAGCACAGTAGAAAGTTAAAACTTGTCATTGTCTTTAGCAAGTCCGACCCTTTAAAAGTCTAAAGTCTGTGAGAGCCAAATAAAAGATAAACCAAGTTACATACTTCCAATGAGCAATGTCTCAGAATAACCATATTCTCAAAAATAAATATCAGGGGCTAGGAAGGGGTAATGACACCAAAGGCAAACAAAAGTCCAGTTGTGCAAACACCAAACCCTGAAGCTGGTGTTCATAATGCAATGTTTTGTGCTCCAAATGGCTCGGTAAAACCCACCCCTCCAACTCTGCCATCCAAAGGGATGCAGATGCTCTCCTATGCCAGAGCTATACTTAAAGCTGCCCCTGGTTAACATTTCATAGTTCTGGCATCTCCAATATCTCATAATCTGCCACCCACTCAAGACATTGGCAGAGTCCACTGGACCACAACTCTATCAGTGACCTAAGAACCACATAGGCACATTTATCACAGCAATTGTCCCATTTCTCATTACCAATTTCTATTTCTTTTTTTTCAAAGCCAATTTTTTATTGAAGTTTGTGCATTTCATACAAAATTTAAAATCACTAATATTTTTTTATTTTTTTATTCATTTTTTTCCTTTTTTTTAAATTGATGCTTTGTGTATTTCATACATCATTTTCCAATTCAGTTCAGGCATATATCCCCTTCCCTTCCCCCCACTCCACCCCTACCCATCCCAGATCATGCATTCTGCCATAAGTTTTCTGCATCTTTCTCTGCTTTTTTGTTTTGTTTTCATTTTTTTAACAATAAGTGATAATTTGCGAGTACAAGCATCCTTCATGTAAAACCAATTTGCAAGCAGTTGTGCCCAAACCCACACAGCTCATGGGTCCCACCATCCAGCAGGGGGGGGCTTGTATGTTCAATCAAGTTGATCAAATGAGTGTCCAGTCTATATTGTTGTAGTTTCACCATTAACCCCAATCGCAGCCCTTACATTCTACCACGCCCCCTCTTCCGCAGATTGTTCCCTAGGCTTAGAAAAGGGGCACAGGTGGATGAGAAGCAAAACACTCTACTTTCTCTGGAGCTGATGTCTTGGTCTCTAGTCAATTCTGGCTGTTTTCTTTCATGGGCTTCCAGCTTGTCCAGGCATAACCTTTCGATCCTACTAATGAAGTACATGCAATTAGATATTTCTTTTCCTGTTGTTGTGATAAAATCTGATGACTACAGCAAATTACCAGAGAAAGGGGCTTATTTTAACTCACTGTCCATCATTAGAGGGCAGTCAAAGGGGTAGAAGCTTGAAGGGACTGATCATATTACATCTTTAGTCAAGTGGTGAATGCATACATGCTAGTTCTCAGCGACTTTTCAACAGCTTATGCAGGCCAGGATACCCATACTCTCAGGAAATGGGCAGGTGGGTCTTCCCACACCAACTAATACAGTCAACAGAAACTCCAATCCACATGCCAAGATCCACCTCCCAGGTGATTTTCCATTCTGTCAATTTCACAGTAACAACTATCACACAAAGGATCTGTTTTGATAGATTTCTCATGAAAACCTTTGGGAACCAATCATAATTAGTGTTACAAAATGAAAATATCTCACTATTAACATAGAATTCTACATAGGACAACAAACACCCTCTCAACATAGAATTCTTCATCTGAAAAAAATGTCCTTAAAAAGGAGAGAAGTTAAGCTATTCCTAAGTGCAGGGACTAGTCCAGAAGGAAGAACAAGAACTTGGGTCAGAGGCACAATGAGAAACACAGGATGACTGTCCTCTTCAGTAGGTACCATCATCGGCAATGGACCCTGTTTATTTCTATAGCTGTGGCTTTTTTTTTTTTTTTTTTTTTCTCTCTGAGTTTTTTTTTTTTTTTTTTTTTTTTTTTTTTTTTTTTTTTTGTACTATATTCATTCATGGCATAAGTCAAGTGTTTTTGTCCATGTACTGTAATTTATTGTTAAATAACCAAAGCAAACAGTACTCTTTGTGTCAAATATTCAAGGATCATCTAGCCTTATTTGGAGGCTGAAATAGAGACAGAATATTCTGCATAGCAAATCAATTCAATCTCTTTGACCCAAGGATAAGGACATATATTGTAACTGCCACTCCCTGAGGCATTCCCCTGCGAATATCTATGCTAGAAGCATTCCATCAAAAATAGCTCAGGGGAAGGTCTTCATGTATTTGCTGCTGATCTGATTCCCACAACTAGGTAAACAAAAAGTAGAATTTGTTACCAATAGGACTGCACTGTTAAAGTACTGGAAGGAGTTCAAGATGAGCTGAAAGAACTGTGAACATTGAAAAAAATAGTATCTTGTATTTGTAATTTTTTTTACATTACTTATGTGATTGACATATTTTTGCAAAAAAGGACAAAAACTTTTGTTTACAGCTCCATGTTTTGTTTTAAAGTTGTTTAGAAGCTAATGTATTAATAAGGGATAATAATGTATGTTTGGAATGAAGCAATATTTAAGGATGCAATATTTTTTTCATCAAATATCAAAAAGGTTGAAGTTTGATCTCTTGGCAAAGAAGAGGTTATTGCAGCTAAGCTGGTATAAATTCTAACTATAGTGTTATACATTCAAAATGTTAACTCCCCATCTGAAGTATGAATGATGAAGAACTGAGAAAAAAATGTAGGTTTCTTATTCCAAAAAGTCAACTAGACACAAAGGTTGACAGCAGTGCAGGATTTCTAGTTGGAAACTCTCAACTGATTATAGATAAACCGTGCAATGTAGCTGTCAGCAAATATGTCAACAAACCATAAAACCCCAAGAAGCATTCCTTATTCATGTCAGTTGGCTTTGCCTTGGGTAAGCTGCTCTCTAACAGCAGGGAACTGATTTCTTTTTTTAATTTATTTTTTATTTATAAAGCACAATTCAAGATTTATTCTTTTTTATAATGCTTTTATTGATGTTTTGTGTATTGCAGATATGATTTCTCAGTTCAATGTAGACATATTACCCTTTCCCTTCCCCCCACACCACCCCAGATCATGCACTCTGCCATAACTGTCCTGCATCTTTTTCTCAGACTTTTTTTCTTTTTTAGGAATTCACATTTTACTCCTTTAATTTTATATTACTCTAAAATATGAATACTACTTTTCACTCATATACAGTAATTAAAGTGTCTAAAAGTAAGTGGAGCTCGTTAAGAGATTTACATTATAACAACATATTTGCTTTCAAACAAACAGAAATATAACAAAAATGTTCAGCTTTCCTTTCATCTGGGGATTTGGTGTTAGCATCCACAAATGAGGGAAACCATTCACCTCTTGTATGTCTGGGACTGTGTTACTTCACTTAGCATAATGGCTTTGAGTTCCATCCATTTACCTGCAAAGTTCATGATGTCATCTTTCCTTACCTCTGAATAGTACTCCACTGTGTAGATGTACCACATTTTTGTCATCCACACATCTGTTGAGGGGCATTTGGGTTGGTTCCAGCTCTTCACTATTGTGAAAAGAGCTGCAATAAATATGGATGTTCATGTATCTTTGCAGTAGGATGAGTCTTGTGGGTATATATACCCAGGAGTGGTATAGCTGTGTCAGGTGGTAAGCTCATTTTGAGTCTTTTAAGGGTTCTCTACACTGCTTTCTATAATGGTTGTACAAGTTTACATTCCTACCGGCAGTAGATGAGGGTTCCCCTTTCCCCACAACCTCTCCAGCATTTGGTGTCTTTTATTTTCTTGATCTTGGCCAGTCATATTGGAGTGGGATGATAACTGAGAGTGGTTTTAATTTGCATTTCCTTAATTATTAGTGATGTTGAACACTATTTAAAGATGTTCCTCAGCCATTTTTACTTCCTCACTGGTAAAGTCTCTCTTCATCTCTTTACTCCATCTTTGGAGTAGGTCATTTGTTTTCTTACGTCTTTGTTTTTTGAGTAATGTACATATTCTTGACATTAATGCTCTGTCAGATGAATCATTGGTGAAGGTTTCCTCCACTCTGTGGGTTTTCTCTTCACTTCCTTGAGTTTGATGAGGTCCCATTTGTCAACTGTTGACCTTGTTTCCTGTGCAGCTGCTGTCTGATTTAGAAAGTCTTTTCCTACGCCTATGTATTGTAGGTGGCTGCCAACTTTCTCTTCTATCACCTTCAGGGTTTTGGGTTTCACATTGAGATCTTCGATCCACTTGGCATTGATTTTTGTACAGGGTGAGAGGTAGGGGTTTAATTTTGTTCTTCTACAAATGGTGATCCAGTTTTGCCAGCACCATTTGCTGAAGATGCTGTCCTTCCTCCATTAAGGTTTTGTTGTCCCTTTGTCAAATGTGAGGTGGTTGAAATTTTATGAGATCAAGTTTGGATCTTTGATTTTGTTCCATTGGTCAATGGGTCTGTTTTTGTGCCAGTACCAGGCTGTCTTTATGACTATGGCCCTGTAATATAGCTTGAAGTCTGGTAAAGCAATCTCCACTATATTGCATTTTTCACTCATGGTTGCTTTAATTATTCAGGGTCTTTTGTTTTTCTATATGAATTTAAGGATTTTTTTCCCAAGTCTGTGAAGAAGCTTATGGGGATTTTGATTGGGATTGTGTTGAATCTGCATATCAATTTGGGTAAAATGGACATTTTTACTATATTAATTTTTCCAATCCATGAGCCTAGGTGATCTTTGCATCTTTTGATGTCATTTTCAATCTCCTCCAGGTGTTTAAAATTTTTGTTGTAGAGATCGTTGCTATATTTGGTTATGTTTTTTTCCCAGGTATTTTATTATTTTTGAGGCTATTGTGAGTGGGAAGGTCTTCTTATATTATTTCTCCACTTGTTTGCTGTTGGTGTAAAGAAAAGCTACAGTTTTTTTTTCCAGGTTAATTTTGTATCCTGCCACTTTACTGAAACTCTTAATCATTTCTAGAAGTTTTCTGGTGGAGTTTTTAGCATCCCTTAGGAAAACTATCATATCTTCTGCAAAAAAGGATAGCTTAACTTCTTCTTTTCCAATTAGTACTCCTTTAATTTCCTTCTCTTGTCTTAGTGCCCTAGCAAGTGTTTCAAGCACTATGTTGAAGAAGAGTGGTGATAAGGGGCAGCCTTGCTTGGTTCCCACCTTTAAGGGAAATTGTTTCAATTTTTCCCCACTTAGAATGACGTTGACAATGGGTCTGCTATACATGGCTTTGATCATGTTGAGGAATGTTCCCTTCAGTCTGATTCCTTCTAGGACTTTAAACATGAAGGGGTGCTGGATCTTATCAAAGGCTTTTTCTGCATCAATTGAGATGATTTTATGTTTTTGTTTTCTTTCAGTCCATTTATGTGTTTTATGATACTTATTGATTTATGTATGTTGAACCATCCCTGAATCTGTGGTATGAATCCAACTTGATGATGATGTATGATCTTTTTGATGTGAGTCTGTATGCAATTAGCAAGTATTTGTTGAGAATTTTTGCATCTATGTTCACTAATAAGATGGGTCTATAGCTTAATTTTTTGGTTGTATGTTTGCCTGTTTTTTTTTTTTATTAGAGTGATGCTGGCCTCATAGAAGGAATTTGGGAGAAGTCCCTCTGTTTGTATCCTTCTGAACAGTTTGAGAAATAATGGTTGTAAGTCTTCTTTAAATGTTTTATAGAATTCTGCTGTGTACCCATCTGGACCTGGGCTTTTATTTATTTGGGAGATTTTTTTTTATTACATCCTCAATTTCCTCAAATATTATGGATCTCTTTAAATGGTAAATCTCTTCTTGGTTATGCTTTCTTCTTTCCCAGGATTTCAAATATTCATCCGTTTCTCTTAGGTTTTCAAATTTAGTGGAATATAGGTTTCTGAAGTATTCCTGTATGATTGTCTGGATCTTTGCTTTGTCTGTTTTGATGTTTCCCCTTTCATCATGAATACTATTGATTTGGAGTTGCTTTTTCTTTTCTGGTTAACTTGGCTAGATGTCTGTCTATTTTGTTTATCTTTGCAAAGAATTATTGATTTTATGTATTGTTCTCTTTGTTTCTATTTCATTGATTTCTGCTCTGATTTTTGTGATTTCTTCCTGTCTGTTGTTGTCTCTCAAGTGTTTTTAGCTGCAGTGTTAGATCATTTATTTGTCCCCTTTTTGTTTTTTTTTATTTTATTTATTTTTGTATGTGTATGAATGTACTGTCTGCATGTAGGTTTGTGCACCCATGTCGTGCAATGTCACAGAGGTCAGAAGAGGGTGTCAGTTTCCCCTTGAACTGGAGTTAAAGACGGTTCTCAGTTGCCATGTGGGTGCTGGGGATCAAACCCGGGTCCTCTGCAAGAGCAGTTGGTGCTCTTAACTGCTAGGCCATCTCTCCAGCCTGCTTTCTTTCTTTTCTTTTTTTTTTTTTTTTTGATGTGGGTCCTTAGGGCTATAAATTTCCCTCTCATGACTGCTTCTAAACTGTCCCACAAGTTTTGTTTTGTTGTATTGTATTTTTTTGTACAGTTCCATGAATATCACTCTTTATTTCTTCCCTGACCCATTCATTATTCAGAATTCTGTTGTTTAGTCTCCATGTGTTCTTGTGGCTAGTTGGGCTTATTCTGGTGTTCGTATTGAGCTTTATTGCACTGTGTTCTGATAGAATGCATGGAATAATTTCAATCCTTTTGTATTTGCTGAGGTTTTTTTGTGTGTGTGCCCCAGTATGTAGTCGATTTTGGAGAATGTTCCATGAGGTGCTGAGTAGAAAGTATATTCTCTGGTGTTTGGGTGGAATATTGTTTGTGAGGTCCAGTTGGTGTATTGTATTGTTCTGTTCTGATGGCTCTTTGTTTATTTATTGTCCAGTTGATCTATCCAGTGGGGTGCTGAAATCTCCCACTATTAATGTGTGTTAGGAATAATCTGTGTCTTGAGGTCCTGCAGAGTAGTGTTCATAAAGTTAGATGCACCAGAGTTTGGTGCATAGACATTTAGGATTGTGAAATCTTCATAGTTAATTGTTCCTTTGACAAGGATGTAATGGTCCTCTTTCTCTCTTCTGATTAGTTTTACTTTGAGATCTATTTTGTCTAATATTAGAATAGCCACTTGTCCTTTCACTCTAAGGTGGTGTATGTATTTGAGGGTGAGATGGGTTTCTTGTAGACAGCATATAGAATGATTCTGTTTCCTAACTCCCTATGTCTATGTCTTTTGATTGACGAGTTTAGACCATTAGTATTTAAGGTTATTATTGAGAGATGTGTGTTGCTTCCTTTCACCTTATTTTTTTGTTTGCATTCTTGGTTTAGGTTTGTATTTACTCTGTTATGATTTTGTTGATTTCTCTCTTTAATTGCTTAGGGTAGTTGTTTCTTTCCTTTGTTCTTTGGATTGCTTTGAGGATTTCCTGAACTGTTGGTTTCTTAGACATGTATTCTTTCATCTTGTTCATGTTGTGAAAGATTTTTCTTTCTCCTTCAACTATAACTGACATTTTTGCCGGGTGTAGCAGTCTGAGTTAGCATCTAAAGTTGTTTAGCACATACTTTGGTCCACTTTCTTCTAGCTTTCATAGTTTGGACTGAGAAGTCAGCTGTAATTCTAATGGGTTTCCCCTTATATGTTACTTGTTGTTTTCTCTTGTGGCTTTCAGTATTTTGTCTTTGTTTTGAGCATCTAGTGTTTTAACAATTATATGTCATGGGGAGTTTCTTTTCTGGTCCTGTCTATTTGGTGTACTATGTGCTTCTTGTAGTCGTATGGTATTGTCTTTTTTTCAGTTTGGGGAAATTCTCTTCTATTTCCTGTTGAAGATCTGGTAAATAGTGCTGTCTTGGGATTCTTCTCCTTCTTCTATCCCTATGATGCAGAGGTTTGGTCTTTTGTTTTTTGTTTTTATTTTCATTTTCATGTTTTTTTATTTTTTTTCATTTTTTTAAGAATAAGTAATAATTTATGAGTACAAGCATCATTCATGTAAAACCATTTAGCAAGCAGTTGTGCATAAACCCACATAGCCCAAGGGTCCCACCATCCAGGTGGGGGGGGGCTTATATGTACAATCAAGTTTATCAAATAAGTGTCCACTCTATATTGCTATAGTTTCACCATTAACCCCAATCACAGCTCTTATATTCTACCATGGCCCCTTTTCTGCAGATTGTTCCCTAGTCTTAGAAAAGGGGCACAGGTGGACGAGAAGCAAAACAGTCTACTTTCTCTGGAGCTGTCATTTTGGACTCTGGTCAATTCTGGCTGTTTCCTTTCATGGGCTGACAGTTTGTCCAGGAATAACCTTTCGATCCTATTAATGAAGCACAAGCAATTAGATAAAAGGTATTTAAACAGTACTAATTGTTATGGTAGGTTACTTTGGTATAGACACAGATGTTTGGATGGTATGTTAATCCATGAATTACATTTTTTCAGTAAAATATTACAGGGTCTTACCGTGGCTTATAACATCTCCTAACCACTAGAGGATGTAAGCTTGTGGCATCAGCAGTGGGTTATTCCTCCAAGGAGAGAGCCAATAGCCAACTAGATTTGGGATATACAGACATATGGCTGCCACTTCTGCACAGTATTTCCAGGCAGGTGAGGTGTAGCTGGTGCCGACAGAGGAGTCTTGCTTAACTCAAGGAGACCTATATTTGCTTTATTAATTTAGTGGACTTTGGTAACACTCTCTGGTATTCCAGAGACCAACTGTACACTTGCAAGTGTGGTCTCAATACATCTTTCCCATGCTTACATCATATCTTCAACAGCAGGGCCTTATCGCCTCTCTTCTTGCAGGTATCCCAGTTTACAGGTAAGAAACCTTTACCTATTAGGGGGGTGGCTTGGATCCCCTGGCCAACATCACCTTTGTAGAATAAGCCATTGCTGATATTAGAGCTCTCCTGTATTTATATATTTTGCTTAAATGTCATCTTAAGGAGATTTTAGTATTATATTTGGTTCTGAATAGAGAATAATCCTTTTCACAGTTCCTATGTCTATTAGTCAATTAAAGAAAGCAGTTTTACCGGTTTTATAAGAGATTACATCTATAACAGTTGGCTCCAATTTACAGTTAGAGAACGACATCATGATCATCATATTCCTCCTTGTTCTATGAAGGGGAGGTAAGAAAGTCTCTCATATTAAAACTTTGTGACACCTAGTAGGTAAGTTTCGTTAGGACTCATAAACAGTTGTTACAAGTAGGATCCACAGAGGGGTTTGATGCCTGTAGCAGTCTGAGACTTTTCTTCCTTTCAATGTTCATATGGGCAAACCTTTCTGCTGGCACTTCCTGGTACATCCTACACAATGCAAAGGTGTATCTTTTCTTTCTCAGCCGTTAAGTTGGTGACATTTTGAACTGTGGGAACATACAAAACTTTTCCCATAGTTAGTTTTAAGATTTGAATTGCAATGCTTTTCATAAAAAGGTTTAATATATATCTGTATCTCCCCCCTTTTTATTTTAGATTTGTATTTTTTGGCCCAGGAGTCTCAAAAAGGCAGTTGTAGTACACATACCTATAGGCAAGAATCAAGGCGCAGATTTCATTAAATTCACCCAAGCTGTTTTGGATGACTGTATGTCGTTAACTTGGGAAGCAAACTTAATATTTTAAGATAAATCATCCTACAGGTAAAAGAGAATGCTACAAGGTGATACTGTACAGCAGAAAAATTATAGAGAACATTTGTATGTGCCAATCCCAAAGTTATTGTTATATAGATTTTAAGTAAAAAATGTGGACAACAACAATTTATATTTCCAATTAACTCAGAAGCATTGCCGTTTTTATCAAAACCTTTAAACTGATGTTGTTTAATATACACATACTTACTTTTCCTAAGTCCTAAGCCACCGTGTAACCTGTAGACAGAGTCTGGGCAAAATTGGATACTTGTTGAACTCACTTCAATTAAATATACATTAATCGAATCTAGACCTATGTCCCTCTCCCACCCCTCCCACCCCTCCCACCCCTCCAGATTCACCATTTAAGTCAGTTTTCTGATGCAGTCTTTCTGTTGTTGTTCTTTTAATATGCATCCCTCGCCACAAGAAATATTTACAACTGGGTTATTGTTGCTAGCATCCACAGATGAAGGATACCATTCATCGTTTGTTTTTCTGGGACTGTGTTATTTCACTTAATATAGTATCTTCTAGCTCTATCCATTTACCTGCAAAGTTCATGATGTCTTTCTTTTCTGCTGCATAGAACTCCATTGTGTACATATACCACATTTTCCCTATCCACTCGTCAGTTGAGGGGCATTTGGGTTGGTTCCAGCTTTTTGCTATTGTGAACAGAGATGCAATAAATAGAGCTGTGCATGTATTTCTGCAGTAAGGTAAGTCTTGTGGGTATATACCCAGGAGTGGTATGACTGGGTCAAATGGTAAGCTCCTTTTGAGGGTGAGGGTTCTCCACACTGCTTTCCATAGTGGCTGTACAAGTTTACATTCCGACCAGCAATGAATGAGTGTTCCCCTTTCCCCACAACCTCTCCAGCACCTGACATCATTTGTTTTCTTGATCCTGGCCAGTCTTATCAGAGTGAGATGATACCTTAGAGTGGTCTTAATTTGCATTTCCCTAATTATTAGTGACATTGAACAGTTTTTAAGATGTTTCTCAGCCATCTTTAATTCTTTCTCTGTGAAGTCTGTATTCAGTTCTTTGCTTCATCTTTTGAGTGGTTTATTTGTTTTCTTTCTTCTTTGTTTTTTGAGTAGCTTGTGTACTCTGGAAATCAATGCTTTGTCAGATGTATCTGCAGTGAAGGTTTCCTCCCACTCTCTGGGTTTTCTCTTCACTTCCTTGATTGTTTCTTTTGATGTACAGAAGCTTTTGAGTTTAATGAGGTCCTATTTGTCAATTGTCAATCTTATTTCTTGTGCAGCTGCTGTCTGATTTAGGAAGTCTTTTCCTATGCCTACGTCTTGTAGTCTGCTGCGAAGTTTTTCTTCTATCACCTCCAGAGTTTGGGGTTTCACGTTGAGGTCTTTGATCCATCTGGAATTGACTTTTGTACAGGGTGAGAAGTAAAGATTTAATTTCATCCTTCTACAGGTGGTGATCCAGTTTTGCCAACACCACTTACTGAAGATGCTGTCTTTCCTCCATTGTGTCTTCTTGGCCCCCTTGTCAAATATGAGGTGGCTGAAATTGTATGTGCTCAGGTTTGGATCTCCTTTTTTTTCAATTGGTCAACTGGTCTGTTTTTATGCCAGTACCAAGCTGTTTTTATGACTATAACCCTGTAGTATAGTTTGAGGTCTGGTATCGAGATCCACCCTGTATTGTTCTTTTTGTTCAGAGTTGCTTTGGCTATTCAAGGTCTTTTGTTTTTCCAAATGAAATTCAGGACTTTTTTTCCAAGCCTGTGAAAAACTTCTTGGGGATTTTGATTGGGATTGCATTAAATCTGTACATGAGTTTGGGTAGAATGGACATTTTTACTACATTTATTTTCCCAATCCATGAGCATGGGAAGTTTGTCCATCTTCTGATGTCTTCCTCAATTTCCTTCTTCAGGGGTTTAAAATTTTTGTTGTAGAGTTTCTTTGTGTCTTTGATTAGGTTTGTTCCCAGGTATTTTATTTTATTTTATTTTATTTTATTTTATTTTATTTTTGAGGCTATTGTGAGTGGGAAGGTCTCCTCATATTCCTTCTTCGGTTGCTTGTTGTTAATGTAAAGAAAGGTACTGATTTTTCTAGAATTATTTTGTATCCTGCCACTTTACTTAAGTACTTAATCATTTCTAGGAGTTTTCTGGTGGCGTTCTTCACTTGGTCTTAGCCAAAAGGCTGAGAAGTGATCTCATGACATTCTTAGCATCCCTTACGTAGACAAACATATCATCAGCATAAAGGGATAGATTCACTTCTTCTTTTCCAATTAGAACTCCTTTACTTTCCTTTTCTTGCCTTATTGCCTTAGCAAGGGTTTCAAGCACTATACTGAAAAGAGTGGTGACAGGGGGCAGCTTTGCCAAGTTCCTTTATAGGGAGTGCTTCTGTTGTTTCCCCATTTAAGATGATACTGGCTGTGCGTTTCCTGTATATGGCTTTGATTACATTGAGGAATGATCCCTCCAGTCCAATTCCCTCTAGGACTTTAAACATGAAGGAATGCTGGATTTTGTCAAAGGCTTTCTCTGTGCCAATTGAGATGATGGTGTGGTTTTTGTCCTTCAGTCCATTTATATGCTTGATGATATTTATTGATTTTTGTATGTTGAACCATCCCTGCAACTCTGGTATGAGCCCAACTTGGTCATGATGGATGATCTTGATGTGGGTCTGTATGTGATTTGCCAGTATCCTGCTTAGAATTTTGGCATCTGTGTTCGTTATGGAGATGGGTCTATAGTTCTCCTTTTTGGTTGTAACTTTACCTGGTTTTGGTAATAGAGTGATGCCGGCTTCATAGAAGGAATCTGGGAGAACTCCCTCCATTTGTATCCTTCTAAACAACTTGAGTAGTAATGGTTGTAAGTCTTTTAAAAGTATTTTATAGAATTCTGCCGTGAAACCATCTGGGCCTGGGCATTTTTTGGTTGGGAGGCTACTTATTACATCTTCAATTTCTTCATGTATTATTGGTCTATTTAAGCTGTCGATCTCTTCTTGGTTGAACTTTTGTGATTCCCAGGATTTCAGATATTCATCCATTTCTCCTAGGTTTTCAAACTTGGTAGAGTATAGGTTTGTGAAGTATTCCCGTATGATTGTCTGGATCTTTTCATTGCCTATTGTGATATTTCCCCTTTCATCACAGATTGTATTGATTTGTAGTTATTCTTTCTTTTGGTTAAATGAGCTAGAGGTCTATCTTGTTAATTCTCATTCGCTCAAAGATCCAACTTTTGGATCTTGATTTTTTTTGTATGGTTTTCTTTGTTCTATTTCATTGATCTCTTATCTGATTTTTGTAAATGCTTTCTTGTTCCTGCCTGCAGTGTAGGGTGCTTGCTGTTGTCTCTCAAGTATTTATTAGCTGCAGTGTTAGATCTTTTACTTTGCCCTTTTTTTGTTTTTGTTTTTTTTTTTTTTTTTTTTTTTTTTTTTTTTTTGTAGGCAATTAGAGCTATAAACTTCCCCTTTAGGGCTGCTTTTAAAGTGTCTCATAGGTTTTGCTGTGTTGTATTATAATTGTCATTCAGTTCTAGGAATATTTTTATTTCTTTCTTTATTTCTTCCTTGACCCATTCATTATTCAGGAGAGTGTTGTTTAGTCTTCACATGTCCTTGTAGGTTGTAGGGTTTATCCTGGTGTTGATATTGAGTTTTATTGCACTGTAGTCTGATAGAATGCATGAGATTATTTCAATCATTTTGTATTTGTTGAGTTTTTTCCCTGTGTCCCAGTCTATGGTCTATTTTGGAGAATGCTCCTTGAGGTGCTGAGTGGAAAGTGTATTCTACAGTGTTTGTGTGACATATTCGATAAGTATCTGTGAAGTTCATTTGGTGTATTGTATCATTTAGTTCAGATGTCTCTCTGTTTATCCTTTGTCCTGTTGATCTGTCTAAAGGGCTTAATGGGGTATTGAAGTCCCCTACTATTAGTGTGCTGGGGTTAATCTGTGCCTTGAGATCCTGAAGAATTGTCTTTATAAAGTTTGGTTCACCAGCGTTTGGTGCATATATATTCATGACTGTGGGATCTTCATCGTCAATTTTTCCTTTAATAAATATATAAAGGCCCTCTTTGTCTCTTTAGATTTCTTTTGCTTTGAAGTCTACTTTGTGTGATATTAGAATAGCAACACCTGCTTTCTTTTTGGTACCATTTGCTTGGAATATTTTCTTCCATTCCTTCACCTTAAGTTGGTGCCTATCCTTGAAATTGAGATGGGTTTCTTGTAGACAGCATATAGATGGTTTTTTTTTCCTAATCCATTCTCCAAGTCTATGCCTTTTGATTGGCACATTTAGGCCATTAATATTTAAGGCTATAATTGAAAGAAGGATGTTGCTTCCTTTCACCTTATTATCCGTTTGGACTTTTAGCCTCTGATTCTACTCCTATGGTTACGTTTTTATTAGTTTCATTTCCTAGGTGTTTGAGGATTATTGCTCCTCTCTTCTGCTCTTTGTATTGCTTCCAGTATTTTATGAAGAGTTGGTTTTCTGGACATGTATTCTATTATCTTGTTTATGTCATGGAAGATTTTTCTCTCTCCTTCAACTATATCAACATTTTTGCTGGGTAAAGTATTCTGTTTTGGCATCCATAGTCCTTTAACACTGGCAATGCTTTGCTCCATGTTCTTCTTGCTTTCATGGTTTGTGCCAAGAAGTCTGTTGTAATTCTGATGGGTTTCCCTTTGTATGTGGCTTTTTTTTTGCCTTCAGAATTTTATCTTTGTTTTGGTCATCTAGCATTTTAACTATGATATGGCGTGGGGAATTTCTTTTCTGATCTTGTGTATTTGGAGTCCTATGTGCTTCTTGTTTTTGTATGGGTTTGTCTATTTTTAGTTTGGGGAAATTTTCATCTATTATTCTGTTGAAGATCTGATCAATACTATTCTCTTGAGATTCTCCTCCTTCCTCTATTCCAATGATGCAGATGTTTGATCTATTCATAGTCTCCCATATTTCCTGGTTGTTCCACTTTTGTGTATTTTTAAAATTTTCATATTCTTATTTGAGCTTTATAGTTACTCTGCGTTATCTTCCACATGTGATATTCTTTGTTCTGCTTCCTCCATTCTTCTTCTGAGGCTTTTTCCTTTCGTATCTTCTTGATTGGATGAGTGTTCTATTTCCTTTTTCAATTCATCCTGTGAATTTTTAGTATTTCCATTTCCTTTTTGAGCTTCTCATTCTCTTCTTTGCTCTTTTGTTGGTTGGCTTCTTTTTCAGTGTTTCTACTTCCTTTCAGAGTTTGTTTTTTTCTCCCTCTAGTTCTTTCTGGAGTTTGTCAATCTCTTCCTTTAGTTCTTTCCGAAGTTTGTTATTGTATCTCTCTAGGTCCGTTTTGAGTTTTTCATTCTCTCTCTTTAGTTCTCTTAATTCTTCTTTATTTTCTTTAATTTCCCTGCATAGGTTTGTAATTATTTCTCTGAGATCTGTTCCTTGGGTCACCTCCAGGGGTATTTGGTTGTAGCTATCTCCTACAGGTTTGGTAGAGCCTGGTGTGGGATTATGCTGGACCTTTCCCATGTTGTCCCTTCGTTGTTTCCCTGGCATGTGGGTTTCCCTTTTGTGATTCAAATCACAAATGTCTTTTCACTATGTTAGCAGCTGGTTTTGCTTGCCTCCTTCTGATGCTTTTAAATTTCCTCCTCCTTGTTTATGTAGTATTTACTTGTCTAGGTTTCAGGCTTTCAATTTTGTTTATATATTGGATATTGGAAGTCTGTCACTCTTCCCTTCCTGTTCTAAAGGCACTGAACCAAACCCACCCAGTATGAGCTGCAAAGGCGAAGGGTGGCTCCACCCAGACAGCCACCTCCTACAAGGGTTTAGAGTTTAGACCCTTTTCCAGCAATCCAAGAGTCAATATACCCTAAAATCTACCTGTCGGGAGCAACTTCCAGGCTCCTGTGCTTCAGGAGCCCACCCACACAAATACACAAAGGCCAGGTTTTGTCTTTTCATAGTGTCCCACATTTCCTGGTTGTTCCACTCATGTGTTTTTTTAAATTTTCATAATCTTTACTTGAGCTTTCTAGTTGCTGAGTATTATCCTGCAGGTCTGATATTATTTTTTCTGCTTCTTCCATTCTGCTTCTGAGGCTTTTTCCCATCCTTTCCTGGTGATTGGATGAATGTTCAATTTCCTTTTTCATTTCATCCTGTGATTTCTTTAGATATTCCACTTCCCTCTGGAGGCTTGGTTCATTGGTCATTTTCTTTTTTCATTTTGGCCTGGGATCTTTTCAACATTTCCACTTCCTTCCAGAGTTTGTCATTTTTCTCCCTTTAGTTCTTTCCAACTTTTGACTTTATCTCCTTCTATATCCTTCTTGAGTTTTTAGTCTCTTCCTTTAGTTCTTACCCTTATTTGTCATTATCTCCTTCTAGGTCCTTGAGTTTTTCATTCTCTCCCCTCAGTTCTCTAATTTCAATGTCCACAATTATTCTTCTAAGGTCAATGTCTTGGTTTCTTTCCTTGGAGATCTCATTGTAGAGATCTTTTGTAGGGTTGGTAGAGTTCAGTGTGGATTTATTATGAGATTTTTCCCACGTTATTTTTTTCTTTGTGTCTTTGGCATGTGAATTTGTTTGTTTATTTGTTTCTTTGGATTCTGGCACCTCAACGTTGGCTGCACAGACTAAAATCACTAATGCTGCACCTGCTAGGTCCTCTGCCCACAGCTCCAGCAGGTTGTGGGAGGGACAGAGGTTGTGTTGCTATTTGGACCAGTCTTGGCTTACCATAACCTTACTGAGTCCATGTGCCTTTCTGAAGCCCAAGCTGAGAGGTTTTTTTTTTTTTTCTTTTGGCTGCCTGTTGTTACAGTGTATTCTCTCCTTTTTTGTACCTAGCTCTGCTCCTTCCTCCAGTTCATGTTCACACAGATATGAGAGAAAGCAAATACTCAAATGGTAGAAATAATCACCCTTTATCTAGATTACTTTAAATGTGAAAGGTTTAAAATATCTAGTAAAAATTGCAAGCTAGGTGTGGTGGTCCATGACTTTAATCCCAGCACTCAAGAAGCAGAGGCAGGTGGATCTCTGGAAAACTGAGGTCAGTCAGCTATACATAGTGAGTTCCAGGTCAGCTGGAATGGTCAATCATAAGCTCAAATAAACTCTCCCTTTTATAAGTTCCTTTGGTCATGGTGTTTTATCACAGCAACAGGAAAGTGACTAATACAATTATTTGGAACTGAGAGTGGGCTGTTGGCTGTGAAGAACCTGACCATGTGGATGTTTGGAACAATGTGGAAGACTTTGGAACTTTGGGCTAGAAAAGCTGTTGACTACTGTAAGCAGAGCTTAAGGGGCCATTCTAGTAGAAGCCTGAAAGAAAGCATTGCTGCAAAAAATGTAGTTCCAGAGGGAAATAAAGACTTAGGCAGCAACTGGGATATATTGATAAAGAGCCTGGCAGCAGTTTGCCCACAGCCAAAATGCTTGCCTGATGCTAAGTTGAAAAGCAATGGACTAATGTCTTTGGCAGTAGAAATGGTGGCGTGGCTATTAATGGTGAATATTGTACAGATCTACAGTGAAGAGCAGATGGGGCAGAAAGAAATGCAGAATGTACAGTTTGGATCTGAAAACCCCACTAGGAAGATTAAAGGTGGTGCCAAGGATTGTGAAGGAGAAGTTCCTTTTGATAAGGAAGTTGAAGTGATTAAGGAGAGGCCTACCTATTTACAAGTAAACAGTGGAAAAAGTGAAATTAAAGTGATTAAGGAATGACCTCGAGATTTACAAGTAAAGAACAGAATGCAGATGCTGTAAGTATAGCAATGTTTGGAAGACTCCTGGAGGTATAAATCATGTGTACTTTCCCTTGTATGATATTCAGTGTCTATTGTGAACATTACAGGATCTAGAATCTCCTAAGAAAGAAGTCCAGGCATACCAGTGAGAGATTTTTAGGCTAAGTTAGCTTCATGCTAACCTAGTGGATGGATTGACTGCATTTAGTTCATTAATGTGGGAAAATGCTTTCTGAAGGCCACTGGCACTATTTCTTGGGCTTGTTTTCTATATCACATAAGGTAGAAGATAGTTGAGCACACAGATTCATC
The DNA here is from genome assembly GCA_009823505.1 of Rhizomys pruinosus. Lineage (NCBI taxonomy): Eukaryota > Metazoa > Chordata > Mammalia > Rodentia > Spalacidae > Rhizomys > Rhizomys pruinosus. The sequence goes on from VZQC01010503.1 coordinate 654,265, forward strand.
ACTTCTTCCTGGCTGTGAGTGCAATATGATGAGCTGCTTCCAGCTACCCCTGCCTTGACTTCCACTTCAGAATAGACTGTACCTTCAAACTCCAAACCTAAGTAAACAATTCCTTTAAGTTGTTTTAATCTGGGTATTTTTTCACAGCAATGGGAAAGTTTGTTGGAGGAATGATGATTTTGGAACTTTGAGATAGAGAAACCCTGAGACCCTGTAAGCAGAGCATAATATATCCGGGTTTTAAGGTCAGAAAGTTGAGAGAAACATGGAAAATGGAGACTTGCTCATGGAGATACATGGGACAATTAGTACGCCATCTTGGACTGGGTAAGGACTGTTCATGTTGTATTCTGGCAAAGAATTTGGCTATGTTCTGCCTTCTTCCTGAGAACTTGAGTACAGCTGAATTAAGGAATAATCGACTAATTTCTTTTGGTGCAGCAAATTCAAGACAGCATGGCAATTAGGCTGTAGGATAGCTACTTTTTAGTATTCCTTAAAGCATTTTTGGTTTATTTTTATCTTATGTGTATTATTTTATGAGTACTTTGCAAGTCTATACCTATACTTGCGTGTGCAATGCCTCTGGAGGCCAGAAGAGGGCAGTGGATCCTTTGGAATTTTAGTTACAGAAAGGTATCCGCCAATGCACTGAAGGTGTTGGAAATCGAAATAAATCAAAACCAGTGTTCTTTTTTTTTTTTTTTTTTTTTTTTTGGCTTTTTTAAAACCAGTGCTTTTTAGAGGGGCAGCCAGTGCCCTTAGCCACTGAGATACCTTTCCACCCCTCCCATTTCAGTATTCTTATTCAGGTATACAGTGAGAGAGAATGAAACGGTAAGGGAATTGTGACATTTATTGAAGAAAGTTTTGTGAGTAATTTAGTCGACAAGGAGAGCAAAGAGGGCAACACATCAGTAACCTTCAGACTGAAATTTCATTTTTTCAATAGGAAAGTTTCAAAAGGAAACTTCTGAAATGCAAGTTTATGTGAAGGAGAAACCTTGAACTGAGAATTTCTTGAGTTGCCTACTCAAACACAACTGCTTAGGAAAGTGATTTTTGCAGATTCAGCCATCAAAGCATACAGAAGCTGCTATAGCTGTAGTTCAAAATAGCCTGGCAAACTCCATCCCAAGTGGGCAGCAAAACCTTGTCGTGTTTCCACAGGATACTGACTTTGGAGACGTGAAAGATGCAAGATTGAGGGGACAGTGAGGTGGCTCAGTGGAGAACAGCTCCTGCCACAAATCCTGATATCCTGAGTTTGATCTCTGGGACCCACATGCTTGAAGGAAAGAACCAAATCACACAAGTTGTACTCTGACCTCCACACCTTCACCATGACACTTGTGCCCCCTCCACAAAGCAAATAATGGACAAAATACAAGTTTCAGGAGGTCAAGGAGTCTTTCTGCTTTCAGGGGTCAGTTGAGGCCAGGGAGGACTCAAATTCCTGTTATGAGACCCTAAGAGGCCATTTGGTGAAGCTGTGAAGTTGCATCCTAAGGAATAATGGAGACTAATGTATATTGGAGATTCTAGGTCCATGGGACACTCATCCACCAAGGGAAGCAAAGGTGTGTAGGGCAGAGCTGGCATACAAGAGAGGCTGTGGATTTTTATAAGCTACTGAACTCTTGGAGCGGGGCCACCCGAGAGCTATGAAACCCAAATGATTTCATTCTGAGACCCACACACCAGCTTTGGAGCTGCGAATTTGTTGTTCTCCAATGCAGGATTTCAGTCTTGCTTTGTTCTGACCATTTTTTGCTATGTCTCCATTCTTGCTTTCTGGATTTTAGTCTTGCTTTGTTCTGACCTTTTCTTGCTGTGTCTCCATTCTTGCCTTGCTATGTCTATTTTTGTGCCATTGAGTGTTAGATGTATGTAACTTGGGATTTTCAATTGTAATGGAACTCACAGTTCCAGATTGTCTTGTGTCTCAAAAGGGATGTTGGACTTTGAAAAAAATGTTAGAATGGTTAAAACTGTAAGAAATTTTGGATTTTGACTGAAAGCATCTTGTAGTATGAGATGAGATTGGGCCAATGGGGACAGGAGGTTAGGGTGGGGACTTAAAGGGATGTCCTTGGTTGTCAGATTGACAAAGGGTTGAGTCATGATGGTAATCCCCACTGTAAACTTGACAAGGTATAGAGACTCCTATCCACACACCTATGAGAGAATGTTTCAATTATCTTACCCTCCTAGAATTCTTCTTGATTGGATTTTCTTGATTGGTTTCTTGAAGGAAAAAGACCCTTCCTGAAGGAAGTGTGCACCAATTTCTTTGGGTCGTGGAATATATTAAAAGGATGGAGATAATTTATCATGAGTCATTTCTCTCTATCTGTGAATGCAAGTTGATCAGATGCTTCAAGTCTGCCTTGATTTTTCCAACAAAAGAAATTGTACCCTTTAGGCCTGAACCAAAATGCACCCTCCATTCCTTAAGTTGCTTTAGTCAGGGTATTTTATCACAGGAAAAGTGACTTAGTCATACTTTATAGAGTATTTTTAGATAGTAATGTAAAAATACAGGAAAAACATAGACCTATGCGGCTTCAATTTAATCAAAACTTTTATGATACGAAATGTAAGTACTAACTGAAAAGCTTTTCCCAACACAAAACAGGCCAGATTAGACCAGATTTGCAAAGTATAAATCAGGTTTATTAGGAGTATCTAATTAGGTGGACCCACCATTCTCAGAGACGAGGCCAAAGGAGTCCTTTGCTTTGGCTAAAGTTGAGGGCTTTTATAGGGCTCAGGCAAGGGAAGATGTGATAATGGTAGGGAGGCAAATCTTGTCCTTGTAAGGGCAAGAAATGGTGCAGTGGGAGGGGATAAGGTGGGTCCTTGGTGCTGGTGATGAATGATGACATATCATGGAGCTGGAATGTAACCATATATGGCAGGCCACACACCTGCTGTAGCTGGTGAAATCAGGAAGGGAGGTTGCATCAGCTGCCCAAGATGGGGTGGGCTTTTTCTCAGGTTTTTGACTGGAAGAGAAGGGTGGTAGGTGCCATCTTTGGATCTCCATCCCAGGCCTTGCCTAGTATCCTGACCTCTTTGGGTATAGGGGCGTAGACACAGATCTGGCTACTCCTGAAAGGGACGGTATGGGGGAAGGGCTGTTGGGAGTAGACAGGCCCGTAGGCAGTGGAGAGTAGGTTTGCAGAGTAGGTTAATAGCCCCTCTGGAAACCTCTTGGATGTGTTCCTGTAGGAAACAGAGGAGGCATGGGGCTAAGAGAAAAAACACATAGATGATTATTACAGGGCTTATAAAGGGTGTCAGCCAAGCAAAAACGGAGGACTTGCTGGAAGGAATATAGTGGCAAAGTGTCCTGGTTGTATTGGTGGAGGTCTTCAGAAAGTTCGATTAGGTTGTGGATGCTGGTTCCACTAGGCTGGATTCATTAATGTAGTAGTAGCATTCTTCTCCTAAGAACAGACGGCCTCCTTTTATCTGCAGGAAGGAGATCTATTTTTTTTTATTAATTTTATTTATTTCTGTATGTGTATGAATGTACTGTCTGCATGCAAGTCTGTGCACCCATGTCGTGCAATGCCGTGGAGGTCAGAAGAGGGTCTCGGATTCCCCTGGAACTGGAGTTCTCCTGGAATTGGAGTTTCAGATGGCTCTCGGCCGCCATGTGGGTGCTGGGGATAGAACCCAGGTCCTCTGCAAGAGCGGTCGGTGCTCTTAACCGCTAGGCAGCACCCTCTGGTTTTGCATTGCTGCTTGGGCCAGTGAGGGGACCTGCTGTTGAAGGGAAGCTAGCAGATGTCTGATTCATCTGTGGATGCATAGAGCAGTTTTATGGGCAGACAGGAAGGAATATCCCAGGACATCTGTGCTAAACCCTTAGGCAATAGTGGAGGTAGATATAGCAATGCCTGCTATGGCCGAGATAAACACCACTCACTGTCTTTGGATGTGGGTGAAGGGTACAGGTGTAAGAGAGGCCAGAGCGGCCATGTCGACCTTGCCATGGAGCCTTAAACCTGGGACCAGTGTGACCGGGAGACAGTTATTTAAGTACAGCCATCCATTCTTTTTCCACGTAGCTCCCCTTTGGAGGAATTTATCTTTTTCTTCTGTTAGGTATTCGGGTCTGTACAAGGGGGTCAGGAGCAGGATGTGTCCAGCCAGCAGTTTAGACAGGTCTGAGGCTAGTCCTCTGTATACCAAGGCTGCCCTGGCATTTACCAGCGCTACTGAATCTGTTGGTGCCTGATGTCCCAACAATGGATTACAGCTACCTCTGCTGGGAGTTGACTTGCCTCTAAGAGTTTGACAATGAAGAGGCCATTAACTATGGATGTGCCTTTGGTGGTAAGTAAGCCCCTCTCTTTCTAGATAACAGAGTGAGTATGACCTATGAGGAAGGCATATTTAGAATCAGTTTAAGTGTTAGCCTGCTTTCCCTCAGCGATGTGGAGGGCCCCTGTCAGAGCGATCAGTTGCACCTTTGGTGAAGTAGTTCCCACTGGGAGGCAGTTTACCTCAATTGTCTTATTTGAGGAGACCACCTCATATGCTGCCTGGCGGTATCCCATGGTGTTTATGAGAGAACTACCATCCACAAAGAGGGTGAGGTTGGGTCCCTCAATGGGATCGTCTCAGAAGCCTGGTCTAGGCTGTCTTAAGGCTTCAACAGCTTCCAGGCATGTGTGGGAGGGGAGGGCCCCATGGAGAGAGGCTGGGAGGAGGGTTGCAGGGTTTAGAGAGAAAGAGGTAGCCAGGGTGACTTGGGGATTGTCTATGAGCAGGAGATGAAAGGTCTGAAATCTAGACGGCCCCAAAAGGGAGAGAGAAGATTGACTCAGAAGGTCTGACAGATGGTGTGGAAATAGACTGTGAGGGGCTATAGTAAGGTAATTTTAAGAGCTTCTGGGGTGAGCTCAGTGACCAAGGCCAGAGCTCTCAAATATGGCTGCCATCCATTAACAGTGGGGTCTAACTGGGCAAGAAAGCTACATCCTGGCATGAGAGGCCTCTAGGTGGGGCTAAGACCCCTATAGCTATCCCCCTCCCCTCCTCTGTGAACAAATGGAAAGGGTGGGTAGAGTCTGGCAGGGCCAAAGCAGGGGTAGCCAGGAGGGCATCCTATAGCAAAGAAAAATGTCGGCAGACTACAGCTGAGGGTTTTCTTAGCTGCCTGGGTTAAGCAATGATGTTGAAGTTGGGGATCCAGTGATGGAAGAACCCCATGAGGCTGAGAAGGATAGGATCTGTTCCACTGTGGTGGAGGCTGTAATTCCCAGAGGGCTCGTACCAGCTGGGGGTTGGTGGCCATGACCAGAGTTGAGATGTCCCAGACCTGGGGGTCGACTGGGTAAGGGAGAGAAGGAATGGAGATATCTGGAGTTTGCATCTGGGATGAGATTAAAGGAAGGAGGAGGTGAGAGTCTGGGCTGAGGGCAGGGCCCAAGACTGTAGTGGTCTCAAAGGGACTGAGGATATGAGGTAGAGTAAAGGTGCTGGGCAGTCTGGCATGACCAAAAATGAGTGTGAGACAAAATGACCCACCATTACACGAGGAAGTGGCAGGGTCTTAGGGAGAAAAGAGGGTATCCCGGCTACTCCCATAACAGAGACCAGTGATAGGCACATGGGAGTGGGAGGTCAACACTGATAAGGTAGCCCCCATGCCCAGTAGGAAGAGAATGGACTTGCCCGCTATCTGGAGCATTACCCTAGGCTCATAGAGAGTAATGGGGGGGTCTGTGAATCAGGGCACCAACAGTCCTCTGCCAGGCTGAGGAGCTCAAATGTTGTAGGTGACGAGGGTGCCAACCTTGCGGGGGCTGGACCTATGCGGCACAACACCGAGGATGAGCAGCTCTGATTTCCAGTGGCCTGGTTTTTGGCACAAAAGACACGGTCTGGTGGGCAGGCCAGGGTTTGGGCATTGCTTGGCCCAGTGTCCCTCCTGTCTGCATTTGAAGCAGGATCCTGGCTGCAGTGACCTAGGCTGGGACCCGTGGGAGGGGGCTATGTAAATTTTCCCAGTTCTCTCTGTGTGAGGCCTTAGGGCCGTAGGGCTGCTAACAGGGCTTGGGTTTGGCAGTCTATGGCTCAGTCATGGTGGACTGCCTTTTGTTGCACTGAGCCTGTCGGGAAGACTCAGATACCTCCTCTCTGGTATTGAAGACCTTAAAGGTCATCTGCACCAGGTCCTGTATGGGGGTTTGGGGACCATTTTATGCCCTTAAATTTTTTTTTCTGATGTCCGGAGCTGAATGAGAAATGAAATGTGAGGTCAAAATGTTTGCTCCCATCTGAAAGGTTGGATCTAAGTGGGTATACTGGATCAAGTCATCTGAAGATGATTTAGAAAGAGTGCCAGATTTTCATCATTAAGTTGGGTCAACTCCTGAAGTTTGATATAATTACCAGTTTTGTTAGAGATTATTTCCATGGCCTGTAAGAGGCAGTGGTCCCTCCTAGTTTGACCAGCCTGGCCCTGTTGGTAATCCCAATCAGGGTCTCGAGTCTGGATTGCCTCATCTGCCGTAGGGTGTGTACCATTTTCCACGTGGCCTTCATCAGCACACCACCTGGCTGCTGCCTGTACTTGTCTGGATTCTTTCGCTGTGGGGGTGGAAGTCTGTATGACATAGAGATCATGCCAAGTAAGGTCATATAGGCTTGAGTGAGATGGAGGAATTCTTTGATATAGGAGGTGGGATTGGAAGGAAAGAATTCTTTGATATAGGAGGTGGGATTGGAAGGAAAAGAGCCTAGTGCCTTTCTGTTTGAGCCAGGTCTGGAAGAGAGAAGGGGACATGTAACCTAACTAAGCCCTTAGCTTTGGGTACTTCTTGGAGAGGCTTGAGAAGTGCCATAGCCAGTCAGGACAGAGTGTGGGAAGATACCAGGGACAGGTCTGGAGGGAAGGGAGGGTGTGGCCAATGGCTGGAAAGAGTCCAGGGCAGGGCCAGAGGTGTTGGGGATGTGACCATGGACAGAGTAGGAGAAGATAGGGGTGGGTAAGGAGGAGGAGGGGGAATGGGCCCTGGGTAGGGATCAGACAGGGAAGGGAAGGGTGGGTAAAGGGAGGAAGGTGGAGTATCCGGGGGTCTGAAGCCTAGGAGCTGGGAAGGAAGATGTGAAATTGGGGTGGAAGGTGGGCAAGGCAGTGGGGGTGGGGGTGGAGACAGGATGGGGAGTCAGAGACTCAGGTTTCTGCACCATGATGAAAGGCTTTTCCAGATGCAAAACAGTCCAGATTAGACCAGACTGGGAAAGTATAAAAGCAGGTTTATTAGCAGTAGCTCCCAGGTGGGCCCACCAGTCTCAGAGAGGGAGGCCGGGGGCCTCAGGTACTCAGGCTAGAGTTGAGGGTTTTTATAGGGTTCAGGCAAGGGAAGATGAGGTAATGGTAGGGAGGCAAAGCTTGTCCTTGTAAGGGCAAGAAATGGTGCAGTGGGAGGGGACAAGGAGGGTCCTTGGTGCTGGCTGTGTATGATGATATTATGTCATGAAGCTGGAATGTAACCATATAAGGCTATGGGCCATGCTCCTGCTGTAGCCCACTTCCTCCATAGGCTGTCAATCTTCTGACCTCTTCCTCTGTACCTGAGGCCCTGCCCCACGGCTGTAAACGGGTGGGCCCCAGTCGCCATCTTGGCCCTGCTCTGCTGCCTTTGTTTCCACCACGGGTCAGGAAGGGAAGTTGCATCAGCCGCCCCAGTTGAGGTGAGATTTTTCCCCAGTTTTTGACTGGAAGAGAAGGATGGTAGATAACATTTTTGGATCTCCATCCTGGGCCCTGCCTAACAGTAACTAAAAGAAAAGAGGAATATTTTTATGAGGAACATATAGAGTGTTTGTGCTGGTTATTTTATTTATTTATTTTTGTCAGCCACTCACAAATGAGAATCACCTGGGAAGAGGAAACAAACTGAGGAATTTCCTCCATGAGAGTGGCGTGTGAGCTACTTTATGGAGGGCCCAGTCCTCTGTGGTGATGGAATTCCTGGGTAGGTGTGCCTAGCTCTATGAGAAAAGTAGCTGAGCAAGCCAGGGAAGCAAGTCAGTAGGTTATGTTCCTCTGTGGTCTCTGTTTCAGCCCCCTGACCTCCAGGTTCCCACCTTGAGTTCTATCTTCACCTTCCTCCATGATGGATTGCAGGGGTCATAGAGAGGTGGTAGGCAAAGACCACCCTCTCCAGTTTCCTCGCCACCGAAGATCTTCACTCTGTCGGACCGCGACGGAGTGGGGCTGGGGAGAGTAAGTGCAATGCTGAACCGAAAGTAACCACGACAGGGAGTTGAGTCAGGGTGTTACAGCTCAAGCTCACTTTATTGCAGGTTTACAGAGGTTTATAAGCCGTGCCGGCTTCCCTACAGGGGTATGTGTCTCTTCCTAATTGGTCCTTTTAGGAGGCTTAATTTACAAGTCCCTAATTGATCCAATCCTTTCCCTTCCTAGCATAGTTCCTAATTATCATGTTAGTACATGGAAGTAAAGAAGTGAAACTAGCCTTCCTTGCTTGATGGGTGGGGGTGAGTTCACGAATCTCTAGTGCAGGCTTTCTTTTGTCCTTCAGGCCTATCTTCTCGGCTATTCCATGCCGTCATCTCCCTCTTTTTGTTTTATTTGGCATAGCTCCTGTCTTAGGTTGGTGCTTTTACTGGGCTCAGCTCTTACCTGTCTTTGAGTAGATAGCAGCTTTGGCTATCCCCCTGTCTTAGGTTGGCTGACCCAAAAAGCCCTTACCAGTCTTTGGAGTCTGATGCTGCTTTTTGTAGGTATTGACGAGGGGGAGGGGCTCATACTTTGCCCGTAAGGCCATTAATTGGACTTCTTCTGCCTGTTTTCTAGCGAACCTTATAACCCAGTTGAGCAAGCAAGGGCCTACCGTGAACAAAAGCAAAAGAATAATAAGAGGTCCAGCTATTGCGATTATCAATGAAGTAAACCAGGGGCTGGTGTTGAACCATCCTTCAAACCATCCTGGTTGATTAGCTATCTTTCTTCTTTCAAGGCTATTCCTAAAGTCATCTAGATTCTTTGTAATTACACTGGAGTGGTCTGCGTAAAAGCAGCATTCTTCCCCTAAAGCCTGGCATATCCCTCCCTGTTCTAGTGCAAGGAGATCAAGCCGCCTTCTATTCTGAAAGAATCCAATGATGCCTTCATGTGTCTCAGAGTTCTACCTTTTCTATATCTTCATCTAGTTGCTGTCTGAGCCTCTCATTCCATTGTTGTGTTAGTGATAGAGCTGTTCCTCCAGTAGCTGCACCTGCGATTCCCACTCCTAGTATGCCCGCCAGGGCAAGGGAAGTTCCTATCTTTCTTTTATGTCTAGAAACTGAAAGGCCTCCTGCTGGGTGGTATAATGCACAAGAGTCATTACTTGTCTTTACAGCTTCTAGGTTGACACAAGGGGTTAGTCCCGGGGCATACATAACATTCCCACTTTCTAGCATTTAGTCTATCCACCTCCCTTTGGCACTGTTCCCATTGTCCATTGAAGTAACCGTCTGCTAACAAGCAGAAATCAGTTTGGAGAGTAGGCCGGACGCTCTCTGTTGTTCCTTTATTTGAGACAGCCTTGATGACATTTCCAGTAGCGACGTTCACCACTGACCAGATGATGGTGCGAGGCCCGTGTGACTCGTCTGATGACTCAGCCTTCCCATGGGGCCATAGGAGTAGAATTCTGATGGCCAGGAGCATCAGATTCATTTCTGTAAGAACAAGGGGATTTACCTTAAGGAGTTCATCCTTAGGTTGGGGGTTAAGAAGTTTCCGGGAGGTCATATTTGATGTTCCTTGCCAGGACCCAGATAGGTGTATTCGAGTCTGTTGTCATAATACAGCTGAATCCTTGGCCTGTGGTTATAAGCGGGTCCGGGCCTCACCATTGCTGGGTTAGAGGATCTCTCCACTGGACCTGTATTGCTGGTGTCTGGGGTAACTGTCCCCTGTGTTTTTGAAATCTATTGTAATGTACATTTTTGGAAAATTTTAAAATATTTATGTTTAATAATGCCCCCGCCAGCTGCAGGTGAGAACTGCGGTACCAGTCCTCTCCCCATTTTTGTTTTAGTATTTGTTGTTTTAATGTCTGGTGAGTTCTTTCAATGATCGCTTGTCCTTGTGGGTTATAAGGAATACCGGTGATGTGTTTGATATTCCATCTATTAAGCAGTGTGGAGAACCCTTAGAAGACTCAAAATGAGCCTTCCATTTGACCCAGTCATACCACTCCTGGGTATATACCCACAAGACACAACTTACTGCAAAGATACATGCACAGCTATGTTTATTGCAGCTCTGTTCACAATAGCAAAAAGCTGGAACCAGCCCAGGTGCCCTTCAACTGACGAGTGGATAGAGAAAATGTGGTACATGTATACAATGGAATACTATGCAGCAGTAAAGAGGGACAACATCATGAAATTTGCAGGTAAATGGATGGAGCTGGAAGACATTATGTTAAGTGAAGTAACACAGTCCCAGAAAAACAAACGACAAATGGTGTCCCTCATATGTGGATGCTAGTACCAACAACCCAGATATAAATATTTCTCATGGAGAGGGAGGCATAGTAAAAGAACAGAAAGACTGCATCAGAAAATGGACTGAAATGGTGAATTGAAAAGGGGGGATGGGTGGGAGAGGGACACGGGTGTATATTCGATTAAGGCATATTTAATTGACGTGAGCTCAGCAAGTACCCAGTTTCGCCTAGACACTGTCTACAGGACACATGGTGTTTTAGGACTTAGTAAAAGTAAAAGTAAACATGTGTATATTAAACAACATTGGTTTACAGAATCTGATAAAAATGGTAATGCATCTGAATTAAATGGAGATATAATTCGCAAAAAAAAAAAAAAAAAAAATTGGCTTAGGGACTGAGATGTAAAGCAAGGCCCATTGTCTGTTTTGACCTGTTTAGGTAGGCCCAGGGTTGAAAAACATTGTATAAAGTGTGTTTTAGCATGGGAGGCTTTTTCTCCAGAGTGGGCTGTTGCCCAACATGCTCCTGAATATGTATCTACTGAGACAAAGACAAATTTGAATTTCCCAAAAGCCGGGTAGTGGGTGACATCTGTCTGCCAGATGATGTTGGGTTGAAGGCCTTGGGGATTTACTCCAGGCCCCTGCAGAGGTGGAACATTGAGAAAAGGTTTACAAGATTTGCAGGTATGTACAATTTTCTTGAGTTCTGAGACCGGTATATGGGGGAATCTTACCTGTAATCCCCTCCAGTTTAGATGGGTCAACTCATGAAGCTTATTTGGTTCAGTTACATCAACAATATTAATTTGAGAAGCTAATCTATCTGCCATGGCATTCCCCTTGTCAAGGAACCCGGGCAGATGAGAATGACTCCTTACATGTTGGACATAAATGGACTCCACCCAGCTCTCCAAAAGAGACCGAGCTTGTATCATGAGAGCTGATATGGGGTTTCTGTACAGTCTTATGTGTGCTCCTGGGAGAGCTGGCAGAAGATTTGTAAACATCCACAACTCCTCCCAGTGCAGGGACAGCAAGCCCCAGTCCCTCAAACACACATTCATCTTGCCCACATTTTTCTTACTGGTTCCAATATGCTTGATGCATCCTTTTACTCAAAAACAACTCTCACTCACACCTAAGGCCCAGCCCACTAACCAGATGGGACTGGGAGTACAGCCGGGACCTTAAGCACCAGGGGGCTCCCCCTCTCTAGCCAGAGTTGTGCATATAGTATACACCCCTGTGGCCAGGAGCTGTAAGTCCCTTGGAGGACCTGCCTAATGCCAAGAACTATTTCAATGGAGACCGCTACCTGTATTTATTTTGTCTAACACCATGTTATTTACTTTAGGTGGAAAATTACCAATAGTCACATACACATGTGTAATTTTTATGTATGTGGGAATTATCAGCTGGCCTGGAGCTCGCTCTGTAGACCAGGCTGACCTTGAGCTCACAAAGGATTGCCTGCCTCTGCCTCCCCAGTACTGGGATTAAAGGTGTGTGACACCACACCCGGTCCCAAGGGGCAAGAAAACTGCCCCACCCAAAACAAAAGCTAGATAGACCAGGCTGACCTTGAGCTCACAAAGGATTGCCTGCCTCTGCCTCCCCAGTACTGGGATTAAAGGTGTGTGCCACCACACCCAGTCCCAAGGGGCAACAAAACTGCCCCACCCAAAACAAAAGCTAGATAATTCCAAAGCAAGCAAGTTACATTTTGAAAGCAAACACAAACCAAATGGCATCTTTAAACAGTCAGCTCTGAGGCTGATTTCTATAAACAACTATCACCTGTTGTGAAGCACTTGAGAAACTCAGAGACAATAAATTTAGATGACTATGGTATTCAAATTTTAGGCCTTTAAATGTATTTTTTAAATATCAATTTTTAAACTTTGCACGTGCATATCTCGTCTGGCATGCCAAAATGAAATGATTCTGTGCACATAAAGGATTGAAACTTGAAGTGGCCACTTTGTTTGACAGAACCAACATGAGACAAACACAAAGACAAACACACACACACACACACACACTCACACAAACTTAGATGCATAACAAGCTACATGAATCTTAGGCACACGGTTACCATAAACACAGGACATAGATAAAGGCTTGAACTAATTTAGGAGTGACCCCCCCCTTTTCGCACCTCGGCGTAAGCCGGTGGTGGGGAGAGTTCCTCAGAGAAGCCTTGTTCTGTCTCTCTGGCCTCCTGCCTCAAAGCCAAGTAGGGGGAAGGGATGGGGCCCGTGGAGTCTGGACACTCAGGGGTCGATTCCTTGTCTACCACCCGTTCGGTTGCAAAGGTGTCCCAGGTCATATCCTCCTCCACGAGACCAGGGGATCTCTCAACCTCTTTCGAAGCTGAAATTCCACCCCCAGGAGGTGGAAGGGAGTCGGGGTGAAAAGTGGCTTTAAGCACCACAATCATGGGGTAAAAGCTCAAAGGGGGTTCTGCTCCAAGAATCCTTTCTCTTTCTCTTGCCAGCTTTTCTATTCGCCCCCAAACTTCCCAGAAGAAAAGGTTGGCCCCTCTTACCCAGGGGGCCAGAAAGAGGATGTGGTCCCAGGTAGACTCTGTGACTGCATCGGTGAGTTCTAACCCCCTGGATTTTAACATCAATCTCAGCACTTTAAGCACTGGGTCCTTATTTTTTCCCATTGCATTTCCCATCGTGGGGACTCACTTACCCAAAAGACCGATTGGCCCCAGCCGTATTGCTAGCCGTTAGGGTCTCGGGGGGGTCTTTGAGCCCCACGTTGGGCACCAGATGCGGGGGTCGTAGAGAGGTGGTAGGCAAAGACCACCCTCTCCAGTTTCCTTGCCGCCGAAGATCTTCACTCTGTTGACCCGCGATGGAGTGGGGCTGGGGAGAGTAAGTGCACTGCCAAACCGAAAGTAACCACGACAGGGAGTCGAGTCATGGTGTTACAGCTCAAACTCACTTTATTGCAGGTTTACAGAGGTTTATAAGCCGTGCCGGCTTCCCTACTGGGGTATGTGTCTCTTCCTAATTGGTCCTTTTAGGAGGCTTAATTTACAAGTCCCTAATTGATCCAATCCCTTCCCTTCCTAACATAGTCCCTAATTATCATGTTAGTACGCGGAAGTAAAGAAGTGAAACTAGCCTTCCTTGCTCGATGGGCGGGGGTGAGTTCACGAAACTCTAGCACAGGCTTTCTTTTGTCCTTCAGGCCTATCTTCTCGGCTATTCCATGCCGTCAATGGATGGTATGGTAAATCATCCCTTCCCTCCACACATTGGTTTGGGTGAATGTTTTATCTCAGCAATAGAAACCAAACCTGAGCAGTGTATTTATCTGATTTTCCTGCCATAATGTCAGTATTACCTACACTTATTGAAATCTTGTGTAACTTTAGAAATCAAATTTTATCTTTCACAGTTTTAAAGAATGTTTTTATGATGCTTATTTCAGAAAATGAAGTGCAGCATAACCCATTTCCATAACAAATGAAAGGTACAGTTAAATGGAGTTTAAATCTACAAGCCTAAGGAGGGACCATGTTAGGATGTTGTGTGGGTGTTTGAGAGGTTCCCACTCTGTACTTCAGGGACTGTTACTAATGGCAACAGTCTCAGGTGAACGTTTCCTGGTAGGAAGTAAGTGGACAACAGGATGCACTGGAAGATCAAAGGAAAATGTTTATTTAGGATAGAATATGCCTCCAGGGGAAACCTAAAGTTTTTGAGGTTGGTATATTCTATTTTCTCCTAACTTTTCAAATTCACCACTTTAATTTATTTCCAGCTTTTCTCTTTAGGTTCCTCAAAGCAGATAGTTACATTAAAGCAAGAAGAGATATAATTACCTTGTAAACATCTTTCAAAAATGTTCACATTCATCATCTGAAGTGTTCTGGGTGAAGGAAATCCATCTTTTGAGATTATGTAGTGCTGAGTACAGAGATTTCACAAATACCTTTAATGAGCATTGTGATCTTGCCAGACTCCTAGCATTGGGCATACATCAATGCCCGTGGTGCTCTTTTCTTGTGGAAGCAGCACAAAAAGGGAATGCTGGCGTTTTGCTTTCTTACTTCTGTTTCCCATGGCTCCTCAGAACATAAGCTGGACTGGCATTAAAAGCGTGCAAAAAAACCTCAAGGGAGAGGGCTCACTGAGGTATACCAAACCTAGTGCATACCAATACACACACTAGGGTTGGTATACACCACCACAGTCTACAGAAAAGGTCTCTGGCTTCTGTAGGGTGGGTGGCCACTAGCATGATCAGGCTATTTCTTCAGCTTCTACAACCACCAAACAATCTCTGTCTTTCTCAATGTAGAGATGCCAGTGAAGATGTTGAAAATAACATATGATTGTTTTTGAAGAATTTAAGCGTGTTTCCATCATCATATGTGGCTCATGTATTAATTGGCAAGTGTGTATATCAGAGAGGTGTGAGTCTCGAGGAGGACAGGAGAAGGCGGTGTGAGGCCGCAGCAGCAGGCAGACTGCCCTTCTCTTTCTCTAAATAAAGCTTTTCCCATGTTCTCACCAATGCCCAAATTCCCAAATAACAATTTCTTTCCTTGAGCCTAGGTGGTTTCCTTTGCAGTGTAAAGTCTCCTCAAAGGAAAACTAGTATATTTTTATTAATGCTGAGGATGAAGTCTCTAATCAGTTTATTTCTGAAAATAGAATCTGATTTGGGGTATTAAAATACTTTTAAAGATATTTTTGAAGAATAATAAAGTTAAGGCTTTGGACATGGGTAAGGAAAACAACAAAAAAGAGAAATTTCAAACACTAAAAACAGACTCAGTTGCAATCATTATCAAAATTCTAATGATTTTTTTCCACAAAATTTCAAGAGAAAATGCTAAAGGTCACCTGGAACCATTTCTCTTAGTATCCTTGAATAAAGCAATCTTAAAATAGAAAACAGTTAGGCTAGAAGCATTGCCCTTTCTGACTCCAAAATACACTATAAAGTGATTTCAGTCAAAACAATTTGATACTTACCTAAACATGCAGACAAATAAACGAATGTGACAGAAGAGAATCCACACATAATCTCAAATACTTACTGTCAAGTAATTTTCAATAAGGTAATCAAGAAGTCAGCTTAGAGAAATCATAGTGTCAGCAAACTGAGTATACACAAACAGAAAAAATAAATTAAAACTCACACCATGAACCAAACTCAAATCAAAGTTGCATAGGAACCTGAATCTCAGTCCTGAAACTATAAAAAATGCTAGAAGAAATGGCAAGGGAGTTAGACTACATGACATCAATCTGGGCAGATTCTGGGATATAATCCCTGAAGCTCAGGCAACAAAAGCAGAAATAACCAAGTGGGACTGTATCAGAGTGAAAAGGATCCTGGATAGGAGAAGAAAGGGCAGATTTGTAAGAAGGGATTAAAGGGAAAACACATGATGCATATATCTCTCAGGGGATGAATATCTAGGTAAAAAGTACTCATATGTCTTGATAGCAACTAAATCATGTAACCTGAGGTTTAAACTAATCTAAGGGGGCAGAGAGATTGCTCAACAAGTAGTCATTTTCTCTTAAGCCTGAGGACCCTGCAATTTCCTTGCATCCGCATGGTGGAGGGAAACACAGCTTGTTCTTTCACTTCCACAGATGCATGTTGTGTCAAATGTGGACACTCACACACATATACACATATCGAGTAAATAAAAAATATGCAAAACTTCATTTAAGTAAATCAAAGTCCTGAGTAGAGAATTCTTCAAAAAGGCATAAAAATGAACAAGTTCATAACCAAATGCCCAATATCATTAATAGTTAAGGAAGTACACATAAAACCAAAAGGAGATATCACTTTACACATGTTGCCATGCCTATCATTAAAAGATAGAAAGTGGAGGCTGGAGAGATAGCTCAGAGAATTTTCTTCACTTGAAAAGGACCTAGTGTTAGTTCCCAGCATTCACATCCCTTTGCTTACAAATCCAGTTCCAGTGGATTCAAGGCCCTATTCTGGGCTCCAAGGACACTACCAGGCACATATGTGGTAATATACATATGCAGTGGACATTCACACCTACACATAAAAATACCTAAGCAAATTAATTTTTTTTTAGAGAAATGATAGCAATTGTTGACAACTATACAGAGGAAAATAAATTCTTGCATGCTGTTGGTACAACCATTATAGAAAAGAGTGGAGATTATACAAAAAAATAAACATAGAACTACTACTCAGTCAATAATTCCTTTTCTGGGTATATGCCCAAAAGATATAAAATCAGCATCTCTAGTGAGATTTGAACTCCCATGCTTACCACATAATTTAGTTACAAAAACAGAGATTTAGGAACAATATGTCTACTAATTGATGAAAAGATAAAGAAGTTGGGGCTGGAGAGATAGCTCAGCAGTTAAGAGCACCGATTGCTCTTACAGAGGACCTGGGTTTGATTCCCAGCACCCACATGGCAGCTAAAAAACACCTTTAAGCCTGGTGTGATGGCGCATGCCTTTAATCCTAAGCACTCAGGAGGCAGAGGCAGGCAGATCTCTGCGAGTTCAAGGCCAGCCTGGTCTACAGAGTGAGTTCCAGGCCATTTGGGGCTATAGGGAGACCCCATTTCAAAAAAAAGATGAAGAAGTAAATTGCTCACACACAGACGCACACACAAACAGACACACACAGACACATACACACATATGCACACACATTTAATGTGGAAATATTAGTCCACTTCAAATTTAAGATCTTAACATCAGTAACAGTATGAATGATTTTGGAGAATATTATGCTACCTAAAATAAGCTAGAGAAAGAAAAAATGTTATATGATTTCATTGCACCCTGGGGCAATAACACACGTTTTTAACTGGTTGGCTGACTGACTGACTGACTGAAATAGATTCTTTGTATGTAAGACTAGCCTCCAGTTCAGGATTCTTCTGCTTAAGCTCCCAAGCACTGGTATTACAGGCATGCCTCACCACATGCAGCTCATCATTTTACTTTCAAAATGGCTGTGATAGTAGCAAGAAAGGCCTCTTCCTGGTTGAGAAAATAAAATCTCAGGCTTAGCTGAAGACACAAGTTTCCAATTTTGCCTGAGCACTCTCCTGATCACTGGACCACCCCTAGGAAGGTGAACTCACCTTAAATCATGCTAAAGAGAAGGTGGAATTCTTAGGGAACTAATGAAATGATGAACTTCCAGCCCACTTTTTAGGTCTAAGCCAGAATGGCTTGTGGTGTTTTTCCTTCCCCTCTTCTTTCTCCTCCCCAGGGAAGCTGCTGAGATTTACAGCTATGTGCCCTGAGGACTTTTAAACTTTAATAAAATTGTCCTAAAGCTTCATTGGAGTCGTTTATTAAATTCTTTTATGAATTCATTTTATGACTAAGAACCCTAAAAGTAGACCTTATTCTCCCCTGTATCACATGTACCATTACATGTAAAGAGATCTTCCTGTAAATATCATGGTATATAGTGGGGCCATCTTTTAAAGTTCTCTTTCACAGTCTGTATTTTTATGACTATATTTAGACATGGAAACTGTAAAAAGGATTATTGTCTATTCAGAACCAAATATAATACTAAAGTCTCTTTAAGTGATGCATATAAGCAAAATATATTAATACAGGAGAGCACTGATAACAGCAATGGATTATTCTGCCAAGGAGATGTTGGCCAGGGGATCCAAGCCCCCCCCCCAAAAAGGTAAAGGCTTATTGCCTATAAACTGGGATACCTGCAAGAAGAGAGGCGGTAAGGCCCACCCTGCTGTCAATGACCTGATGTAAGCATGGGAAGATTGTATCAAGACTGCACTTACAAGTATACAGTTGGTACCAGAGAATGTTACCAAAGGCAACTGAACCAATAAAGCAAATGTTGGTCTCCTTGAGCCAAGCAAGACTCCTCCACCAACATCAGCTACACCTCACCTGCTTGAAGATACTGTTCAGCAGTGGCAGCCATATGTCTGTATATCCCAAATTTATTTGGCTATTAGCTCTCTCCTTGGAGGAATAACTCATGAATGTTGACACAAGCTTATACACTCTAGTGATTAGGAGATGTTATATGCCACAGTAAGACCTTGTTATCTTTATCAGGAAAAAAAAGGTAATCCAGGGATTAACACACCATCCAAACATCTGTGTCTATACCAAAGTAACCTACCATAGTAACTAGCAATGTTTAAATACCTATATATCTAATCGCTTGTGTTTCATTAGTAGGATTGAAAGGTTATCCCTGGGCAAATGGACAGCCCATGAAAAGAAACAGCCAGAACTGATCAGAGTCCAAAACGACATCTCCAGACAAAGTAGACTGTTGTGCTTCTCGTCCACTTGTGCCCCATTTCTAAGCCTAAGGAACAATCTGCGGAAGAGGGAGAGTGGTAGAATGTAAGGGCTGCGATCAGGGTGAACGGTAAAACTA
This sequence comes from Rhizomys pruinosus, assembly GCA_009823505.1. Classification (NCBI taxonomy): domain Eukaryota; kingdom Metazoa; phylum Chordata; class Mammalia; order Rodentia; family Spalacidae; genus Rhizomys; species Rhizomys pruinosus. Next base: position 673,184 of record VZQC01010503.1, read on the forward strand.
TGACAATATAGTCTGGACACTTATTTGATCAACTTGATTGAACATTCAAGCCCCTCCAGCTGGATGGTGGGAGTCTTGGGTTGTGTGGGATGGGGCACAACTGCTTGAAAATTGGTTTTATATGAAGGATGCTTGTACTAAAAAGAAAAAAAAAAGGGAGCTAGGTACTGAAAAGTCCTTAAAGCAAGTTTTCATGCCAGGCCTGAAGAAGGCCAAGAGCTTGGAGGAAGATAGTCATTAAAATCCACTCTGTAATATTTGCAGTTTAAAAGGGTATACTTAAAAATAACATATATTTATACAGAGAGGTATTTCAGTAAAGATTTATACACAAATACAAAATAAACCATATAAGTTAATGAACTTGATTTCTCTGAAGTCATAGTCCAGTCATATAGCTTTAAAGAGCAAAGTGTATATTGGGTAAAATTTATTTAGCAGGTACTCAACTCTGCCCAAGCTTTATCCACATAGTATAGGATATTTTAGGGTTTAGTGAAATGTTTAGATTAGTTAAATTTGGGTGTAGGTTTTTGAATGATAATACATTTGAACTAATTGGGAATATAAAATGTTAATTGTTTTATTTATAATTTGTATTGGGTTAAGGTACACAAATGGTCTCTATATTTTTCTGAAGTATACAACATCACATTGTAACACTTTCTTTTACTTGTAGGACAATTTAAAGGAACAAAGCTTAAATTTACTTCCCAAATAAGTAGAAGTCATAGTCCAGTCATATAGCTTTAAAGAGCAAAGTGTATATTGGGTAAAATTTATTTAGCAGGTATCAACTCTGCCCAAGCTTTATCCACATAGTATAGGATATTTTAAGGTTTAGTGAAATGTTTGGATTAGTTAAATTTAGGTGTAGGCTTTGGTGAAAATGGTAATACAATTGAACTATTGGGAATATAAACTGTTAATTGTTTTATTTATAATTTGTATTGGGTTAAGGTACAAAAATGGTCTCTATATTTTTCTGAATTATACAACATCACATTGTAACACTTTCTTTTACTCGTAGGACAATTTAAAGGAACAAAGCTTAAATTTACTTTCCAAATAAGTAGCATACGGCCAATGAAAAACACTTTGGGTAAATTTAAAGAGGGAGGTGGGAGGAGGGGTAGTATCCTTTCTGGGATACAAATGGAAAACTCTGTGTTCCAATCCTATTGATAAATTTTCAATTTTTGAGATCTTGAAACTAAAAATGGGAGGAGAATTTTATGTTCCCACAGGTAAAAATCACCAATCTAAATGCCTGAAAACATACAACTTATGGCTGTGCAGGATGGACTGGGAAATGCCAGCAGA
>VZQC01010503.1:675157-716776 GCA_009823505.1 Rhizomys pruinosus
GATGCCACAAGCTTATGTCCTTTAGTGGTTAGGAGATGTTATAAGCCACAATAAGAACTTGTCACCCTTTATAGAGAAACCACAGTTTGCGGATTAGCATACCATCCAAGCATCTGTGTCTATGCTCACAGCTTAGCTTGCCATAGTAATTAGTACTGCTTAAATGCCTGTACATCCAATTGCTTGTGCTTTGTTAGTATGACTAAAAAGGTATCACTGGATAAGCTGTCAACCCATTAAGGGAAACAATCTGAACAGACTAGAGTCCAAAATTACAACTCCAAAGAAAGTAGACTGTTTTCTTCTCACCCACTTGTGCCCCTTTTCCAAAGCCCAGGGAACAAATTGCAGAAGAGGAGACGTGGGAGAATGTAAAGGCTGCGGAGAGACAGGGGTGAATCATGAGACTACAGCAATATAGTCTGGACTCCTAATTGATCAACATGCCTGTGCATACAAGCTTCTCCAACTGGACTATGGGAATCTTGGGTTGTTCAAAATTTGGACATAGATACTTGCAAAATGCACCAATTATCTAATTGTACAGCAAACTGAGTAACATCAATGTTATCTGAAAACAACTGTGTTATATTGTAGAATCCCTTAAAAATAAACAAATAATAAAAAAAGAAAAAAGGAAAAAATGTTATAGTTTTAGCTGCTATTTACACATGGATAGGATATTGAACTCCATTTTATCATTTTAACTTTTTTTTTTTTTTTTTGGTCTTTTCGAGAAAGGGTCTCCCTGTAGTCCCAGCTGTCCTGGAACTCACTCTGTAAACCAGGCTGGCCTTGAACTCACAAAGATCCACTTGTCTCTGCCTCCCAAGTGCTAGGATTAAAGGCATGTGCCACCACGCCCAACCCAATCATTTTAACTATTTAAATGAAGTAAAGGCATTGTATCTCAAGGGGTTGGAGAAAAGCCTTATAGAATTAGTGAAGGTAACTGCACCAGGTGTGACAATCTGAGTTCAATCCTTGGAACCCACATAATGGAAGGAGAGAACTGGCTCCCTCAAGTTGTCCTCTGATCTACACACATATGACATGTCACACACACACACACACACACACACACACACACCATGGAATAAAGAAATATATATGTATAACATTTGGCTCTATATAATTTTCACTTATTCATTAAACTTAAATTAATAAACCCAAATAAGGAAGTTGTATTTTTCCATACTTTTTTTTTTGTCTTTTGAAACAGGCCCTCCTTGTAGCTCCAGCTATCCTAGAACTCACTATGTATACCAAGCTGGCCTTGAACTCCCAGAGATCTGCCTGGCTCTACCTCCCATATGCTGGGATTAAAAGCACGTGCCACCACACTCAGCCATACTTCTGTATTTTAGTTCTGATAGACCTTGGTATTTCATTTAGAGTTCCTTTCCTTTGTTTCTTCTCTTAAAGATTTTCATTTAACTGCAGCTTAAGGATAAGTCTGCTGATAATTGATTCCATTATCATAACAACTAGTTATAATGAGCCCTAAGGAAACTTACCTTCTAGGTGCCACAAAGGTTCTGATATGAGAGACTTTCTTGCCTTCCCCCCCATAGAACAAGGAGAAATATGACGATGATGAGGTCGTTCCCCAACTGTAAATTGGAGACAACTATTGTAGAGGTAATCTCTTATAAAACCGGTAAAACTGCTTTCTTTAATTGACTACTAGACATGGGAACTGTGGAAGGGATTACTCTCTGTTCAGAACCAAATATAATACTAAAGTCCTAGGGCTATGCACTCAGGCAAAATATATTAATACAGGAGCTCTGACATCAGCAATGGATTGTTCTACCAGGTGGATGTTGGCCAGGGGATCCAAGGCCCCACAAAAGGTAAGGGCTCCTTGCCTCTAAGTTGGGATACCTACAGGAGGAGAGGCAATAAGACCCTGCTGCCGAAGACCTGACGTTAACATGGGAGGGATGTATTGAGACCACACATGCAAGTGTACAGATGGCCTCTGGAATGCCAGAGAGTGTTACCAAAGGCCACTAAACCAATAAAGCAAATATGGGTCTCCCTGAGTCAAGCAAGACTCCACCGTCAGCACCAGCTACACCTCACCTGCCTGGAAATACTGTGCAGCAGAGGCAGCCATGTGCCTGTATATCCCAAATCTAATTGGCTATTGGCTCTCCCCTTGGAGAAATAACCCATGGCTGATGCCACAAGCTTACATCCTCTACAGGTTAGGAGATGTTATAAGCCACAGTAAGACCCTGTCATATTTAACAGGGGGGAAAATTGTAATTCATGGATTAACATATCCAAACATGTGTCTATGCTAAAGTAACCTACCATAACTATTAGTGCTGCTTAAATACCTATATATCTAATTGCTTGTTCTTCATTAGTAGGATCGAAAGGTTATTCCTGGACAAACTGTCAGCCCATGAAAGGAAACAGCCAGAATTGACCAGAGTCCAAGTCAACAGCTCCAGAGAGAGTGGACTGTTTTACCTCTCATCCACCTGTGCCCCTTTTCTAAGCCTAGGGAACAACCTGCGGAAGAGGGGGCGTGGTAGAATGTAAGGGCTGCGATTGGGGTGAATGGTGAAACTACAGCAATGTAGTCTGGACACTCATTTGATCAACTTGATTGAACAAACAACCTGTCACCCCCCACTGGATGGTGGGGCTGTAGGTGTTTGGGCACAACAGCCTGCAGATAGGTTTTGCATGAAGGATGCTTGTACTCATGGATTATCACTTATAGCTAAAAATGAAAAAAAAAACTGAGAGAAAGATGCAGGACAGTTATGGCAGAATGCATGATCTGGGATGGGGTGGGGGTGGGGGGGAAGGGAAAGGGAAATAAGTCTGAACTGAATTGGAAAAAATGTATGAAATGCACAAAACATCAATAAAAACTAATTTAATTAGAAAAAAAAACTTCTTGGTTCCTCTTTTCTTAAAAACTTACTTTTGTTGCATATGGAATTGCAGATTCACAAGTTTCATTTTGCATTTTTGGAAACCATTTTGTGCCTTCCTCTCCCTTTTTGCTTTCTCATGAGAATCAGTTGTCATCTCATGGTTTCTCTGCTCTGTTGCACAGCTCTGTTCTCTCTTACTGGTTGTAATCTGTTACATTGCTTTCATTTTCAGTTATAATGTATCTGGCTGTGGATTGTTTAAATATCCATTTAGGGCTTGGTTCTACATTCCCCTCTCCCTGACCATCCCCCACCCCAGTTCATGCACGCTACCATACATACCTTGCACCTTTCTCTCAGTCTTTCCAAAGATTGTATTTTTCCTGCAGAGGCTTGTTGTTTTGGGCAGAATTTAACTGTATCAGTTAGTTCTTTGACCAAGTCCTTATGTTGTTGTTGTTCCCTCCCCTTTGTGCTGCTCCAAAATATGCCTATATATGCATCACATATGTATCAAAATTATGGCTTCCGAGAATAAACTGTGTGTTAATTCCAAAATATGTTTTGACATTCACATTTTACCAGTTAATTTTATATTACTCTAAAATATGAATACATATCTTCCGCCCAAATCCAGTAGTTACAATGTCTGAAAATAAGTGATAGGTTAATTCTAGGGCCCATTAAATGATTCACATTATAACAGCACAGTTGCTTTCAGATAAAAAGAAGTATAACAATAAGGTTACTCGGCTTGCATTTCAACTGAGGATTTGGTGTTAGCACCCACAAATGAGGGAAACCATTTGCCCCCTATCCTTTTTTTCTTGGACTGTCTTACTTCACTTAGCATAATATCTTCTAGTTCCATCCATTTACCTGCAAATTTCATGATGTCATCTTTCTTTACTGCTGCATAAAACTCCATTGTGTAAATGTACCATATTTTTGCTATCCACTTGTCATCTGAGGGGCATTTGGGTTGGTTCCAACTCCTTGCTATTGTGAAAAGAGCTGCAATAAACATGGCTGTGCATGTAACTTTGCAGTAGGATGAGTCTTGTGGGTATATATCCAGGAGTCATATGACCGTATCAGGTGGTAGGCTCATTCTGAATCTTTTAAGGGTTCTCCACACTGCTTTCCAGAGTGGTTGTACAAGTTTACATTCCCACTAGCAGTTTACATTCCCACAACCTCTCCAGCATTTGGTGTCTTTTGTTTTCTTGATCTTAGCCAGTCTTTTGGGAGTGAGATGATATCTTAGAGTGGTTATAATTTCTATTTCCTTAATTATTGATGATGTTGAACACTTTTTAAGATGTTGTTCAGCCATCTGTACTTCCTCACTGGTGGTCTCTGTTCAGCTCTTTACTACATCTTTTGAGTGAGTCATTTGGTTTTTCTACTTCTTTGTTGTCTGTTATATACTCTGGATGTTAATGGTCTGTCAGATGTATAATTGATGAAGGTTTCCTACCATTCTGTGGGTTTTCTCTTCACTTCCTTGATTGTTTCTTTCACTGTACAGTAGCTTTTGAGTTTGATGACCTTATTTCCTGTGCATCTGCTGTCTGATTTATGCCTGTGTCTTGTAGGTTGCTGTCAATTTTTTCTTCTATCACCATCAGGGTTTCGTGTTTCATGTTGAGATCTTTAATCCACTTGGAGCTGATTTTTCTACAGGGTGAGAGGTAGGGGTTTAATTTTGTTGTCCTACAAATGGTGATCGAGTTTTGACAACATCATTTCCTGAAGATGCTATCTTTCCTCCATTGAATTTTTTTTTTTTTTTTGGCATTTTATTGACTATGAGCTGGCTGAAGTTGTATGAGCTCATTTGGATCTTTGGCTTTGTTCCATTGGTCAATGGGTCTGTTTTTGTGCCAGTACCAGGCTGTCTTTATGACTATAGCCCTGTAATATAGCTTGAAGTCTGGTAAAGTAATCCCCCTCCCCTGTATTGCACTTTTCACCGAGGGTCCTTTGTTTTTCCATATGAATTTAAGGATTCTTTTCCAAGTCTGTGAAGAAGTTCATAGGGATTTTGATTGGGATTACATAGAATCTGTATATTAATATGGGTAGAATAGACATTTTTTACTATCTTAATTCTCCCAATCCATGAGCTTTGGAGATCTTTCCATTTTTTGATGTCATCTTCAATCTCCTTCTTCAGAGTTTTAAAAAATTTTTGTTGTGAGGGTCTTTGGTTTCTTTGGTTATGTTTGTTCCCAGGTTTTTTTGGAAGCTATTGTGAGTGGAAAGGTCTCCTTATATTCCTTCTCCAGTTGCTTATTGTTGGTGTAAAGAAAGGCTACTGATGTCTCTAGGTTTATTTTGTATCCTGCCTCTTTATTTAAACTTTCAATTGTTTCAAGGTGTTTTCTGGTTGAGTTTTAGGCATCCCTTAGTTAAACTATCATATCATCTGCAAAAAGGGATAGTTTTACTTCCTCTTTTCTTATTAGTACGCCTTTAATTTCCCTTTCTTGCCTTATTGCTGTAGAAAGCATTTCAAGCACTTTATTGAAGAGGAGTGGTGATAGTGGACAGCCTTACTAAGTTTCTGCATTTAAAGGGAATGCTTCTAACTTTTGTCCATTTAGGATGATGTTGGCTGTGGGTTTCTTGTATATGGCTTTGATTACATGAAGGAATGGCCCGCCAGGCCAATTCCCTTTGGACTTTGAAGCATGAAGGAAATGCTGGATTTTTGGTCCAAAAGGATTTTTCCTTCTTTTTTTTTTTTTTTTTTTTTTTTTTTTTTTTTTTTTCTTTTTTGGTTGTGTCTTTGCCTGGTTTTGGTATTCCTTCATAGAAGGAATTTGGGAGGTTTCCTTCTGTTTGTATCTTTCTGAATAGTTTGAGTAGTAATGGTTGTATGACCTCTTTAAATGTTTATGGAAGTCTGCTGTGAAACCACCATCTGGGCCTGGGATTTTTTTGGGGGGGGATTTTTAGTACATGTTCAATTTCCTCAAATATATGGGTCTGTTTAAACTGTCAATCTCTTCTTAGATAAACTTTGTTGATTCCCAGGATTTCAGATATTCATCCATTTCTCTTAGGTTTTCAAATTTAGTAGAGTAGAGGTTTTGAAGTATTCTCATGTGATTGTCTAGATCTTTTCTTTGTCTGTTATGATGTTTCTCCTTTCATCATGAATGCTATTGATCTGGAGTTTTGGAGTTGCTCTTTCTCTCTTTTGGTTAACTGAGCTAGTGCTCTATTTTGTTTATCTTTTTGAGGAAGCAACTTTTTGATTCATTGTATTGTTTTCTTTGTTTCTGTTTCATTTTGATTTTAATGAATTATCTTTGAGTTTTTTTTTTTTTTTAACTCTGCCCTATTTCTTTCCTTCAATATCATCAATGAAGCAAAAGTTAAATTTTTTTGTTGTTGTTATAGTGCTACTGGTCTTTGAGTTGTTGACTGTTTATTTAACCATTCATTATGTTGCTTACACTATGTAATCTGTGTTCTTTATTTCTTCTGGGGAGGTAATTTAAATTTTTTAAATGTCAATTGTTTTATTTTTACTTCTAAAAGTAACAGTTGATTGCCATTTACACTTTCTGCTTCTTTGCTTGGACTTTGTCTCTTCATTTTTCTAAAGTATGTTCTTCACTACTTGCTCAAGTACATTGTTTTAATCTTGGGTGCTCTAAAATCTTGCTCAGATAAGTGTCATTTCAGTGCTTGAGGATATTATTTTCCTTTGTTGTATAGTTTGCGATTCCTTAGTTCTTTTAAGGATGAGCCTTCAGTTGACATAGATATCTGGGGTGTTGAAATGTTGTTCTGTTTGTCTTCCTGCGACTCTTTTGATGCAGAGCAGATGAGGTAGCTCCTTTGTGCTGCCAAAGTGGAAAGCCCATGTTCCCTAGCGAGCACTGTTAACATTTAAGAAGAAGCCTCAGTGTGTGGGAAGGGGGTGCAGCATTTCCAGCTCCCCACTGCCCTGCCCTGACCCTGCCTGCATGGGAATGGCATGTCAGGATCCACTGAAAATCCCGATTTTCTCCTGGGAAGACGGGCTCAAACGCCACTATTAAGCCAGTGAAGGGAGAAAATGATAGCTCCCCATGTGACTTCACTGAGCATTCAAGGCTTTCCTATTGCCTAGGATGATGTCTTGCTTTCCTCCTTGCTCTTTAACACCACCTGAGTCAGATATATTTGGAAAACTTCATTCTAATCTCAGAAGAGTAGACGGCTAGACTCAGTCTTTCTTGGTGAGGGGAGGATTAAATTTGGTCCCAGCTTTTATGTGGGATTTGCCTACATCAGGACATTTATTTTCTCAAATATTTCTGTCGTGGTGTTGTGTGAGACACTGCACAAATGTCACTCACTAGAGAGAAAGCGCTAATGGCAGACCAATGTAATGATTATAGCAAAGTCTGGTTTGGTGGACCAATGAGTTTATCAAGATTACTGACAGGAATATGGGGGAGGGGTTACTTAATCATGCAAAGATGTCTAAAAGGCAGTACATCACCAAATGCCCACCCCAGCACCTCTTCAGCACAGGATGACTCAGAAGCTGCTCTCTGGAACTCTGTACATGACATGCAGGCTCCTCAACAAATCAATGTTTTCTAAGCCAAATCACTCAAAATAGCCTCCAAAACAGTTGTTTTTACTTACTACTGTGTCCTTAGCGAGGGACCATCAAGAAACTTGTAAGTTTTAGTCTTCCCAGAGATGTGGTATTTAAATACATCCTGAAACTCATGAGCCTCCTGAAACCCTGAAGAACAGAATGCTTCAGCTCAGAGGAAACTGCTGTACACTTGGTAGGCTAGTTCTTTTATGATTATTTTGCTATGGTGAATATGTTTTTCCATTTGTTTGGTTGATTTTTTTTCACCATGTCTGATCTGATGGTGTTTCAAGGTTTCTGGCTTTCCCAGCACTAAGCAAAATGTAAAGCAAAATGGAAACCCATGGGATATATGATCCTGTGACTTTTGGTGAACCAACTTTCTAAAACGTCTGATATACTTTACATTATAGATCCTTAAGATACACACACAGGCACACACACACACACACACACACACACACACTTACATTTCTTTCAGTTGTCCTTAGGAGAAGGAATAGGGAAAAGTCTTCACATTCCACTATCTAAGAGGAGAGTCTCTCATCATTTGTAAAATATTATTTTCCTTAATAAAAAAAACCTTTTTCAAATATGCAACAAACATGACACCTTACTATGTAAAAATATTGAAACAAACAACTTCTAATGACTATTTCATATTTATGTGGAGTAGACACTGGAACTAACACTGGAACTAATTTTGAAAGGTATAATTACCATATGAGGTGAGGCTGTTCTCAGTTAGAGTTAGAAAAAAATAATAAGCAATATTCATAGTTTTCTTTGGAGTATTCTAACTTTGAAATGTTACAAGACAAAGAAACACTTGTGGGCTTGGATATTGACTTAAAAAGATAATACCAGTGCTGGAAGGAAATGCTTTGTAAATAACGCAGTGGCATCTCAATGACTTTCTAGCTCATTTTAAAATCAAATATTGTTTTAAAAGTGTATTGCTAACCCCTGTTGCTTCTGATTTTACAGAGTAATCTCTCGAGATTGAAAATATATAATTTTCAATCTGGAGAATATATATATTCAATATAATTTGGCTTACAATCAATAGTATTCAAAATGATGTGGAAAACTTCATCATTATAGCAGAATAACTGGAGTAACGAAGGTACAGTTAAATCTTATAGTTTCAACATAAATATGTTATAAATCACATATACCTTATCTGTGAAAATCAACCCTTATTATTTTGTTAGGTACATGATAATACACATAAACAATTTTATCTTTCATGGGCTCCTACACAAAAACATAATTTTAGCATCACTTAAAATGTGAAAAATCTACATTTATCAACATAGAAGAATGGTAATAGATGAATTTCCTTTTATTGAGAAAGGATCTTCCTATAGCATCAGCTGGGTTGCACTTTGCTCTGTAGACCAGGCTGGCCTCCATTTCATAGAGATCTACTTGTCGCTGCTTCCTGAGTGCTGGAATTAAAGGCATGTACCACCACACACAGCTATAGTTGAATATTTTAAAATAGCCTTTTAAGGGCCTGGAGAGATGGCCTAGCGGTTAAGAGTGCTGACTGCTCTTGCAGAGGACCCGGGTTCGATCCCCAGCACACACATGGCAGCTGAGAACTGTCTGTAACTCCAATTCCAGGAGGACTCCAGTTCCAGGGGAATCCGACACCCTCTTCTGACCTCCGCAGCATTGCATGACACGGGTGCACAAACCTACATGCAGACAGTACATTCATACACATACAAAAATAAATAATAAAAGTAAAAAAATAGCATTTTAAGTCAATTACACATTATATATTTAGACATAGAGTGTAATAGTCAGAATCCTCTAAATAAACTGAAATATTCCTTTTATGTATATGGGGGGATTTATCACATTGGCTCACAGGTTAGAGTCTGAGAAGCCCAACAATGGCTGCGCCACGCTGGAGAGGCTGAAAATCTGGCAGTTGCTCTGTCTTGGAGACTGGATGCCTCAGCAGTTCCAATCTGGCCTGAAGGCCTGCAGAATCCTTGAAGATATGCTAGTCTTCAGTCTACATTGGAATCTAAAGAAATTTGGTCACAGCAGCAAGTTGAAATCACCAGTGAGAGAGAAAGCAAGGAGGTAAAAAGGGAAATCTCCTTTAAGCTGTGGCCTTTTATAAGCTCTGCCATCAGAAGTTAATGCCCATCTTTAAGGTGGGTTTTCCAGCTTCAAATGATGCAATCAACAAAGTCTCTCTCATTTCACTTAATCTAAAGTTCAGTCAAGTTGACAGCCAAGACTGGCCATCACATACAGTATCAAGTTTTCCTCCACGCTTCACAGCTCTGAAGTCTCTGTGTTTGTACTCTTGCCCAGGCTTCACAGTTCTTAAGGAGAGTATTAATCCTGATTCCCAGGTATAAAACTTTCTGTGGCTTGTGTGGATTTTCATCACTCACAAAGAAGATAAGACTTCTCAGTACCAAGATGCATTCTGTGCACTCACATTGTCTCTGGAGAAGTGAATTCTTGGTCTCTTTCCTGTGCTAATCAAAACTGTGGCCTTCACATTCAAGCTTGTGATACTTATTTCCTACATCCCTTGAACATCAAAGTCCTGTCTTAAATTGTACCTAAAGGAGAGAGTTCTGCTGTTTCATGCCCCATAACACTCTAAATTATTCCATCACACATGGACATATTCTATGGCGTTAAAGCTGCCTGAAATTCTGTAGTCTAGGAAACCAGATCACAGTTTTGGAGCATGGCCATTTGGAACAGAAGCTGTACTCTTTGACTTTCAACTCTGAGCTGACCTGAGCATATTATAACTTGAAATCTGTTGTGACCCAAGCATCCTTGCCCGATGTCTATCTAGCCTGTCCAGATCAATTGAGTACAAATGTCTTTCTCTATCCACTGCTTTCCTATAGAAAATCATATCCGGTACCAAGTGAAGTCAACAACTGTTCTTCAGATCTAGAGTCGGAGTCTTCAGTTCCAGCACCATTGATAAAATGATATCTCATACTGAACAGAGGAAAGTATGAATATCTGGAGATAAAGCTTTAATAGAACAGCAAGCATGGTGATGGAAGGAGTCAAAGAACAATCCAGATAGAGTGTTGTATTATCTTAATAGTAGGTATTTGATGGAGATGAGACAGAAATTGTTGTCTTAGGAACCTGCAACAAGTGCTTCATGATGTGCCTAATTATATCTGGGGAAGATTTTAGGACCAGGACTGATATCAGCTCAGCACTAATTCAGTGCTGAAATTGCATCTTTCTTCCGAGATGATGACTAGGTATTTTATAAACCCCAAATTTCCCAGTGGGCAGTAATTCTTACAAAATCTTTTCTCTATAGTTTGGCAGTAAGAACTTCAGCACCAAAAATAATCTTTGCCTTCCACCTGTGTGTATGTATATTTGATATAAAGAAAACAGATTTGTTCCCAACAGTTTTACACATCAGCCATTGACACATTTGACACATGCATCACCATTCTCTGGTAAACTTTATAATTGTCCTGTTTTCAGATTTGGACCTGCAATGCAAAAACACAACTCTCATCTCAAAGGGGATAAGAGATTCTAGAACCAAATGTGGGTGTCCATGGCCCAGGAACAGAAAGTCTGGCTACCCCAAATTCAATGTTGCAATGTGGTAACAGTTTCATGAAATTTTTGTAATAACAGAACAATAAAAGACACAAATCAAGACACTTTTCAAATATATTGGTGGACACATCAGAGAGGCAGGTGATGGGAAGGCAGGGGGAGCTCTGCTTAGGTCTCAGAATCTATGAACAGGCTTCTTAGCACTTGACTGATCACAAGCTGATGGTCTGTTAATACTTTCTAAAAGGTTTTTTTCTGTTCAGGACAGGATGTTAAGTTAGGGATAAAGGTGGGCTATTTAAGGGGCTCATACTGGCCCAAGATAAATGGAATTAAGCTCTGGACCGGTGTCATTCCATGCTCTCCAATCACTGAAGTGCTAATCAGTTGATCCAGCTTGCAGGCTTCAGTCCCAGTCCAAGATGCAGGTGTTTTTGTACCAACTTTTATCCCCATGCCTGTGTTCAGAGCCCTCATTGGCCAACTTAGTGTTGATCCAGGTTGTTTACTTAGCAAATAAATGTGCTCATAGAATAATCAGTAGTTGAGGCCGATGATCTACCCATAGTTTACAAATTCCAATGCTATTTTTGGATACTTCCTTTCAGGGCCGTTCTTCAAGGCCATCTGTAACATTTTTGCCTCTTTGAGTTTTCAGCCCTGACTCATAAGATCAGACTTCTCAGTACTGAGATGTGTTCTGAGCACCCAGGCCTTTATGTAAGTGAATTCTGAGTAGCTTTCCTATGCTAGCCAAGGCTGTGTACCCAAATATTTATGAATGTGCTGCTTAAAATCTTTTATCCCTTTTATTTTTATTTATTTACTTATTTATTTATTTATTTATTTATTTATTTATTTATTTATTTATTTATTTTGAGACAGGGTCTCCCTGTAGCTCTGGCTGTCCTGGAACTCACTCTGTAGACCAGGCTGGCCTCGAACCCACAGAGATCCGAGTGCCTCTGCCTCCCAAGTGCTAGGATTAAAGGCATGCACCACCACGCCTGGCATTTATTTATTTCTGTATGTGTATCAATGCACTGTCTGCATGCAAGTGTTTGCACCTGTGTCGTGCAATGCCGCGGAGGTCAGAAGAGGGTGTCGGATTCCCCTAGAACTGGAGTTCTCCTAGAATTGGAGTTTCAGACGGTTCTCGGCTGCCATGTGGGTGCTGGAGATCGAACCCGGGTCCTCTGTAAGAACGGTCGGTGCTCTTAACCACTAGGCCATCTCTCCAGCCCCCTCTTTTATCCCTTTGACTATGAATTTAAGTCCTGTCATAATTTTGAAATAGGGGAGAAAGGTCTGCTTTCCTATAGTTCATAATTCCTTATGTTATTTTATCACACACCCTCAAAGTGTTTTTATAAGACATTTCCTTTGGTCTTTGCATTTCAAATACAACATCCCCAGACTCCCACCCATCATCTTCTTCTGTTCTAGGCCTTTCATTAGAAAAGAAGCTACAAAATCAACTCCAGTTAGAAGGAAAATAAATGTTTATATTTTGTTGGGAAAAGATAACGTTAAGAGTTTTGGGGAAATATGTGTACTTAAAGTAGAAACAAGGAAAAATTGTAGGAAGAAAAGATGGTGCCTGTACTTCCAAGAACCCAGGGTATCTCAGCATCCCAGTGGCAACTTTACTTACATCATTTCTTTTAATTCTAACAGTAAATTAGGTTTATTCTCCCCCAAATCATACTGTAATTGAAAATATTATGAGAATGGCTAGTGGAATAAAAAATGTCTCCAGCATCCTGATAAAACACATACTACCCTCAATGAATTACTATTTTACTTATGGAATATTTACTATTCTGAGCTATAAATATAAGCACAGGGCAGGGATGATGGCTAGTCAGGTAAAGGAGCATGTGGCCAAGCTCAGCCCATGCTGTTCCAGCCCTGGGATCCACAGGCTCTGCAAGTTATCCTTTGAGCTCCACACATGCCCCCGACACACAACTCAAAATCAAGAAATAAATGTAACTTAAACATGTAAAAATCAACATAGAATAATGACATTATTATTTCCTTTTAAGCAGTTTTTCTTTTAAGCATAACATTTGGCCCCTTTCTCTGATGGATGAATAAGATCTAAAATTCCCAAATCTAAAGGACATGGATAATATTATTTAGGATTTGAACAGAGGTTATCTTTTATAAAAATGTGTTTATTTCATTGTATGTATATGAATATTTTGCCTGAGGGTAAGTATACCGTGCAGAGGCCAGAGAGGGCATCTGAACCTTTGGAACTGGAATTAGGTATGGTTTGTTAACCAGCACATGGGTGCTGAGAATCACCTTGGGTCCTCTGCAAGAACAGCTAGTGTTCTTAGCTGCTGAGCCATCTCTCCAGCTTCCACAGGTGTTCTGATTGTGTTGTGTAAGGCTAACATCAGAGTTATAGAAATGGTGAAACTATAGGGGCTTAGAGCAAAAATAAATCATTGAAAAATATTTCAATGTCACAGTATAATATTTGTCCAATGGGGAATAAGAATGGTGCTTCCCTGTTCAAGGTCAAGTCAAAGAGCCTCTTGGGACACTTGATCTTGTGCTAATTACCCTGGAGGCTCCAAGACATATTATGGTCAAGGTGAGACTCTGTTGCTGGCTCCCTGAGCTAGTAGAGGCACAAAAAGTTATAGCTTTGAAGGGAAGTGTCAGTATTTCTAATTTGTTAAAGAAAAAAGGAGAAAAGTTAAAAATCAAATACAAAAAAGTAATTCTTTTGAGACCCAACTATGGAGTTGATCAAAAGAGTGGCTGGATTGTACCTAACAGGTTAGGAGTCTGACTCCAGGTCACAAAATGCATGTGTGGCTTTACGTGACACACAGGTATCAGGAGGCTCGCCCACCCATGCACATGTACACACCATATTCACAAACATAGTCACTGAATATTCTGTGCAGGGTAGTCTCTGAAAAGAGTTAACGCTGAGGTATGTACTTTCACCTTAGTCCACTTACTTTAATTCCATGGTCTTTCCTCTGGTGCCTTTTGACTAAATGACCTTACTGGCAGATCAGAGGCGAAAATTTTGGAAATACTTTGGTCCACTGTACTTGATTTTGAGAACCTTTCTATGTCACTCCAGACAGGGAAATTGTTGTGCATAATACTGAGCTATTGAAGAGCTAACAAGGAAATGCAGATCATGATTTAATGGCTACAGCCATGTTTGAACACATAAAAATAAAGAGGAGACAAAATTAGTTTTGTGTTTATGTATTTAATTATTTATGTGCTGAAGAATCTCATGTAGCCCCAGCTGGCCTGGAACTCAAGAGTACCTTGAATTTCTGATTCTTTGGCCTCTACCCCTAGAAGGCTGGGACTTCAGCCATGTACCACCATATTAAGTAGATGTGGTGCTGGGATCAAATATAGGACTTGGAGCATGTGAGGCAAACATTATACCAACCTTAGCCCTGGCAAGATGATTTTTAAGCTGAGGAAATTATGGTGAAGCTCAGTGATCATGAAAGTAGCCCAGAGACATTATATTTGTAGACCTATGCTCTGAAAACCAGAGACTCTAGGCAGGGGAACAGAAGGAATTATTCTATATGTGTGCAGACTGAGCCCTAAACTTCCTATAGGGCTCTAATCAAGTTTCTTCATTCTCTAGAGAAAAATTATTTTGGCTGGACTATGAAACTAGCTTTTTTAATTTCCCTTTCCACATATTCACCCTACAGAAAAAGTCATGTACATTCATAGGAGAGCTGGAAGTTGTAGGGATTTCTATTTCTTTATCAAAATACTTATATTAGGTTCTACACCTTCCAGTCTTTCACAGGTCTGGATAGCTACTTGTGCAGCTTAAAGACAATGCTAATAATGAAGGAGTTGAAAAAGAATAAACCCTGATAGAAGTCAATGAAAATAATTGAAACAAACTATTTTACACATTTAAAAAAATTTTTTAATTTTATTTATTTCAGTATGTGTATGAATGTACTGTCTGCATGCAGGTGTGTGCACCCGTGTCGTGCAATGCCGCGGAGGTCAGAACAGGGTGTTGGATTCCCCTGGAACTGGAGTTCTCCTGGAATTGGAGTTTCAGACGGTTCTCGGCCACCATGTGGGTGCTGGGGATCGAACCTGGGTCCTCTGTAAGAGCGGTCGGCACTCTTAACCGCTAGGCCATCTCTCCAGCCCCTATTTTACACATTTGAATCTGAAGACAAATTCCCTTGATGTCCTTGCATGACAGTAGCCTGAGTACATCACATACAGTCCTGAAAATCTGTACAGCCCGTGACTTGTTCACACTGTACCTTGTTAAATTAAAGGCCATGGAGTTAGATGCTTGTACAAAGGCAGAATTGAAGACTGGGCTATTTCACATTATGCACCTTTTCCATACCCATACACTAACGAAAGAAAGAATTTGGGTTTCAAAACCAATTTTTGAGTTAAATATTGTAAATATATTATCTTCATTTATCCTTTGAAAATTTCATACATATGTGCAATGCATTTTGGTTTAATCCAGCCCCCTTCACAATCTCATTCCAGTTCCCCCCCCCCCCCAGGAACCACCAACCTATCTCTTTCAATACTTCATTTCCAATGTTATTACTATTATTCGTAGTTTCCCTGGGAGTTCAATTAGTGATGACCATGTGAAAATGGGTGTGGGGATGTCCCTGGGGCATGGAGAACCTACCAGTTGTCACATCGCAGAAAACAAAGGACTCTCTCTCCCTCAGTAGCCATCAACCACCAATAGCTGGTCAGGTAAGGGTGGAGCCTCAGGAGCCATTCTATAGCCATGCTGGACGTTTTTGCCAGCCTCGATCAGCTGCTGTGAGTTCATGTGTGTGTCAGCCTTGTCCAGAAACCACATTTCACAGTTCTCCTCCTCATCCTTTGGCTCTTAAATTACTTCTACCCATGCCTCTATATGTTCCCTGTGTCTTGAATGTGGATGGGTTTTTCTATTATTGTTTTTATTTTTTATGTGTATAACTGTATTGCCTGGATGGGTGTAAGTGCATCTGTGTTGTATAATACCCATGGAAGTCAGAAGAGGGCATCAGATCCTCTGGAATTAGATTTACAGATGGTTGTTATCTGTCATGTGGTTGCTGGAAATCAAATCCAGGTCCTCTACAAGAGCAACCAGTGCTCTTCATTACTGAGCCATCTCTCCATCTCAAGATAGGTTCTTTAGACTAAGAATTTATTTTTATTTATTTTTTTTTTATTTTAAGAAAGTATTTAAGAGAGGGTTGTCTGGGAAGATCCTCATAAAATAAACCTCCCAGGACATGACCTAACATGAGAAGAGACTACTGTGCCAGTTGGTTTTTATCGTCAACTTGGTGCAACCTGGAGTGACTTGGGAAAATGAAACCCCAACTGAAGAATTTCCTTGATCAGATTGGCCTGTGGCTAAGTCTGGAGGCATTATCTTGATTAACAACTGGTATGTTGCAACCCAGCTACTTTGGATAACACCATGCCTAGGCAGGTGAGCCTGGGCTGTAAAATGCTAGCTGAAAGACCCAGAGTGAGCTAGGAATCAGCATTCCTCTTGAGTTTCTTCTCCCAGTTGCTTTTGATCAGGATGTTTGCCACAGAAACAGTAAAAGCAAGAAAATGGGGACTGGAGAGATGGCTCAGCGGTTAAGAGTGCTGTCTGCTCTTTCAGAGGACTGGGATTCAATTCCCAGCACCCCCATGGGTGCTAAGAATTGATTTTAACTCCAGGTCCAGGGGAATCCAACGCCCTCTTCTGACCTCTGCAACATGGGTTCACCAACCTACATGCAGACAGTACACTCATACACATAAAAAATAATAAATAAAAAAAATTTTAAAGAAGAATGACTACATATGCGTCTTTTATTCATTTGGTCACTTTATGTGTGTCAGGTTCTAGGAGTATAGGAATAAAAAAATTTCAAATGTCAAAATTAGGATTTTTGCAAGAGAAACAATGCATCTCATCAGAAACACAAGTAACCATAGGGGATTTGGGTGTATGTGTTTCATCTTTTAAATGGTATAATTATATAATTTCTATTTGTAGATCTGAGTCTATGTATGTGTTCAAAGCATTCTCCCATGCTTCCCAAGGATTGGACGTTCCCTTGAGAGAAGCTCGATGCCACCAAGTTCAGGCAAAGTGAGTAGACTGAGAATGGGTAAATAATTACCAGTTTTTTTCTGATGCTAGGGAAGCAGCAATTCACATTTGGCTAAAGAGTTTTTCTCTGTTAGCCGGGTGTGGTGGCATACACCTTTAATCCTAGCACTTGGGAGGCAGAGGCAAGTGGATCTTTGTGAGTTCAAGGCCAGCCTGGTCTACAGAGTGAGTTCCAGGACAGCTTGGGCTACAGGTAGAACCGCGTCTCCGAAAAAAAAAAAAAAAAAAAAAAAAAAAAAAAAGAGTTTTTCTCTGTGGTATAAAGTTTCATGATGAGGAGAGTGAAAGGAATTTAGGTCATTCCACCCCCAAGATAAGGGGAGTACTTTGGAAAGAACTTCCTGGTGTGTGCCACTGTTACCCTATTTCTCCAGGGCCTACATCTAGTCTGCTTTGCTAGTCAGAGCCTGCCCACATGATCCTCATATACGTGCCTTGGAACTAGACCATAACTTGGTGCTGGAACTATCCTATCCCTCCAATAAAAATTAAAAGTGAGAACCTGAATCTAACTAACTATTCATACATTACCAGAAAGCAAACAAGCCAGCAATTTCAATAATAAAAACAGAATCAAATTTCAGCTTAATAAAGGCAGGTTAGAATTTCAGATCAGATACAAAATCAATAAAATAAATCCATATGTCTAGGTCACATCCCCCAAACTCAAATACTGTGAAAAAAATCAAGATAGTAATTTCCCACCTATTCCTCTCAGTCCTGTAGAAATGTTCTACAATGAGAACTACCCAAAGGAGCCCATGACCCAGAACTTGAACAATCATAAACATGAGCTAAGAATTCCATGGTTTTAAAGAACACACAAACATCTCAAAGAAATAAAAAAGGATCTGAACAAACTCCTGACTGAAACTCAGGAAAATACAGATATATGGTTGAAGGAAATGACAAAGACAATTCAGGATTTGAGAAGTGAAGTCACAAAAGACAATACTGAAGATCACTCATGATGAAATAAAGTTGGAGTTAAACAACTCAATAAGCCAATTTCAAAGGAGTGGAGAAAGCCTCCCTAACACACTGGACAACTAAGTTGAAGAATAGGACCATTAAATCAAAGAATATAAAACAATTAAAAAGAGGAAAAGATGTAGAATATTCTAGAAATGGAGACATCATGAAAAGAAGAAATCTGTACATTATAGTCATAGTCAGGAGAAAAATATCATGTTAATGGCACTAAGCAGATCTTGAGCAGGATTGTAGAAATACTTCGCTAAATTAAGTAGACATGACCAAACAAATAGAAGAATCACAGAGAACACCAAATGACAGGATGAGAACAAAAACTCCCATGGCATTTCACAGTGAAAACACTAAGTGTATAGAACAGAAAGGGAATACTGAAAGCTACAAAAGAAAAGTATCAAGTTACATATAAAGGAAAGCCATCAGAATTGCAGTGGACTTTTCTATGCAACTACAAAAGCTAGAAGACAGGAAGCAAAGTATTCCAAGTTCTAAGTGATTATTACATGACAACTCAGAATATGCTACACAGAAAAATTGTCTAACACAGTTGAAGGGAAAAGAAAAATCTTTCATGATATAAATAGGTTGTAAGAATTCACATGCACCAAACCAGCCCTACACAGACTACTAGAAGAAATACAAAGAACTGAAGAACAGAATGATCATACCCAAGAGGCTACAGAAAGAAAACAAATGGATTGTGATACAAAATCCATCTTTTTTTTTTATTTTCTACAAGAAATGCACCTTATTTTCAAGAATAGGTACCACCTTAGGATGTAAGAATGTAAGAAAAAGAGCCTAAGCAAATGGCACCAAGCAACAAGTAGCCATTACTTTTCTAATATCTCACAAAACAAATTTCAAATTAAATTAATTCAAAGAAAACAAGAAGGTCACTATATTCTGATCAAGACAACAATCGACCAAACATTACAATCATGAACATATATGCCCTAAAGTCTCTTGAATTCAATTTCATTAAAATAGTACTACCAGATTTCAAGACACATATTAACCACAACATAGTAATAGTGAGTGATTTCAATACCCCACTTTCTCCAATAGAGAGGTCGTCTGGACAGAGAAACATTTGAATTAAATAATATTAAATCAAATGAACCTAACAGATATATGCAGGATAGTTATCAAATATTATACCAAAGAAAGCACATTCTACTCAGAAGTCCATGGAAGTTCCTCTAAAATAAACAATACACTAGGGGAACAAGAAATCAAACAGAAGCACAAACAAAACAATACAGAAATTTTGAAATAATTCCAAGTAGTCTATCAGACCACAGTACAATAAAGCTTAACATTAATAGCCAAAGAAGCTCACGGAACTACATGAACTCAAGGAGATTAAACAAGACACCCTGAATGATGAATGCATCAAAGAAAAATTTAAAAATGAAATAAGCATATTCCTATGGTTAAATGGACATGATTCATCTCCTCCAAAGCAGCATAGCATCAGGAAAAAAAAAAAAAACATATCTCTAACTAGATGTTCAATATCTAAACCCTGTTTAAGTACTATAAGGCTCTCAAATAAATTACTGGTATTTCCAATGGTGCTCTTAGTGTTCAGCACAGTGTCCTCTTAAAGGTAAAGGCCAAGTATATTTATTCTTGACTTCACCTTGGTCCACTACTTGTTTTTTTATTAACACCAGTTAGCAACTTGCAAGCCAAGCCGATGATTCTCTGTGTTTCAGATGTTGTCATTCACCTTAAAACATTTAACCTGCATATTTCATTCACAGGAAAGCAGTATGACTGGATTTAAAAATGTATTTTATTTATTGTTTTTACTTCATGTGTATCAGTGTATTGTCTTCATGCAGTTAGGTTCACCCATGTCATGTGATGGCCACAGAGGTCAGAAGAAGGTGTTGGATCCCCTAGAACTGGAGATATGGACAGTTGTTAGCCCCCATGTGAGTGCTGGGATTAGAACCTGGGTCCACTGCAAGAGCAGCCAGTGCTTCTAGATGCTGAGCCATGTCTCCAGCCCTTGGGACTGGAATTTTAATTCTATACCACTGTGCACCGTTCTATTAGTAGGAGAGATTTTTTATGGTGTTCCCAGCAGTGACTTCTTGTTAAAATACAGACCACACACATTTCAAATAAATTTCAATAGATGTCACTTCAGAAATTTTGTTAAAACTGGAACTAACATAAGACTTCCTGTAGTGTTAATGAAAAGTTAGCATAGCAGAATAGAAATGATCAGTAAAAGTTGGATAATGTTAATTATTCTAGAATTTCTTCTCGAAATTTCCGTGGGACCTTGATTTTTCAGGAAATCGGTTTGATATTCTGATAGTGTCCAATTCTATTTCACTTGACTACAAATAACATGAAAATAGTTCATAAATTACCTTTATTTTCAATTTAAAACAAAATCACAATAGTTTGCAGTTATAAGTTTCTGTCTTGTTGAATCTCATCAACTCTTACATAGATTCAATATCATAAGCATTCACCTACAGTCTTGGTTCTAGTATTGGATCTGTTACCAGCTTTGAAATCTTTCCTAACTGGTCCAGAATTTCTCAGAGTTGGTAAATCTTGTCTTACTTAAAAAAAAATCCTTAAAGAAGAGTAAACATTGTCTCAGAACCTACCAATCAGTGAGTATTGACCTGCTAAATTGTCCCTGATGTTTTTGCCTCTCAGATACCCCATGAGAGCTGTATAAATAAATCTTCCCAATCAACCTATTTGGATTCTGCCTTTCAGGAGTAAGCTGACGTTCTGGTTGGTTTTTATTTGTCAACTTGATTAGATTAAGATGTACCCAGGAGATTAGGAAAGTACATGTATTTACATAGCAGAGTAAGGGCATTGTGGTGATTTGAAAGAGGCATACTGCAAAAACTTAAGTCTCTATGGAACCTCACCCATCCAGGGCTCAGGAACCATTGTGGAAGAGGTGATAGAAAAGAAGTTTGTAAGAGCCAGAGCTAGTTCATGAACATAGGGACACAGATGGCTTTGGAATACTGGAAGCTTGCACATGTGAACTTGTAGAAATGGTGACATGGAGCACAGGAACTACACCAGCTCAAGAGGGCAAAGGCCCAGAGTGGAGAAAGGGAAATGGGGTCACAGTCCGGCCCTAGACTGAGAACTACTGGCGAGTGATTACTAATGGTAGAGGGAGATTGTAATTTACAATCTCTAGATAGACCAACAAGACTCCAGTGGATGAATTTGCACTGAAGGAAATTGGGTACAATGCTTGACTGGATAGAACTTAACATGTATAGCAGAATCCATGCAGTCTGGTGGAGGGTTTAGGAGGATATGAATGAGGCAAGAGTTCTAAATTGTTCTGTGAAATATACAATAGATCAATAAAAATTTCAAAGATAATGAATTGGAAAATATACTACATTAATTTCAAATAAATAAATCAATATCTGTCTTCAATTAGATTCTCATAGTAAGAAAAAAATAATAGTGTAGCCATTTAGTGAAGTGAAATGTTGGTTCTACAAAGAATGAAATAAGTATTTGGAGAGATGAAAGAGGTTTAGTTTTCACCATGAAAGAAAATGAACTTGTAGGAGAGTGTAAATAAAATAATCCTATTTGTCTTGTCCAAGGAAAAAAAAAGACTATGATTGACTGGAGATGCATATAGATAATTAAAAAAAAGATTATATCTGTAGATTGACTTTGAATACACAGAGGTACAGGTAAAAGGGACTGTTATTTTTCCCCAACCAATCCCCTTTGGTGCACTTGATGCCTTATCAGAGGAACGAATTGCATACTTAATTAAGCAAAGTATTTAAAACTCAGCATGGATCATTTATTGTGTCCAGGAAGTGATAAAATGCATTTTATGATGCCAATAACATTTTATTGTGAAACAACTCAGATATAAATAAACAGAACAATAGGAGAAATAATGGTATGCTCATCTAAATTAATAAAACTTGACATTGTTTTTTTTTTTCCCCTCGTCTGAACAAAAAATCATGACAAATATGGACAGAAATTCTTGGATATTTCTCCTTATTCTATTAATCAGCTTCAGCACTGAGATGGAGTTGGTAATCTAAATTCAGTGTACATCATCTTAGTCATTTCTTATATGTAAGTGCCCAAGAAGATATACTATATTTTATCACTTAGAAAAAGTCTTAATTCCTTGCACTTGGAAGTGTACAGATGGCCTCTGGAATACCAGAGAGTGTTACCAAAGGCCACTCAACCAATAAAGCAAATACGGGTCTCCCTGAGTCAAGCAAGACTCCACCGTCAGCACCAGCTACACCTCACCTGCCTGGAAATACTGTGCAGCAGAGGCAGACATATGCTCGTATAGCCCAAACCTAATTGGCTATTGGCTCTCTCCTTGGAGGAATAACCCATGGCTGATGCCACAAGCTTACATCCTCTACAGGTTAGGAGATGTTATAAGCCACAGTAAGACCCTGTCATATTTAACAGGAAAAAATGTAATTCATGGATTAACATATCATCCAAACATAAGTGTCTATACCAAAGTAACCAACCATAATTATTAGTGCTGTTTAAATACCTATATATCTAATTGCTTGTGCTTCATTAGTAGGATCGAAAGGTTATTCCTGGACAAACTGTCAGCCCATGAAAGGAAACAGCTAGAATTGACCAGAGTCCAAGACAACAGCTCCAGAGAGAGTGGACTGTTTTGCTTCTCATCCACCTGTGCCCCTTTTCTAAGCCTAGGGAACAAACTGCGGAAGAGGGGGCGTGGTGGAATGTAAGGGCTGCGATTGGGGTGAATGGTGAAACTACAGCAATGTAGTCTGGACACTCATTTGATCAACTTGATTGAACATACAACCCCTCACCCCCTGCTGGATGGTGGGGCTGTGGGGGTTTGGGCACAACAGCCTGCAAATTGGTTTCATATGAAGGATGCTTGTACTCATAGATCATCACTTATAGCTAAAAAATGAAAAAAAAAAAACTGAGAGAAAGATGCAGGACAGTTATGGCAAAATGCATGATCTGGGATGGGGTGGGGGTAGGGGGGAAGGGAAAGGGAAATATGCCTGATCTGAATTGGAAAATGATGTATGAAATGCACAAAGCACCAATAAAAAAAAAGAAAAAGTCTTAATTCCTACCAGTCTATATTTCTTTCTTATGTAGTAGAGGTGTGACATGCTTCTCAGCTCCTCCCTCAAGACTGAAGAGCTTCCTGTCCAGATACAGAAGAAATACACTGGGGCGTCCACAAGGACATCCCTCATTACCATACCCACTGTGCAGTCATGTTCATCATCAAGACAGCCTGCTCGGTAGGAGGGTAGTGTGTGAGTGAAATATTGGTCCCCCCAGTCCACCTGAGGAAGTTTTGAAAGGCCAACCCAGGTTCAAAAATTTCTATATAGGATCCTAGGAGAACAGGAATGTCACAGATCAAGAGTAACTTTGGGGATCCATTAGATTTTTTCCAAATTCTTGAACATTTTTAAATATAATTGGCTTGCTTTTTCAGAAATATGAATAAGTGCTTCATATAAGTTAATTCATGTGATCCAGAATCAAGCTTTAGGCATCAGGTATAATTACTACCTCATTTTATAGGTGGGAAACAGACATGAGGAAACTGAGTACCCTGTGTAGAGAGTACAATGCATGAAAGGAAAAGCTGATACTTGATAAACATCAGGTACCTAGGGTGTCACTAATCTTACGTACAGCTTCAATAGCTTAAGGAAGTCGGGGAGGGCTGTATACACATCTGAATAGGATCACTACTTCATACTCCTTAGCAAAATGTAAAGTTTATCCCCATTGTTCATGAAACTGAGGCAAAATGAATATTTGAAGTTTCTGGTCAAAGTCATATTTGTATAAAAGCAATTTTGAAAATCAACTTGGAAGTATGTAGTGAATTGTAGGATGCAAAAATGCTAAAACAGCAATTCAAGAGATTAACATAAGCCGAAGAAGTTCCAGTGAGGTATTAATAATAGCTCTGTCAGAATCACCCTGAAGTTCTATCAGTAGAATGGATACAGTATTGTCTAATCACTTAATAAAGTTCAGTGCAATAGCTAAAAGCCTGAACATAAAGTGGTAAGTGACATCCAACAACCTCATCATGTCAAATATGAGCTGCATTATTAAAACCTGGAAAAAGCAATATTTCTGTCTATAATATTCTCCAAGGAATAAAAGTAAAGGTAGCAAAATGCTAAAAACATTATCATATACTTAACTGAGAAAGGCACAGATGGTAAGTCATTGTCCTTAGAAACTGTACAAATTTCCTTAGTATTTTCCCTTGCACTCAAGAATGATGTTATTGGAGGACAGACAGGTGCCTGAAGGACTAATGTCACTTGACACCAAGCCTGATGATCTGAGTTTGGGACACACATAGTAGGAGAGAACAGTCTCTGGCAAGCTGTTCTCTGACCTCCATATGTGCACACGTACACACACACACACACACACAGACACACATGCATAAACAAAATAAGTGAATAAATAATGTAATAAAATTTTAAAAGAAATAATAAGAAAGAAGGTTTTTGTAAATTTCCAGGTATGATTTGAATTTTGATTCTCACATTTCTAGTTTCATTATATTTTAGTGTTTATATTTTGGTGATTATATTGTGTACAACACATTTTTATTTTATTGGACTTTTAAATTATTTCTATTTCTCATAATATGAACTTTCTGTGAGTTTTTCATGTGCACTTGAGTATAATTATATTTGCAATCATCTGTTTACAAAGAAAACAGATGTTTACTTTGGAGTTAATACACATGTAAAATCTTGGTCACAGAAAATATGGTATAATTTTCTTTACGTTTTCAATTTACTGGAGTTTTCCTGACAATTCTACACAAGGTTTTATTCATGGAACATCCATACCATTTATGCCTCTGTCCTTATGATATCATTTTTTATGCTACTGGAGTAGCATCCCAGGCAAATTAATTCTTTCTTTCCAGAAGGCACTTAACCCCTTTTCCATTGGAGTCCATTGTGGGCACCTTTCCTAGTAAACAACCCCCAAAGTTCCCCCAGGGGCTAATAATTAAGTTGACATTTTGAACATAGCCAAAGAAAATGAGCCAGTTATTTGGGGGTACACAGCAGAGAGGGTTAGCAGAGAAGAGATACAGGGGACCCAGAGAGGCTGCATCTTGATTTTGTGAGAAATTCCCTAGTGTGATGAGAAGAAAAGACATGCACTTTTTCCCATATATAAATTGTACAGAGCAGTGAGTTTCATTGTGACATGTAATATTGGCATGCACTTTTTTTAGTCATAGCAGCCTCTTTGTCGCCCTTTCTTTCCTCCTTGCTTCTTCCATCACCCTACAGTCCTGATGCCCCCCCCTCCATGAATGACTTCTTTCACTTAACATGATATGGAAAGATTCGTGAATGTACATATCATTCTAGCACCAAGTCCATGCTGATCTTTGTACTGTTTCCAATTTAGTGCATATGCTGCCACAACAAGCAATGAGCACATTCTAATAAGCAGAATAGGATCAAATGCACAAACATATGAGTGTGTGTGCAGAGCGTCATGATGAATGCAGCATGAATGGAACAGAGTGGTAGGCATGCCAGACATGTGTTTTCCCATTAAGAGAACATCCTGTGTATCCTGGGAAAGAGGCAGTATGTTGTTCAGTCTGTACTAGAACTAATATCAGAATCTTTTACAGTAGAGAGTGTTATGATCATTATTAAATAACAGCCAACAGGTTGGGAATTTAATTTCAGCAAGTATTTCAAGGGAAAGAAGATGGCTCAGTGGTTAAGAGTACTTACTGGCTGCTCTTGCAGAGAGCCAGGTTTGATTCTCAGGACCCACATGGCAGCTAACAATCATCCATAGCTCTAGTTCCAGAGGATCTGATGCCCTCTTCTGGGTTCCATGGGCTTGTGTACACAGACATTGATGGAGGCAAAACACTCATATGCATAAAATAAACCTAAATAAAAATCCACGCCACCCCCCCGCAAAAAAAAAAAAATTAAGTTACCTTGTGTGGCTAGAATGTATGAAACACTGCAGCAAAGTCATGGGAGATATGGGGTGGTTACAAAGGTCAGGTTGGACATCCATTTTGTAGTTAGAATATTGGAGCTTTATTTCAAATTTCCTTTCATAGATAACATAAACTATAGGAAGTAACTTCAATATTTCTATTATTCTCTTTTTTCATCCCTTACAGGATTATTTTCACAAAAGCAGTTATACGCTAAGCCTTGCCATCTAATAAATAAATATCTGAGAAATACCAGAATCCCAAGTGGGTGGCATGTGTGGGACAGACCCAGGTGATGAACAGTTTGAGCAAGTCAATAGGTAGTACTCATGAACAGATTTCATACAGGGCTCATCTCCCAAGATGGAGATTCTGGAAGGAAATATGGTTAAGGCACTCTTAAGCCATTCAATTACATTGTCACTGGAAGCCTGATGCCCTGGGCCTTCCCAGACCATATGGCAGAAAAATATCTTGTCAAGAATTTCATTGCCGGCATCAATCCACAGTGTTAAGAGGCACAGCTGTCACGCTGGAGAGGGTCCAGGATGTCTCAGCACTGCCGGTTCTTGCCGGAGATGGATGGAATGGTTGAGGCTTGCACCCACAACTTTGCTTTAATCTTGGTAAAAGGAGCATGGATCACAACCACAGCCCTTTGCTCTATAGCCACAGTCCTTCGGATTTGTCTCCTCTTTTTTAAGAGAAACAATAGACACCATTAACCAGGCCCGAGCATCTTTGGGTGGCTTTTGCAGAGAGGCCATATTTCTTGATTATGATGTTGATTTTAGCGAAAGAGATAAAAGGAAGCCAGGTAACAAATGGATTGAGTATTGAGTGTTTTTCTTTTGGGGGAATCTTGGAGACAAAGTTTCCCTAGCCTAGAACTGGATACATAGACCACAGTGGCCTTGAAATTGTGGCAATCTTCCTGCCTCTGCCTCCAGAATGCTGACATTGTAGGTGTGTGTGACCATGTCTGGATGGAGTGTGTGTGTGTGTGTGTGTGTGTGTGTGTGTGTGTGTGTGTGTGTTTAATTTGGTTCAATAATAATGGGTGCAGGATTTGCTAAACCTTTTATAGAAAGCATAGAGTCTTATTACAATTTGCAAAAATTTTGATTTTAATTGTTTTAACAGTTGTTTATATGTATAATATATATGTATGATATATTTTGATCACACTCACGCCCATCACTTTCTCTTTTTACCTTTCCCAGTTGTGCTAAATCCATTCTCCTTTCCAAATATGCCTTCATTTTTACAATTTTTAAATTTCGTGATTCATTTAGTTTTAGGAGGGCTGCATGCAGGAACATGAGAGTGGGGGACAGTATTCACCAGGAGCACCTTACAAGAGGCTGTGCATTGAAAAATAGCTCCCCTTCTCACAGCAGCCATAGATAATAATAGTACTTCAAAGAGGGGGAGGGCCTCATCAGCTTCTCCCCTGTGGAGGATAAGATGCTGTGGAACCCTGCTTGTACAGATCTAGTTTGGGTGAGCACAGATGCTGTGAATACATGAGTGCAACTCCCAGGAGGAATCTTTTTAAACATATTTATTTATTATTTTTTATTTTCTGTGTATGAGTGTATTGCCTGAATGTTTACATGTGTACCTGTATTGTGCAGTGCCTCTTGAGGTTAGAAGTGGATGTTGGATCCTCTGGAACCAGTTAGAGGTGGATGTTAGCCACTATGTGAATGCTGCAAATCAAACCCTGGTCCTGTGCCAGAATAGCCAGTATTATTAACCACTGAGCCATCTCTCCTGCTTGCCAGAAGGGACCTTAATAACGGATTTAAATAGATGGCTACCTGAAACCACATTCCATGCACAGCAGTTTGTTACTTCTGATGACTATCCTACATTTGTCTTATAAAGTTGCCTGAAAGTGGAGCCATTAGCTTAATTCTTATTTGAAGAGAAGAGACAATCTCACTGAACTGTCTCAAGCTCAAAGTCCTACCCATATCAGAAATGTCTTTTTGTTTTCTTTTGTTTTTGGCCTGAAACTCAATGTCTCTTGATGGCACACTTTTTTGCTTTTTTCTTCATTTTGTTATTGTTTGTCTATATTCATATAGGAAAATATGTTATTGTCCTTGAGTCTTCTCTTTCTCCCCCCTTCAAAAAGACCAAAAAAAAAACAAAACAAAACAAAAAAAACCCCAAAACAAAACAAAACAGAAAGACATTTCTGAAATGGGGTCTCACTGAACCTATAGCCCATTAGCTTGAAAAGATTAGTTGGAAACCTCAAGGGATCCTTCTGATCTTGCCTCTCCAGAACTAGGATTATGGATGTGCAACACCATGCCTGCAGATCTGAACTCAATTTGTCCCCAATCCCATTCTCATTTTCTCATTTTTTGTCTTTTTGAGACAGGGTCTCTCTGTAGCCCCAGATGGCCTGAAACTCACTATGTAGACCAGGCTGGCCTTGAACTCACAAAGATTAAATTCACAGGCTAGGATTAAAGGTGTGTCCCACCTTGCTAGGTCCTGATCTCATTTATTCGTTTACTTTAGTTTTCTGTGATGTACCACCAAGGGTCACCTATTAGCAATGGAATGTCAAACAGTTTTGGCATTCTTAGTCACCAGACAAGCGTTACAACAAAATATTAGCAAAAGAATGCCATATGGACCTACATATTTGATTATGGTAGCAACAGAGAGAAGGCAGGTTGGAGATTTCAAGGACCAGAAGGCCTAATCTGGTCACACATGGAGTCTCAAATGGAGCTATGCGAAGGTCAGGTGTGTGGTATAACACAGGTTAGAACAAGGAATCAAGAATTATCCTCATGCCTCTGTGTCTAGCATAGAGCAGATGCTCAGTATGAGACAATCAAATTGAATCCTCAAAAGATGATGACTTCCTTCCGAATGAAGTCTGGTCTATGGACTAGAAAGTTAATGACTAAGAGTTTATAGTAGTTTGGGAAAGGAAATTTTCTTCTGCAAGTGCTGGTATTGTATGGCTTTCTAAACCATTGTCTACCTTTGTGAACTTAAATTTTAGACAATGAACTAAAATGCATTTACAACTTTTTAAATCTTTCTTGGGGGTATAAGGATTATAACATGACAAAAACAGGATGAGAATTCTGTGACGACAGCAAACACAGTATAGTGATAGAGAGAATGCTTCTGGACTAGTTCCTGTGCTTGGCTCAGCTGATGATTATTTATTCTCATATATTACTATTTCAGAGCACAAAGACAGAAATTTAAAAGTAAGGAAAGTTTATTTGATAAGATGAGTGAATAATTAGAAGCATTTGGAACTTGTTGAGCTAAAACAAGAAAACAAAATAATCTCTTCCTTTACTAATGTCACAGGTAGAAAATGAGGGAACAACGTTCTTAAAAATTGGAGGCAATTATTCTTCCTCAGAAAAATAAACTGTGGCATCTATGCTATCTCACATTTGGAAACAAAGGCATTACATGTGAATGTGCACAAGAAATTCACCCACACTCAGGACTTTAATAAGGAAATAATAGGAGCAAAGGTGAGAATATTGTGTAAAAATATATGGCTGAACATCTGTCTGTTTTCTACCACTTTTCCATGTGTGATGTTATTCAATGCACAAGAATTGTAAAGCATACAAATTAAAAGTTTTCATGAAACATTCAGAGTGTATAAATTAGTATTGAGGACCAACCATGTAGTGAATATACAAAATCCTGTTCTGGGGTAGGCTGACCAGACAGCAAGGGTGGCAAGCATTGGGTCTGTCATCCTGCTCAAAAAATCTGCCTCAAATAAATGAATCAATAAATATATGAGCTTTTCAAACTCTTAAGTGAAGAAATACTATTGATGATGTGAAGACCATTTTCAAGGTTGTTCAGCACTTTTTAAGTGTGAAATTCCAGCCAGTGGTGGTGAGCAATATTTATCACAAATAGTATGAAACTATAAGTAAAAGATAATACTTCTGTAACCTGTGTCCAGCACAGTTACAATAGGAGTTACAGACAGATCCAGTTTTATCAGCCATGCTTCATCAGGTGAGGAGCTCTGTTTTGTGATGAATAAAAAAAAAAAAAGATCCATAAAGCCATAACCAGATTTGCCAAAAAGAAACTACTTATGTCATTTTTCTTGAAATAAATGAATTTTTATTTTGTTCCTTAAACTTGTGGCTTCATGGAATATTTCCACTCAAAGACAGACTGTGACCCCTGGAAATGGTTTTCTCAGGCTTTCGTCTTAAATGATCTAAAAAGGATAAGAATTCAGGGGGAAAACAGAAGTGAACAATCAAAAACAGTAAGTGGATGTATTCATGAAAAGTTTCAAGCTCTACTCCAGAAAGACCTTTCACATGGACTCCAAAATAATCCTTCCAAGTGGCAGTTTCTAAGGTTGAATTTATGACATTGCTTGAGATTTTTTTCATCTCTCTATTTTCAGTTATTTATGGGAGCTTGGAATGTCTCTAAAGAAGAACATCTAACTTGTCTATGCCTATATTTTTAATGAAATGATGGCATCTGTGGTGCCACTTTTGAGAGTTCAGAATGTTTATGTCACCATGAGTCATGATGATCAGATTGCATGGTACTGTTATGGGCTGCAAATTTTGCTTTTGTTACACTCAAGTGTTCTTTATTTCCATTTTATGGCTTTGATCTTCCCTTTGAGACTCTCACCCTCACTGAGCAATGACAGGAGAAAATAATAGATCTCTCTTTGAAACTCAGCAGTACTGAAGCATTTAGGTGAATGTTTGGCTTTGGCATTCTGGCCTTTGTTCTTATGAGAGACTGCACCTACAAGCTTGGGGAAACAAACCCAGAACTGCTTGACTAAATGCCCTTCTTCACGTCAAACAAATATTGATACAGTGGCAAAACTACCACCTAGAGAAAAAGACTGGGTAATATGGGCTACAGAAGCTTGCCCGGAGTGTGTGACCTGGTCCTGTGTCTATTCTCAGAACTCCACTATATAACGTTCAGCTTATTTCTCAGGGAGCTGTTCATCCCTCGTAAGCTGCCTTCTCTCACTGTATCTTCTCTCCCCCAAAATCTCAACCCCAATGTCAATCTAGCCATTCCCTTAAAGTAAAAAAAAATAATAATCGAATATGTATTCTCCCCCCCCCACACACATATCAGAGCTCTCTTTTCCAGATGGGTTTGTCAAAACATGTGAAGAAATAAATAAAATCAACTATTGTAATCTATTATGTAAATCATAATTAATTTCTCTTAACTCTCTAGGGAATTTATCTTTCCAAATACAGTAAAATGATTAGGGAGAGGATACTTTAAAGATTAAAGGGATAAAACTTAGCATCCTGTAGACCTATAAAAGACTCCAATATTTATCAAAGTGTTGGTTCACTGTTAGCTGTATGTAATCATTTTTGAAATAGTCTAAAATCTCATGATTAGGAAACATCATATAAAGACAAGTTTCTTTTAAACTGTAAATAACAGGAAGGTTAGTAAGGTAGAATGGTGTGTATTTATGAGATAGGTCAGGTCATTTAAGCTTTATTATTTTTAATATGAGAATCAGTAGTCCAAATTATGTATCTATTTTTGGGTTATTTTTTTCATGGTAATCTCAGTGTGTTCATAATCTT
Source organism: Rhizomys pruinosus (assembly GCA_009823505.1). Taxonomy (NCBI): domain Eukaryota; kingdom Metazoa; phylum Chordata; class Mammalia; order Rodentia; family Spalacidae; genus Rhizomys; species Rhizomys pruinosus. The sequence continues at coordinate 707,079 of VZQC01010503.1, forward strand.
TTCTGAGGTGAAAACATTGAATATTTACTCTCTTAAGCAAATTCAAGTATGTTATATACATTGTTAACAAATGAAATCACAACATTACTCAGGGTATCTCCTGAATTTTTTCCTCCTAATAGAGATTCCCTACCACCTCAGCCACCTTTCATCTTGCCTCCCCTTCCCACTAAAAGTGACTATTCTACTGTCTTCCTCCTTAAAATTGGCATTTTAGATTCCACATGTGATTAATATTTTATGGCTATTGTCTTTTTTGTCTATGTTGTATCCCATAGCTTAATATCCCCCAGTTGACTTATAGCTTCACAAATGTTAGAAGTTCTTTATGTTTTAAGACTCAGTAATATTCCATTATGCACATATAACACACTTTCTTACTCATTCTTCCACTGAGAGAAACATTCTTAGGTAAATCCATTATTTTACTTTTGTGAGTATACCACATTAAAGATGAAAGAGAAGATAATTCCTTGACATGCTGATCTCATTTCATGATGATTTAAAGGGCAAATACCTCAGATTGAAATTACTGGATGATATGTAATTTTCCTTTAGATTTTTCCATAGTGGCTGTACCAACTTCCATTCCTCCCAACAATGTACAAAGACTCCTCTTTTGGTACATTCTCAACAACAGTTTTTTTTTTTTTTTAAGAGAAATTTATCATTATATTTAAATTACTTTAGTTCAGTGGCCATAAAAGCCAGAAGAAGTCACTGACTGTCCTGGAACTGGAGTTATAGGCCATTGTGAGCCACGTGATGAGGGTGCTGGGGGCCAAATTAGGGTCCTCTGCAAAAACAGTATGTGTTCTTAACCATTGAACCATCTCTAGTCCCACCACCACCACTTTTTGCCTCTCTCTTTTTTTTTTTTTTTTTTGTTTTAGGTATAATAGCGCATCCTCAACATGCGGATGTTGTGACTCCACATGTGGCCCCTGAGCACCGGAGTGGAGTGGCCGGGGCAATTTTTAAATTTTGTGTTGGGCATGTTTATATTTCTCTTAGGAAGTAGACTTTCAGGTATTTTACCCATTTTAAAATCAGATTATTTGCTTTCTTGCGATCAAGTTGTTTAAGTTCTGTATTTACATTGGATATTAACTCCTTATCAGATATATGTTTCCAGCAGATTGCTTCCTATCCTACAGATTGTACCTTTATTCAACTCTTGGTTTTCTTTGCTGTGCAAAAGTTAATGTGGATTTAATACTAATTATTTACTTTTGCGTTGTGGAGTTTGTTTTTTATTTGGTATTATTTTGTTTGTTTTTTTGTTTTTTTTTATCTTTTCGAGACCAGGGTCTCCCTGTAGCCCCAGCTGTCCTGGAACTCACTCTGTAGACCAGGCTGGCCTTGAACTCACAAAGATCCACCTGCCTCTGCCTCCCAAGTGCTAGGATTAAAGGCGTGTGTCACCATGCCCAGCTTTTTGGGGGTATTTTTAAGACAGGGTCTCCCTTTAGTCCTGGCTAGGCTGGAGCTCTCTCTGTAGACCAGGCTGGCCTTGAACTCTGCCTCCTGAGTGCTAGGATTAAAGGTGAGTGCCACCATGCCTGGCTGCTTCTGTTATTTTTTTTTAAGTCCATAATTTTGACTTATGATTTCCATTAATAGAAATTTACCCTATCAATATGCTCATCAAAATAAGCCTATATTTTAAGAGCAAAGCGGTTATATTTTCACATGGTATTACATGTAACTCAAAGAACAATTGAACGGGCAATGAAGAGGAAGCTCATAAGAACACTTGCTGCTCTTCCAAAGTACATGAGTTCAGTTCCTAGCATGTAGCGCTCAACCACCTGTAGCTCCAGGTCCCGGAGACTGTCCACACTCTTCTGGCCTCCATGGCCTCTTACAAAGCATGTGGCTTACACTAACTCAGACTTTTATTCATAAATTAAAACAAAGATAATTTTAAATGACATATTCATGTGTTATAAATACAGGACTGGTTTACAGTAGGGGATATAAATTGCTGAGTTATTATAGTACGATGGCTTTTGTTTATTTTTTTAAAGTATATACTCATGTTTGTTTACTGGCATATTCGTTTCTTTATTTTATTTTATTTATTTTCTATGTGTATGAATGTACTGTCTGCATGTAGGTTTGTGTACCCACGTCATGCAATGCCTCGGAGGTTAGAAGAGGGTGTCGTATTCCCCTGGAACTGGAGTTCTCCTGGAATTGGAGTTACAGACGGTTCTAGGCCACCATGTAGATGCTGGGGATCAATCCCGGGTCCTCTTCAAGAGCAGTTGGCGCTCTTAACAGCTAGGCTATCTCTCCAGCCGCATATTTGTTTCTTAAAGTCAAGAAACCATAGAGTGGTACAGCAAATAAAACTTGTCACTTGATATTACTTTGTTATATTTGCATGTCCTTCCTATTAAGACTCTAATGTGAAGCTGGCCATGGTGGGACTCATTAATCCCAGCACTGGGGAGGCAGAGGCAGGCAGATCTCTGTGACTTCAAGGCCAGAGTGGTCTATATAGTGTGTTCCAGGGTCTACAGGAAGACCCTACCTCAAACAATACAAAACCAAACAAAACAACAAAATACCCAGCTCTCCTTCTCCCTAAAAAGGAATCTAATGTGTTTGTTTTTGTCTTTTGGTTTGTGTGGATTTCAGCTACTGTTCCCTAGGTCTGGGTCACTTGTGTTCCCTTTTTAATACATTCTGTTTTAAACAACAACTGGAATTGAAGAAAACACCATACACAAAAGCACTTTGCTGGAAAGATGAGGTGCTGCTGAGAAGCAGGCACACCCACTTTCTGCCCTTGAACTAATCTATAAGAACTTCCCCTCTCATTACCTAAAGCTGACCTAGTCCTCAACCTTTCCCTGGGTGACAAAGGTTTAAAGCACATAAAATGCATCAGAATAGAATAAGTGGCCTCAGGTAGAAATGTTCAAACTTGGTTTTTTAGAGAGAGTGTTATTCTACAAAATTGTTTGTTGTTACAGTATGTATGAGAAAAGATAGCTTTTATAAAATGTATACCATTCACCACTTATCAAAGAACCTTCTTTTTTGGAACTGATGGAGAATTTTCCACAGTTGTTCCATAACTGGTCACTCACAGAGAATAAATGTCTGAGAAATGCCCAGTGTTAAGTGACACATTTAAAATGAAAATTTACACCCAATGCTCTTGGAACATAATGAAACAGGAGGTAGAGAGACTACTAATGCATCAGTCAACTGTCACCAGTGAAACTTCCTCATGCAACAGAGGACATTGCACATGGAATGCCACAGTGTAGAGAATAGGAGACTGTAGAGCGTGTGTCCCTGGATAACACTCCTATGTTAAATCTTAGCCACCCATGGCTTAGGGTCCATTGTGGAAGAGGGGACTAAAAGACTGTAGAAGCCAGGGTTGGTGCACAACCATAAGGAAATGGAGTCTTTGAGGTCTCTTTGAGCTAGCTCATATAGACTTACAATGACGTGACACTGTGTAAAATACTCATCTGAAATCAATCAGATGAAAATTCCCCATGGAACTGGGGAAATTACCAGAAGGTCCCAAACTTAGCTGAGGAACTATTGGCAGTTGACTACTGCTGGGTGATGGTGAAGGACCCCTGCTCCAAGGTTTTATGCACCCTTAAAATCTGTCTTTAGGAACCATGGTACCGCCATCCCATAAGGCCTCCAATTCACTTATGCTATGAGGTTCCCCTCCCTGCTTCCTCATACCTTGTGGTGTTCAACTGAGTCACGCTTACCTGTGTGTTAAGATAAGGTTTCCCTCCCCGCTTCCTCATACCTTGTGGTGTTCAACTGAGTCATGCTTACCTGTGTGTTAAGGTTTCCCTCCCCGCTTCCTCATACCTTGGGGTGCTCAACTGAGTCACGCCCGCCTGTGTACCGCTGGCCTACGTGCGGAGATGATTTTTTACTATTACACAACCCTTCCTCCATTTCCTCATACCTTGGGATCTCTGCTTTTAAAAGTTCCCTACCCCAGTCCCTGGGAGTCGACCTCCTCTACCCCTGCGTGGGTTATGAGCTCGGCCCCAGTGCACTGGTTCACTCCCGAATAAACCTTGTGCAGTTGCAGCAAGGACGGTCTCTGGCTGATTTTGTTGAGTGTCATACCATCCCGAGACTTGAGTGGGAGTCACCCCAGGAATTGGGGGTCTTTCAATGGACAGTAGATCTTCTTTAAGGGAGTGACTCTAGATAGGCTGACCAAGTTCCATTTGTGTAACCACACTGAGGGACGTCTGGGGATACAAACTTGACTCAGTAGGCCTTAACATATATGACAGAATACATGAAATCCATCAGGGGAGTTGTGGGTGACTGGAAATATGATTATAATGTAAAAAGGCACAAAAATCAATAAAAGTATTCATTGAGAAAAATAATTTATCACATGCATACTCTAGATAATGTATGATATTAATATAATCTATATGTCATGGAATGGTGTTCAAATTTCCTCCCTTAGGTATGAGGTGTATGTGATATTTGATATAGAATGCCCTCCACTCCTACTCTATGACTGATGAGTGTGCTGGAGAAAATCTCACAAAGAGGAGATTCCCACAACCTCTGTCTGTGATCTTCAGTATTAGTGGCACAGTAAGCATCCTTAAGTCTAAATGTTCCCCTTCAACCTTCCTCAGACCTGTCGGGATTACTGTCATCTCTCCTAGGTGGTGACTTCCACTCAGAGCAAATTGAATCACCGAGTTGTGACTTTTCCTAATTCCCCACTTCTGTCCATGGCCTTCTCCATAGACATAAGATAACAGCTTAATAAAACTCAATACAGGAAATGCCCTATGTTTGCTAGTTCTTTTTAATGAGAGTCTGTATATGGCAAAGCTTGGGGCTCACCATTATGTCCATTTGCATGTTATCCTTAGGATCTTTGAGCCTGTATAGGAAACCTGACTCAAAGTCTTGTCTCACAAATTACTGCTTCAGAATCTTAGGAAAATAGTCTATTATTTTGTTTGATTCTATTATTTTGTAAATGCATTGTGTGTGTGTGTGTGTGTGTGTGTGTGTGTGTGTGTGTGACTGTGTAAAGCATGACATTTTGTATACTACAATATGGCAATGGATGTTCAATTCCCAGCACCCACATAACATTGTTATGTGGGTGCTGGGAATTGAACCTGGGTACTCTGCATGCCCACACAGTGCTCTTAACTGCTCAGCCATATTTCCGGCCCTTACTTTCTGTTTTTTTTTTTTTTTTTTTTTGGTCTTTTTGAAACAGGATCTCCCTGTAGCCCCAGCTGTCCTGGAACTCACTCTGTAGACCAGGCTTGCCTTGAACTCACAAAGATCCACCTGCCTCTGCCTCCCAAGTGCTAGGTACTTTCTGTTTTTTATGAACACTGGTATCTGAACCATTTTCCTGGTGGTTAACAAGTGTTTTGAGGGAAGCTTCCCTAAACTACTGGGACCAAACAAAAAAGAAAAAAAAAATGTAATGTTCTCCCTGGTTTTGTAGCTTAGCTCTGTGCTGGGGCACTGCTATACCTTAGATATGCAGATAAGAGATCTAAAAGTCAGCTTGACCTTCATTTCCTGCTCAGAGGGAGCTGGCAAGAGATTCAGTCCTGTAGTCTTGTGGTGTTTAGCATGGTGTGAGAATATGTTTTGCATGTCTCTGAGCCCTTCCTGTCTCTATGGTATACACATCAACTTTGACAAACCTTTATTCTCCTGTGTATGCCCTTTCCTAACCCCCTTTCTTCTTGTCATTCCAGGCTATTTGTTTTCTAAGCTATTTCTTCTTGATCAAGGTTATAGGGGCTATTATTATCATTACCCTCAGAACCTCTTAGTAAATGCTCCAGGAAGTTAATAGAGGAGAAGGCTGAGCCATGCTAAACAAAGGCAGCCCCTTTTAACAACCCTCCAGGAAGCCACCAGATAGACTGGAAAAATAGTTTCATGAGTAAAAGGATCAGGCTGCTGGCTCTGCTTCTAGTAACACATGACAGAAATATGAGCTGGCACGTGAGAGCCAGCTGATATTTCTGATATGTGGGTGGACAAAGAAAATGCTTTCATTCTTCACTAAGTTTTCATGTGGATACTATAAGTTTTGCCCAGGGTTCAGCAGCCTGGGATAGTTGATTTTGATAATTCGTGTGGTTTATCATTGAGTTCTGTAGAGGGTAATGCCTTGGACTTCCCCAGACTGCCGTTTTCAGTGTCATCCTCATCTGGGCTTTTGATTTGACACTTTAAGGAAATAATCAGTTATTTCTCTTTTCAGGGACATTTTCTCAGCACTTTAAAAGGCTTTTCTAATCTTCCTCATCATGCAGAAACCAAAGAACCAGAATCCTTGACCCCTTCCTCAAGGCAGCGAGCACCCTATTCCTTTTACCACTATGCCCTTCAGAAAAGTTTTTATGGGCCTTGAAGAGCTTCTTCACTATTTAGATGGAACTGAACTCTTGATTAATTTTTCCTCCCTGTTTATAGCAGATAATGCTGCTGTGTAGGACAAGAATTTCTTTGAGCATATTGGTTTGTATTGCTATTATAAACCTTAGTCTTTTAGAGGTAACCACACTTCAGTTGTTTTCCTTTATCCAGATCTTAGTGCAATATCTTGCCTAGTTCAAAAATTTAATTCAGTGTTGAACCAAACCCTTATAATAGATAGAAAATTGAATTAACAAAATGATCTCTTAAGTGTACTTTCCTGTTAAGTAATTTTCATCGTTCCACAATAGGCAACATTCTCAATGTCTTTATAAGAGGATATTATGCAAGCTTTCCTATCTGAGTTGATTTCATTTCAAAATACATTCTAAATATCTGGAATAATGAGTATTTTGAGTATTTTTCATGAACTTTCTACCAATATTGAGATTTTCATAAAAGATAAGGTGGAGATATGAATCCAGGACTACAGTTCTTTTTGTGCAGAGTGCTTGTCTAGCATACATGAGCCATGTGTTTAATCCTCAGTACTACATAAACTGGACATGTTGACACACGCCTGTAATCCTAGCACTGGGGATGTGGCAGATGGTGGGTGGTGGATCCGAAGTTCAAAGTCATCTTTTGTTATATATCAAGCAGGTGTGTGCATATGAATAACATGTGCATATGTGTGTGTTTTGTGTTTGTGTGCACGTGTGTATGTATGTTCATGTGTATGTGTATATGTTTATTTGCATTTTGCTGTGTGTGCGTGTGTATGTGGTGTGTTTTGTGTTTGTGTGTGCACGCGTATGTGTGTGTGTTTATTTGTATTTTGCAGTGTGTGTGTGTGTGTGTGTGTGTGTGTGTGTGTGTGTGTGTGTGCCTGCATGCGAGGACAATTTTATAGAGTCAGTTCTCTGCTTTCACCCTTAAAAGGATTCCAGGGAGGTAACTCAGCTTTCTATGTTTGCATGGCAAATGTTTTAATCCACTGAACCATCTCCCTGGACCTGAACTGGAATGTTTTTCATGGAGAATTTTCTAGGCAGATATCAAAAGTCACCTATAAAACAATGAAACTAATGATCAGCATCTAGGTAGACAGGAAGTGTAACCTTCATGAACACAAATGTGGAAATTGTTTGCTATGCCAAACACATTAATTTCTTGTTTAATTACCTGGAGCAAATGATCTAATTTTATGTCTTCAAGTCTTCTGAAATAATTATGACATTTATGTAGTTCTTTGAGCCAAGCACTGTTTTCAGTGAATATATATATATATATATATATATATATATATATATGTATTATCTCCTTTTTAAGTCTCCCGTGAATCCTATGACATAAATGCTGATTTACAAATGAGAAACTGGAACCAAGATGACACTATTAATAAATGCCTTAGGCATGGCTATAAAGATAATGATAAAGCCAAGATTCAAGCTAAAATACATGCTGTGAACCATTATAATCTATCTGTAACAGCTATCACCTGATGCTGTCCATCTGGCAGAGTTGTTTTAAGGATTACATGAAGCACTGTAGGCATAAGAAGGGCAACATTGTGTCTCAAAGAGAGAAAGCTTTTAGAATTGGTAATGATAAGACATGCAATGCCCAATGGATCCTTCAAGCCATATTAATTTCACATGATACAGAATAAAAACTAAATAAATTATATCTGTCTCTTAGATCCAGTATTGGTAACCCTTTCTTACTAAATTCAAAACTGTGATGATTTTAAGTTTGCTGCCATATTGTTTGTCTTAACTATTGAAATCTGCCCTTGTATATAATCTAAATAATGCTTTGCTATATTAATAATAAATTTATAATGTAATATATTTGCAGAAACAGTACAAATTGAGTTGAGTAATAGAAAAATTGTAGTGGACTAAGAAAAACATCCAGATCATAAATGGAATCTACAAGAAGATAAGCAGAAAAGATATTATGATCAAAATAATTATGACATTATGATCTATAAATATATCATTGCTTTCTATGGAGTATTTAAAATATTCAACTAAATAATAATAATTTCAATCTGGGCTAGTAACACTTGTATATATGAAATATTTAATGGGAAGTGAGAGGCATAAGGAGATGTAGCAGCAATAAATCTATATGTCACTGGGCTCTGAAGTTAATTCTCATACCCATATATATATATTTGCATATAGATACATAAATGTATACATATATAGTAAGCTCAAGGAAATAATGTATTATTATATAAAATACTAAGGAAAAACAAAATTAACATGAAATAATTATTAGAAATACTCCCTTGAAAGATATTAATTTGATACCTAAAACAAAAAGTTATAAAAGTACAAAAATGCATGGCATACATATGAAAAAAAAATATTGTCAGGCACACAGTGAACTCCATCAAAATAGCATTAAACTGAAGGAATGGAACTGTCCAAACAGAAGGCAAACATTACTAAACTTGATTTCAAAATATGACCCAACTGAGCATGCAACATGGCTCCTGGGGAATAGGTGAGCCCAAAGCAGGTGGGCTCCTTATGGCCCTGGCCATGGCCTGTTGACAGCCAGCCACACCTGGCCCAGCATGCACAGTGGCAGGGTTGAGGCAGCCAGTCAGACAGACACACAGCAGGTCCAGAGAGCACCTGTGCAGAAGAAACATTTGAGATTCACACCAGAATACAAACAATAAAACAAAGCTACATGCCAAAAACACAAAGAAAAAAACAAGAACATGGGAAAAGCACATAATAAATTCCTATCAACCTCTACCAGTCCAGTAGATCTCTACAATGAGATCTCCCAGGAAGGAACCCAGAACACTGATCTTAGAAGAACAATCATAAACATAATCAAAGAAATTGAAGACTATTGAGAAGAAATCAGAGAACTAAAGGGAGAGAATGAAAAACTCAGGAAGGAACTAGAAAGAGAAAATGACAAACTCAGGAAGGAACTAGAGGGAGAGAATGACAACACTGGAAGGAAGTAGGAGCACTGAAAAGATCCCATGCTGAAATAAAAAAGAAATCAACCATCAAAGCAAGGAGCTATAAGAAGAGAACAGCAACTTTCTAAAGGAAGTGGAAATACTAAAGAAATCACGGGATGAAATGAAAAAGGAAACTGAGCACTCATCCAATCAACAGGAAAGGATGGGAAAAAGCCTCAGAAGCAGACTGGATGAAGTGGAAAATAGAATATAAGACCAGGAAGATAGCATGGAAAAACTAGAAAGCTCAAGCAAAGATTCTGAAAAAAAAAAA
>VZQC01010503.1:719208-847744 GCA_009823505.1 Rhizomys pruinosus
AGATGTTATAAGCCACAGTAAGACCCTGTCATATTTAACAGGGGGGAAAATTGTAATTCATGGATTAACATATCCAAACATGTGTCTATGCTAAAGTAACCTACCATAACTATTAGTGCTGCTTAAATACCTATATATCTAATTGCTTGTTCTTCATTAGTAGGATCGAAAGGTTATTCCTGGACAAACTGTCAGCCCATGAAAGGAAACAGCCAGAATTGACCAGAGTCCAAGTCAACAGCTCCAGAGAGAGTGGACTGTTTTACCTCTCATCCACCTGTGCCCCTTTTCTAAGCCTAGGGAACAATCTGGGGAAGAGGGGGAGTGGTAGAATGTAAGGGCTGTGATTGGGGTGAATGGTGAAACTACAGCAATATAGTCTGGACACTCATTTGATCAACTTGATTGAACATACAAGCCCCCCCTGATGGATGGTGGGACCCATGGGCTGTGTGGGTTTGGGCACAACTGCTTGCAAATTGGTTTTACATGAGGGATGCTTGTACTCATAAATTATCACTTATTCTTAAAAAATGAAAAAAACTGAGAGAAAGATGCAGGACAGTTATGGCAGAATGCATGATCTCGGATGGGGTGGGGGGAAGGGAAAGGGAAATATGCCTGAACGGAATTGGAAAATGATGTATGAAATACACAAAGCATCAATAAAAAAAGAGAGTACTTCAAAAACCAAAACTCTACTAAGTTTGAAAACCTAAGAGAAACGGATGAATATCTGAAATCCTGGAAATCAATAAAGCTTAATCAAGAAGAAATTGCCAGCTTAAACAGACACATAATATGTGAGGAAATTGAAAATGAAGTAAAAAACCTCCCAACAAAAAGCCCAGGCTCAGATAATTTCATGGCAGAATTGTATAAAACATTTAAAGAGGACTTACAAACATTAATACTCAAACCTTTCAGAAGGATGCAAGCAGAGGGAAATCTCCCAAATTCCTTCTATGAATGCAGCATCAGTCTAATACCAAAACTAGGCAAAGATATAAGCATAAAAATAAAACTATAGAAACATCTCATTAATGATCACAGATGCAAAAATTCTCAATAAAATACTTGCAAACCACATAAAAAGATCATCCATCATGACCAAGTTGGATTCATAACAGAGATGCAGAGAAGGTTCAACATACATAAATAAAAAAATCATAAAACACATAGATGGACTGAAAGAAAAAATAAAATATGATAATCTTAATTGTCAGAGAAAAAACATTCAAAAAATCTAGCATCCCTTCATCTTTAAAGTCCTAGAGCGGATTTGACTGGAGAGAACATCCCTCAATGTAATCAAAGCCATATACAAAAACCCACAGCCAACATGATCCGAAATGTAGAAAAGTTACAAGCAGTTCCCTTATAGGCAGGAGCTTGGCAAGTTTTCCCCCTATTGCCACTCCTCTTTAATATAGTGCTTGAAACATTTGCTAGGGCAATAAAACAAGAAAGAAGCCAGGCCATGGTGGCGCACGCCTTTAATCCTAGTACTTGGGAGGCAGATCTTCGTGAGCTCAAGGCCAGCCTGGTCTACAAAGTGAGTTCCAGGACAGACGGGAAAAAAAAAGCAAGAAAGGGAAATTAAATTAGTGCTAATTGGAAAAGAGGGAGTCAAACTATCCGAACTATCACTTTTTGCAGATGATATGATAGTTTACATAAGGGATGCAAAAACTCCACCAGAAAAGTCATACATAGGATTATTTGACAAAGGGGCAAAAACCCCTCAATGGAGGAAGGATAGCATCTTCAGCAAATGGTGCTGTCAAAATTGGATCACCATTTGTAGAAGAACAAAATTAAACCCCTATTTCTCACCGTGTACAAAAATCAACTCCAAGTGGATCAAGTTCTCAACCTGAAACCGGAAACCCTGAAGATGACAGAAGAAAAAGTTGGTAACAACCTACAAGACATAGGTGTAGGAAAAGAGTTCTAAATCAGACAGCAGCTGCACAGGAAATAAGGTCAACAGTTGACAAATGGGACCTCATCAAACTCAAAAGCTTCTGTACTGCAAAAGAAACAGTCAGTGAATCAGTGAAGTGAAGAGAAAACCCACAGAGTGGGAGGAAATCTTCACCAGTGATTCATCTAACAGAGCATTAATGTCAAGTATATATAGACTACTCAAAAAACAAAGCATAAGAAACCAAATGACCCACTCAAAAGATGGAGTCAAGAGCTGAACAGAGACTTTATCAGAGAGAAAGTAAAGATGGCTGAGAAACATCTTAAAAAGTATTCAACATCATTAATTACTAAGGTTTACAGAGTGAGTTCCAGGCCAAGCGGTGTGATGCTTACATTGGAGACCTTCGTCTCAACAACAGACAAAAAAAAAAAAAAAAAAAAAAAAAAAAAAAAGGAAATGCAAATTAAAACCTCACACAGATATCATCTCACTTCAATACAACTGGCTAAGATCAAGAACACAAAAGACACCTAATGCTGGAGAGGTTGTTGGTTTACATTCCCCCATCCACTGCTGGGGGAATGTAAACTTGTATAACCATTATGGAAAGCAGTGTGGAGAACCCTTAAAAGACTCAAAAGGAGCCTACCACCTGACCTTGCCATACCATTCCTGAGTATATACCCACAAGACTCATCCAACTGCAAAGATACATGCACATCCAGGTTTGTTGCAGCTTTCTTCACAATAGCAAAGAGCTGGAACTAACCCAAATGCCCCTTGACTGACGAGTGGATGACAAAAATGTGGTACATCTACACAATGGAATACTACTCAGCAGTAAAGAAAGATGATATCATGAAGTTTGCAGGTCAATGGATCGAGCTTGAAGCCATTACGCTAAGTGAAGTAACAGTCTCAGAAAAACAAGCGGCACATGGTCTCCCTCATTTGTGGATGCTAACACCAAATCTCCAGATGAAAGGCAAGCTGAACAACATTATTGTTATATTTCTGTTTATCTGAAGGCAGCTATGTTGTTATGATGTAAATCTCTTAATGGGCTCTAGAATTGATCCACCACTCACTTTCAGATTGTGTAATTACTGTATATGAGTGGAAAGTATATATTCATATTTTGGAATAACTTAAAATTAAAGGAGGAAAATGTGAATTCTTAAACATAAAAAAAGGACTGAGAGAAAGATGCAGGATAGTTATGGCAGAGTGCATGATCTGGGGTGGGTTGGGGTGGGAGGAAGGAAAAGGGGAATATGTCTGATCTGAACTGAGAAATGATGTCTGAAATACACAAAATATCAATAAAAGCATTATAAATTTTTTTAAAAAGTGAGAAAAATGCAATAGCACCTAACTATCTATTTTTTTCAGGAAGATGAGCTTTAGGCCTGATGCTACAAATAAAAAGATAAATGGGCTAAAACGTTAGCAAACAAATGAGTCCCAAAGAGAATTTCAGTGCTTATGCTTGCATCAGAGAAAATTTGCTATTAAATAAAATGTTACTGGAGTTGATGCATAATGATAAAAACCAGTCCACTAGAATGTTCTAACTATTATAAGGAAACATTCACCTGATAACAGAGGAATACATATAAGAAGTAAAGAGTGAGTGAAATGAAAGACACATGGAACATGAAATGATGACAGCTGCAGACTTTACCATCTCACTGAATAGTGGGAGAAGAAACTGAGCAAGAGTTCAACAAGGAAGTGACACTGAAGCAGAGGAGCTAGCATAACCCTGTACACAACAACTGTGTATGCAAGAGTTCAACAAGGAACATACACTAGATAGAGCAGGGGAGATAGCAGAATCCTGTACCCAACAATGCTGTGGCAGCTGGAAACTCAGGATAGTTCATAAGCTAATTTGTAAACATCATCAATACATTCTAGTGAAACATTATTTTCCTATCATAATGAATTAAAACATAACTCAAGAGCAAAAATGAACTAAAAATCCCTTCCCAAATGTCAAAATTAACCAAGTCACTGACCAAAAACATGTCTCAAAAAAGAAATCAAGCTCAGTGTCGCGATTCACTCCTTTTTAATTTCAGCACTCTGAAGGAAGAGGCAGAGGGATCTCTGTGAGTTGGAGGGTAGCCTGCTATACATTTTGAGTTCTAGACAAGCCAGTGTTATATGGTAAGAGCCTTTCAAAATAAAAAATAAAATAAGAAATAAATTAGGAAAGACCGTGAGACAAGAATTCTGTTCATTTTGTTAGGAAGAGTCTAATTCTATCATGGGGCCCAAATATCATAGATCATCTACCCCAATTTCTTTCTAAAATTCTGACCTCCAAATACTAGCAACATTTGGTTTCCAAAACACCAAAGTGGGGAACATGTCCAAGTCTAAGGACTTTGGAAACATACTGAATTATACAAGGCACATTCACCATGGGTCCCCCCATCACTTAACTTGTACAGTCCAGTTCTTCCTAATTTCTATCTATCATCTATCTATCTATCTATCTATCTATCTATCTATCTATCTATCTATCTATCATCTATCTATCTATATATCATCTGTCTATAAATCTATCTATCTATCATCTATCTAATCTCTCTCTTCTTTCTCTCTACTTCCTCTAACAAGGTATATGGGGTTTATTTCTCTGGAGATCCCTAATACAATAGTTTACTAAGAGATTTGACACAAAGACTGCATGGGATTCACCTCAGGTACAAGATTACTTTAATATCAGAATTTAACTAATGAAATATGTTGTATCACCAACATCATCCTAAATGGAGAAAAGTTAGAAGCAGTCCCCTTAAAGGCAGGAACACAGAAAAGCTTCCCTCTATAGCCACTCCTCTTCAATACAGTGTTTGAAATGCTTGCTAGGACAAATAAGACAAGAAAGGGAAATTAAAGGAGTAATAATTGGAAAGGAGGAAGTCAAGCTATCCCTTTTTGCAGATGACATGATAGTTTACCTAAGAGATGATAACAACGTCACCAGAAAACTCCTAGAAATGATTGAGTTTCAGTAAAGTGGCAGAATACAAAATTGACCGAGAAGAATAAGTAGCCTTTCTTTACACCAACAACAAGCAACTGGAGAAGGACTAAAAGGAGAACTTCTGACTCACAATAGCCTCAAAAACAATTACATACCTAGGAACAAACCTAACCAAATACAGCAAAGATCTCTACAACAAAAAATTTAAACCCCTAAAGGAGATTGAAAAAGACATCAGAAGATGGAAACACCTCCCATGCTCATAGATTAGAAAAATGGGTATAGTAAAAATGTCCATTCTGCCCAAATTAATATACTTATTCAATGCAATCCCAATTCAAATCCCCAAAAGTTTCTTCAGAGGCTTGGAAAAAAATTGTCAATTTCATGTGGTAAAACAAAAGACCCTGAAGAGCCAAAGCAACCCTGAGTGTAAAGAGCAATACAAGGGAGATCACTATTCCAGACTTCAAACTATATTGCAGGGCTATAGTCACAAAAACAGCCTGGTACTGGCACAAAACAGACCTGTAGATCAATGGAACAAAACTGAAGATCCAAACTTGAGCACACACAATTTCATCCACCTTATATTTGACAAAGGTGCCAAGAAGACTCAATGGAGGAAAGACAGCATCTTCAACAAATGGTGTTGGCAAAACTGGATGACCATTTTTAGAAGAATAAAATTAAACCCCCGTCTCTCATGCTATACAAAAATCAACTACAAATGGATCAAAGACATCAATGTGAAACCCAAAACTCTGAAGGTTAAAGATGAAAACGTTAGAAGCAATCTATAAGACATAGGTGTAGAAGACTTTCTAAATCAGATGGCAACTGCACAGGAAATAAGGTCAACAATTGACAAGTGGGAACTCATTAAACTCAAAAGCTTCTGTATAGTGAAACAAACAATCAGTGAAGTGAAGAGAAAACACAAGAGTGGGAGGAAACCTTCACCACTAATATAACTGACAGAGTATTAACTTCCAGAATATATGAACAACTCAAAAAACAAAAAGAAAACAAATAACTCACTCAAAAATGGAGTAAAGAGCTGAACTGAGACTTCACCAGTGAGGAAGTAAAGATGGTTAAGAAACATCTTAGAAAGTGTTCAACATCGTTAATAATTAAGGAAATGAAAATTAAAACCACTTTAAGATGTCATTTCGCTCAGGTAAGACTGGCTAGGAACAAGAAAACAAATTATACCAAATGCTGGGGAGGTTGTGGGGAAAGGGGAACACCCATCCACTGCTGGTGGGAATGTAGACTTGTACAACCACTATGGAAAGCAGTATGGACAACCCTTAAAAGACTCAAAATAAGCCTACTACCTCAGCCAATCATACCACTCCTGGGTATATACCCACAAGACTCATCCTACTGCAGAGATACATGCACATCTATGTTTATCACAGCTTTGAATCTTCACAATAGCAAGGAGATGGACAACCCAAGTGCCCATCAACCAACGAGTGGATATAGAAAATATGGTACATCTACACAATGGAGTTCTATGCAGAGGTAAAGAAAGATGGCATTATGAACTTTGCAGGTAAATGGATGGAACTAAAAGATATTATGCTAAGTGAAGTAACACAGTTCCAGAAAAACAAATGATGAATGGTATCCCTCATCTGTGGATGCTATTATCAAATCCCTAGTTGTAAGGCAAACTGAGCAACATTAATGTTATATTCCTCTTTTTCTGAAAGCAACTGTGCTCTTTTTCTTTTTTTTTTTTTTTAACTGTGCTCTTATAATGTGAATCTCTTAACAGGCTTTAAAATTAACATACCACTTATTTTCAGACTTGTAATCTTGCTATATGGGTGGAGGGTACGTAGGCATATTTTAGAGTAATACAAATTAAAAAAAGGAAAAATGCAAATCCTGAAATATGACTTGGAAATAACATAAAATTTGTTTTCAGATGACATAATTTTAGTATAGATGTGACATATATATGTATATATATGTGTCATATTTTGTCACATATATATGTATATATGACACATATATATGTATATATGTGTCATATATACATATATATGTCACATTAAAGGTTCAGAGTATAAAAACAGCTCCACTGTCCTTGATTGAACTCAGGTTTGTTTAGACAATTTTGGCATACTTGACCAAATTTATTCTGCTCTTGTTTTACCATCCCTATTGCATGTATTGTTTGTATATATAATATATATATATATAATATATATATATATAATATATTTTATATTGTTCTGGATTTAATGTCAAAGTCCTTCCCTCTTTATTCCTTTCTTCATTTCTCCTTTTCCCACTCTAGTCTAAGAAAGATTAAGTGGGAAAAATCCACATACGAATTCATGCTACTGGGATAGAACAGTATCCAAATATGGTATGACTGCATGGTCCAAGTGTCAGACCCCAGGCATAGTGGGTAAGTAATCCACAAAGATCTCTAGTAGAGAAAAATTCCAAAGTCCTTCAGAATGGTAAAAAGCCCAATATTAATGAAGACTATGTTCCCCCTGAAGGTATCAATATATCAACACAAAGTAGTTAAGAGAACTAACTGGTTTTGCAGAGGCCCTGGTTTCAGGATTATTAATTTTGGAGGCCAAATTGATTGATGAACCTCCTGCTGGCAGCTATATATAGAGCCTCATATCTTGGGTCATGATGGCAACTATTGTCTTGGTTACTTTCTGGGCACTTGAAGGGTGCTTTTCCTGAAAGTACTTGGGTCTGCAGATGTCCCATAAAAGGATCCTGAGCTGAAATGCAAAGGTCTGATCTCAGACTTCTTATTCTGTCTGTCTCCTTTTCCAACTTGGCCTGTGGGCTAAAGACACCTACCAAGTACTATAACTGGAAAAGAAAGAGGAAAAAAGACATGAAAATAAGGTTCTCCACCTAGGAGAACAAAGGCTATTTTCTACTTCATTTATTCTGTTATTCATTCAGACTTTCTCCTGTTCTTTCCAGATGGTTTATTAAGTTGTCCACTTCCTTTTTCATTTCAGCTTGAGTTTTCTTCAGTATTTCTATACCTTTTTTGAATACATTCTGAAGTTCATCATTATTTTCTTTTAGTTTCTCCATATCTTCTTTTAGTTCTTTGATTTGTTTGTCTGTTCTTTAAATTCCTTGAATTACTTAATCAATTTTATGATAGTTCTTTTAAGATATGTGTCCTAGGTTAAATCTAGGGGTTCCTTCTTGTAAGAGTGTTCTACAGTAATGGCAGTATTTAGCAGAGACTTATGATTATTTGGGTTTTTCATTTTGATTTTGTTGTTTGTGATTCTGGTATGAAACTCAAGTGTTTCTTTGCTGAATTAGAAACTGAGCTTGCTTGTATTCAGGTATTTTCATTGCTTTCTTATTAGGCATGAAAGGCTGGCTGGTCCAGGCTTCAGGTTCTCACTTCTAACTTTGTACTGGAGAGACCAGCTACTTCTTGTCCAGCTATTCAGGAGCTCATCCTGAACCTTGAGACAGGTAGCAATCAGGCAGGCTTGATGCTGTCACCAGGTTGGGTCCACCTACCAGCTTTCTTAGGATAGTTCAAAAGTCTGGATTTGGATCCAAGGGCAGAGAATTCTAGCTTGGAGCTGAGGCAGTGGCTCCTAGCTAGTTTCCTAGCTAGTGGGTAGAGTGTCCTCTGTTACCCAGCAGTTCAGGGTTATCACCACTAAGCATGAGGTCAATCTTGTACACTCACAGGGAGAGTGGAACTCACAGAACTACTGTGCCACAAGGCTTTGGCCTACCTGGACTCCATGGCTGGTTGCAAATGTCTGTATCTGAGCTCAGGGACAGGGAAGGGCAGACTTTAGGCCCTTCACAATCTGCTGTTGGAGGCCTAAAAGGGCTATTTGAATCCTCATAAACATAGTCTTTGGCCCAGAAGGAAAGTTTAAAAAATTACTGTGTGGCTGGGCGTGATGGCTCATGCCTTTAATCCCAGCACTTCAGGAGGCAGAGGCAGGTGGCTCCCTGTGAGTTCAAGGCCAGCTGATCTACAGAGTGAGTTCCAGGCCAGCTCGGACTAAAGGGAGACCCTGTTTCAGAAAATAAATAAATAAAAATTTTCTGTGTGAAGCTTTTTATCATTGACCATTTGCATCCCTGCCATAAAGCAAGTGGTGTGGTTGCCTGGGTGGATATAGAGGGTGGTTAGTCCTGAGATGTTTGAAACTAAGAGCTCAATTTTTATTGAGCATTTATATGATTTTTCAAACTATTGAATTTGAGATAACTGTCCCATCTTGTTACAGGGGAAATAAATGTTAATAATTTAGTAAATCTGCAAAATCAAGGGTTAATCTGTTTATGAGTGTTATGTTTCATGGTATCAAAAAGGGATATAAAAAGTGAAAAAAATGTTAAAAAGATATTTTTAATAAGGATTTATGTGAGGATGATGAAAAAAGTCTATGCAAGTGATAAAAGTCTGAGGAGGTGTGCTGTGACAGGTAAAAAGGACGCTGTATAAATAAGCTTAAATTCGTAAGGTTCAGTCAACTTAAACTAGTTGAGTCAGAATGTATATCTATTCAAGGTTTCTTTAAGAGTGTTCAGTTTTTGTCCAAGCTTTATATGCATATAACATGGCACTTCAAGCTTTAGTAAAATGATAAGATACCTGTTTTAAGTTAAATTGGTATAAACACTCAAGCTAGTTTACTAGTGGCCTGAATAGGATTGTGAATATACAGAGTTGTTAATTTTTAGTCCTCTCCTGGATTAAACCTGACTCCCTGTTACAGGTTTGGATTAAATGGGCACAGACAAATGGTGGGTTACCTATGGCTAGTGAGAAATGTACTTTATGTTTCTTGCAAGAGTTGCTTTTGATATTTCCCTTGACCTAATCAAATAATTTGGCTCAAAAAGCTAGATTCTATCTTCCTGAACAAGCTGCATGCAGTCCAGAAGACAGTTTGGATGGGCTTGATAATCCTTATCAGTTTATTTCCTGTCTTCTGGTGTGTGTTACAACTCCTGTCTTTCTGGGAAAACTATAAATCAGGATAAAGGGTGTGAAGAAGAAAAAAAAAGATTGTTCCCATTTCTAGTAATTGTAGTGAACATTTTTTATTTAAAATAGGCATGAAATTGTTTAATTCATCTTGTGGATTATGCCTTTAAGGTTATAAATGAAAGATTTGGGGGCTGGAGAGATGGCCTAGTGGTTAAGAGCGCCGACCGCTCTTGCAGAGTACCCAGGCTCGATCCCCAGCACCCACATGGCGGCCGAGAGCCGTCCGAAACTCCAATTCCAGGAGAGCTCCAGTTCCAGGGGAGTCCGACACCCTCTTCTGACCTCCGCGGCGTTGCACGTCATGGGTGCACAGACTTGCAGGCAGACAATACATTCATACACATATGGAAATGAATAAAATTAAAAAAAAATGAAAGATTTGTGTTGCTTCCTTTAAACTTGTTATCCGTTTGCATTTTTGGTCCAGGTTTCTACTTCTGCAGTTATGCTTTTATTGATTTCTCTTTCTAGGTGCCTGGGGATAGTTACTCTTTTCTTCTGTCCTTTGAATTGCTTCAAGTATTCTCTGAAGAGTTGGTTTTCCAGACATGTATTCTATCATCTTGTTTATGTCATGGAAGATTTTCCTCTCTTCTTCAACTGTAATGGACATTTTTGCTGGGTATAGTAACCTGGGTTGGCATCTATAGTCCTTTAACACTGGGACTGCTTTGCTCCATGTTCTTCTTCTTGCTTTCATAATTTGCACTGAGAAGTCAACTGTAATTCTGATGGATTTCCTCTTATATGTAACTTGTTTTTCTCTTGTGGCTTTCAGAATTTTGTCTTTGTTTTGGGCGTCTAGCATTTTAACTATGTTATGGCATGATGAGTTTCTTTTCTGATCTTGTCTGTTTGGAGTTTTATGTGCTTCTTGTATTTGTATTGGTTTGTCTTTTTTTAGTTTGGGGAAATTTTCGCCTATTATTCTGTTGAAGATCTTACCAATACCATTCTCTTGGGATTCTTCTCCTTTCTCTATCCCTATGATGCAGAGGTTTGATCTTTTCACAGTGTTCCATAATTCCTGGCTGTTCCGCTTTTGTGTATTTTTAAATTTTCCATAATCTTTACTTGAGATTTTTCGTTGTCCTGTGTTATCTTCCAGGTCTGATATTCTTTGTTCTGCTTCCTCTATTCTACTTCTGAGGCTTTTTCTGTTCCTTTCCTCTTGATTGGATGACTGTTTGATTTCCTTTATCATCTCGTCTTGTGATTTCTTTAGTATTTCCACTTCCTTTTGGAGCTTCTCAATCTCTTCCTGTAGCTCTTTGCTTCACTGGTCGGTTTCCTTTTCTATTTCAACATGGATCTTTTCAGTGTTTCCACTTCCTTCTGGAGTTTGTCATTTTCTCCCTCTAGTTCTTTCCGGAGCTCGTCAATATCTCTAAGTTCTTCTTGAGTTTTTCATTCTCTCTCCTTAGTTCTCTGACTTGATCTTTATATTCTTTGATTTCTCTTAATATGTGTGAGATTGTTCCTCTAAGATCTGTTTCCTAGGCCATCTCCAGGGGGATCCTACTGTAGGAATCTCCCACAGGGTTGGTAGAGCTATATTTCTTTCTTTTTTTTTTTTTTTTACCTGAAGGTAACTGTACCATTATAATGTGAATAACTTAAAGGGATCTAGAAATAGCCTACCACTTATTTTTTTTCAAGAAAAGCAAGCTGAGAAACGTTACTGTTATATTACTTATTATGTGAAAGCAAGGTGCTGTTATAATTTGAACCCTTTAATGGGCTCTAGAGGTCATAATTTTAGTATATATGGGATGTTCATATAGGGATAATTTGGAGCAATTCAAATGGGAGAGAATAAAACAACATAAAGACTAGCTCAAAGAACTGTTTGAAACAGTTAAATTCTGCCTCAAACAAAGAACCTCTGCAGAAAAAAAAAACTTTAAAAAGACAGAAAAAGATGCAAGACATGTAAGGCAGAATGCATGATCCAGGGAGGGATGGGGAGCATGGAAAGGGGAATGTGTGTAAATGGGACTGAAAAATGATGTATTAAATAACACAAATCATCAATAGAATATGTGTAAATGTGACTGAAAAATGTGTGTAAATGGACTGAAAAATGATATATGAAATACACATAGCATCAATTAAAAATATGGTCATCCAACATGATCAAGTCAAATTTATTCCAGAGATGCAAGGATTGTTTAACATATGTAAATTAATAAACATGATAGATCATATAAATGGACCCAAAGAAATAAAAGCCACGTAGTCATCTCAGTTGATGCAGAAAAGGCCTTTGATAAAATTCAATATGCCTTTATGTTTAAAGTCCTATAGGGAATTATAGTGAAGAGAACATACTTCAACATAATTAAAGCTATATATCACAATCCCACAGCCAACATCATTCTAAATGGAGAAAAATTAGAAGCATTCCCCTTAAAGTCAGGAACCTGGCAAAGCTGTCCATTATTTTCACTCCTTTTCAGCATAGTTTTTGAAACTCTTGCTAGAGCAATAAGATAAGAGAAGGATATTAAAGGAGTACTAATTGGGAAAGAGGAGGTCAAACTATCACGTTTTGCAGATGACATGATATTATACCTAATGGATGCTAAAAAATCCACCAGAAAACTCCTAGAAAAGACAAAAAAAAAACATTTTCAGTAAAGTGGCAGGTTACGAAATTAATCTACAATTTCAGTAGCCTTCTATATGCCAATAATAAGCAATTGGGGAACGAGTACAGGGAGGCCTTCCCATTCACCACTATATATATATATATATACTTATATATATATATTAGTATATATATACTAATACAAGACATAAAGTTCTCTATGACCAAAATTTTGGAGTTTGAGGAAGACACCAAAAAAAATGGAAAGACCTCCCATGCTCCATTCTCATGGATTGGAATAATTAATATAGTAAAAATAACCATCATACCCAAGGAAATATATAGATTCAATACAATCCAAATCAAAATCCTCTTGACTTTCTTCACAGAATTAGAAAAAATTCCTAAAATTTATATCAAAACCAAAAGACTTCAGATAGCCAAAGCAATCCTGAACAAAATGAAAAATCCTGGGGTGGGGGGTTATTATACGATTTCAAACTATTTTGCAGAACTGTAGTAATAAAAAACAACATCAGAGTGGCACAAAAATAAACCTGTAGACCAATGGCACATAACTGAAGATCCAAACTTGAGTACAAGCAATTTCATGCTTCTGATATTTGACAAAGAGGTCCAGAAAACTCAATAGAGGGAAGGCAGCATCTTTAGCAAATTATGCTGATGAAAGTGAATCACCGCTTGTAGAAGAAGGAAACTAAATCCCTACCTTTCATCTTCTACAACTTGTCAACTATAAGTTGACCAAAGACCTCAATATGAAACCGGAAATTATGAAATAAATTATGAAATAAACATTGGTAGTAACCTACAAGATATAGGTTCTATATAAAACAACAGTTGGGCAGGAAATAAGCTCAAGAATCAATAAGTGGGACCTCATTAAACTAAAAACCTTCTGTACAGCAAAAGAAAAAATAAATCAAAGAATTGAAGAGAAAGCCCACAGAGTGGGAGGAAATCTCCACCAGTGATACGTCTGACACAGGTTTAGCACTCAGAGTATATAAAGTACTCAAAAAACAAAGGACCAAGGAAACAAATGATCCAATTAAAAGATGAGCTAAAGATCAGAAGATAGACTTCTCAAGAGAAGTAAAGATTGTTAAAGAAACATCTTAAAAAGTGTTCAACATCGTTAGTATTAAGGAAATGCAAATTAGAGCCACTTCAAGATTTCAACTTACCTTGCTAAGACTGACTATGATCAAGAAAACAAATAATACCAAATGCTGGAAAGGGTATGGAGAAAGGGGTGAATTCATTTACTGCTGGTGGGATTGGAAACTCATGCACCACCTATGGAAAGCAGTGTAGAGAGCACTTAAAAGACTGAAAATTAACTTTAGTTCTATGCAACGGTAAAGAAAGACAGCATCATGAAATTTGCAGGTAAATGGATTTAACTAGAAGCTGTTATGTTAACTGAAATAACACAGTCTCAGAAAAACAAATGATGTATATTATCCCTCACTTGAGGATCCTAACACTAAATCCATATATGTAAGTCAAAGTGGACAATTGGTCAGTAAAAATAATGCCACATTGTCTGGTATACTATAGATATAGCTTGTCTCTATTTTCCTTGGTTCTAAGATTTAGGAGAAAAAATAAATCTATCTATTTTTTAAAGTACATTAAAACATACATCAACTTGCAATGTAATTTAGGAATGTAAATCTATATAGCTTTTCACCTACATGCAAGTTTATGGTTAAACTATGAATCTCCAAATGTGTTTTGGAATTAACCTACAGTTTATTTTCAGACTTTGTAAATTTACTATATGTATGGAGTGAATAAAAATAAATTAAAAAATAAAAAGAAGCACTATTTTCAAACCACATGGAGTTTCATTTACATATAAAAGGCAAAACTCCTCCCACATTTGAGCACACTTTGTCATATCGAGTATTAACATTGCCCCTATCTTTCAAGCCAGAAATATTTTCCTTCCATAATAATTAATGGACATATAAAATTAGAGATATTCAAGAAATAAAAATGACAGTAGAATCACACTTGGTATTCAGCATGGTTGTGTACTGAGTGATAAACACATCTGCTTTCTCTAGGGCTAGATTTACTTTATCTTCTCATTTCTGATATTTTGATTGAGAATCTGCTATGAAAAAATATATTTTATGTTTTATAATTATTATTTTCTATTTATTAAGACTATGTAAACACATATCAAGTCATCTTTATAAGTTAAAATATTTAGGAGATTGGAGCATCTGGATATATCTTGAATATCATAAAATTCTTATTTTTTTCTTTCTTTTGTAATTGTTTTGTTATAACAGATTGATTTTGGAAAAATTATGTCATAATATATTGTTATGCTTATATATTTATTTTTTCTGTCTTTTAATTGTGTAAGTTTTTTTTGTATGTTTGGATTTTATTATTTGGTTCATTTGCATCCACGGAAATGATGGATTTGCATCCATAAAATAGGTATATATATGTATGTATATATACATATACTGGATGTTATAGTACATTATTTTTATTGTATTATTTTATATTAAACTACAGTTTGCTAATTAGTATGTAATATGTGCATTTCCCTTTTTAGTGCTCTGAGAACTTCTGTGGATATTCAGACAATGGAGCCTATTCAAACATAGATGAGGTTCAGAATATAGAATATGTAATTGAATTGTTTTAACATCTTGTGTAGTAACTTCTCTTTTTAAAATGATTTAAGCTTATTTGTACTTATGTATATGTGTGTATGTCATCTGAGTGTCTGCTGCATGTGTGAGGATAGTGGTCAGAGAGGGTGTCATACCCCCAGACTTGGAGTTACAAGCCATTGTGTGTTGCCTAATATGGATGTCTGGGACCAAAGCATTGTACACTGGAACTGCATGTGCTTTTAACCACTGAGCCATCTCTCTAATACCTTGTGGAGTAATTAAATTAAAAATCTTGGGTCAACTGTACTCACATGTACACACACACACACACACACACACACACACACACAGAGGGAGAGAGAAAGAGGGAGAGAAATAAAATAATTTTTTAAAGTAAATAAAAAATGTCTCATTTGACTAAATCATCTCATTCAATAACAGAAGACCGAATAACCCACGCCAACACAGCATGAGAACCCCTTGTAGGAAACATGAAAACATGCTTAGCTGCCACCCTGGCTCTACTGTTTGCTTGTTTTTGTGTTTTGAAAAGGATATGAATATGGGTGAATGTCCATAAACCCAAGAATCTCTTGTACCATCTACCTCCCCCACAATACAGGGAAAGAGCAGCCTCCCTGTCCTCCCCAAGCTTAGAGGGAGCAGCCTTTGAGTCCAGTGGGGATACTGATGCCTTCATAAACAGTGGCAGACTAACAGGTCTGCTCATCTCTGGTATTCACCAATGTTTCATCCTTCCATCATCTCAGAATCTATGACCGTAATGCCCACAGGAATGAGATTTTAACTCAGACACATCCTCTAGTGATGTAGAACACAGAATTTGGAGTTAGTGCTCTGAGAGATCGGATCCCCACCCTCCTACTTACATGCTTGCTTTTCTGAGCAGCTCCTCAATCTAACTAGAGAAACTCTTCTAATTCACAACAGCATATAGTAACATGTGCTTTAAATTGTTTTTATGACAATTAAGCTGGATTATTTATCAAGAATTCTATTTTCTTTTTATTTTTTATTTTTTGGTCTTTTTGAGACAGGGTCTCCCTATTTTCACTGCCCCATTTTTGCAAAGAATTAATGAATATTAGCTACTCACATTACAGCATAAATAAGCCTTGGCTTCTAGGTGGGCACTAAGCTGCAACACAGTTCAATCAAAAGAATGAGATTTCCTAGGAGCAGTTAATAAATGATTGTTGTCTAAATGTTCCTAATTTCCATCTCCTGAGTCTCTGCATCTCTATCACTATCAGCAATAACATTTCATGGTTCCTTCAGATTCATCTCCACCTTGTATAATGATTAAATTGTGTGCATTTTAACTCAATAGATATATTTTTATCTTTTTTATAACATATTTTAAAAATCTGGTTTAATTTAAGCAAAAGCAATTAAAAATGAATATCATCTAGTTTAGCAAGCAGTATGGATAAAAATTGTATTATTAGTATCCCCATAAGAAAACACCCTTTACTTGCTGGCTTAAGTCAGGAGACTGAAAGTTGCTATCAACCTTAAAATATTTGTAAATGCTTACTATAGCATAAGATTTTTAAAGGAATACCATTTCCCCTACTTATATATGCAATACTGAACCCAGTTGTCAAAGAAAATATAATCCTTGACTACATAAATAATCTAAATGAAGCCCCAAAATCCAATTTCTAATTTTGTTACAAAGACAGATAGAATTAGGCAGTATAGGTTAGAGCAAAATTCACTAAGGTGGGCTCTTACTCAGCATAAGGATCTGAAGCAAAAATTCTTAATCTTAGCACTTTGGACATTTGGAATTTTATTATTTGTTGCCATTTGATATATCACATGTATTGTAGAGTGTTTAATAATAGCTGTGGCCTCTATTTGCCAAACCACAGTTGGAAAAACCAAAATGTTTTTAAGGGATTTCATGTGTACCTTTTGGTAGGTAGATTATATCCAGTTTAGAATAATTAGTTTAAATTGTGGAATCATCAAAAGCAGTTAGGGTACATTTGACTTGACTGTGATTTTGAAAAATATTTTATTTAAATTTCAGTTATTCCTTAATTCCCCAAGTAACTACTTCTATAATATGTTTAATTACTCTTCAGTCTTTCTGGTCCCACTCTGCCCATTCCTTGCAGCTGCATATTTCATTCTACTGAAAAATGTGGCATAAAATTTTTCTTCAGTTGCACACTCGACTTTTGAAGCTAATCAAAGTTGTCCTTCCTGTGTCTGATTAAATTATCACTTTCGGTAGAGTTACATTTTTTTTTTTTTTGGTCTTTTAAGACATGGTCTCTCTGTAGCCCCAGCTGTCCTAGAACTCACTCTGTAGACCAGGCTGGCCTTGAAATCACAAAGATCCACCTGCTTCTGCCTCCCAAGTGCTAGGATTAAAGGTGTGTACCACACCTGGCTAGAATTTCCATGGGATGTGAATGTACTAATCCAGAATTTAGAAGGCGTATTTTAATTTTTCAGAGCTTTGAATGTTTATCAAATGTCTTATGTATGAATGCTCCACACAGTCAGAAGTGCATCCATGCAAGACGCTGTTAAAATCATACTTATTGATTCAAGAATTTCATACAAGGTAATTTGACCATATTCAGACCACCTCACCATTCTCCTTCTCCTACATAACTAATGCCTGATTCATGTATATTATTATTATTATTATTATTATTAATCTTTTAAAGGCTTATTGAGTCTAATCTCTGTTTCTAATACATTCTTAGGTATTAGTGTACCCCTTGGAGTCAACTTATGAAGTGTCACACCAGTAAGAAAAAGTGACTCTCTCTCAGCAGCTATCAAATGCCAATAGCTGTTCTGCTAGTTCTGGGGCTTCCAGCCTGCCTCCCCATCCAGGGTGGAGTCTTGTCTGGCTTAGGCTTGCACAGGTCTTGTGCCTACTGTCACAAGCACTTTTGGTCCATATGCTGTGTAGAAAACATAGTCTCATTGTACTCATCTACCAACTCTGGGTTTACAATCTTTCTGCCCCCTATGAAGAATGTTTTTCCAAGGTATATTTTTTATTGAATCTTTGTTCATTTCTTACAAAACATTGTATTCATCTTTATACCCCCTCCCCCATCCCTGCATACTATAGTCCTCCCCTGCTGGATTTCATACATTGTTATATGTTAAGGCCAATTGAGTCAAGTTTGTACCCAGATGTCCCTCAGTGGAAGTTCTTCCACTGGAATCTAGTTCCATGACTCCATCACCCTGCAGTAATCAGCTACCAGTAGTTCCAGGTTGGGGCCTGCTGCCCATTTCCCGATTTCTATGTTTGTTTTTGTCTGGCTGCGTTTGCAGTGGTCTTGTTCATGCTAATCATTGATGTAATCTCATACGACCATATTGCTAAACACAGGACATACATTGAAAACAGGACTTGGAACATTAGAGCTGGAACTGACCTGGAAGCTTCCTCCCAAAAACTAGTTCTCATAGATCTGGAGGATACTGTATTAGTCAGGGTTCTCTAAAGAAACAGAAGCAACAGGACGAATATATAGCTATATACAATTTACAGCAAAATAAACAATCAAAGAAGTGAAGAGAAAACCCAGAGTGAGAGGAAACATCTATCAGTGATACATCTGAGAGAGCATTAACATCCAGAATATATAGACTACTCAAATATCAAAGTAATGAAACAAATGGACTACTCAAAAGATGGAGTAAAGAGTTGAACAGAGACTTCACCAGTGAGGGAGTAAAGATGACTGAGAAACATCTTAAAAATTGTTCAACATCACTAATTAAGGAAATGCAAATTAAAACCACTCTAAGATATCATCTCACTCCAATAAGACTGGCTAACATCAAGAAAACAAAAGACACCAAGGGGAGCACTCATCCACTGCTGGTGGGAATGTAAACTCATACAACCACTATGGAAAGCAGTGTGGAGAACTCTTAGAAGACTCAAAATGAGCCTACCATCTGACCCAGTCTTACCACTCCTGGCTATATACCCACAAGACTCATCATACTGCAAAGATACATGCACAACTATGTTTATTGCAGCCCTCTTCATAATAGCGAAGTGCTGGAACTCAAATGATAAGTGGATAACAAAAATGTGGTACATCTACACAATGGAGTTCGATGCAGTGGTAAAGAAAGATGACATTATGAACTTTGAAGGTAAATGAATGGAACTCTAAGCCATTATGCTAAGTGAATTATCACAGTCCCCCCCCCCAAATACAAACAGGGAATGGTTTCCCTCATTTGTGGATGCTAGTATGAAATATCCCAATTGAAAGCCAAGCTGAGCAATGTTATTGTTATATTTTTTTCTATCTGAAAGCAACTGTGATGTTATAAAGTGAATTTCATAATGAGCCATAGAATTAACTTACCACTTACTTTCAGACATGGTAATTGATGTATATGGGCAGAAGGCATATTTTAATATTTTAGAGTAATATAAAGTTAACAGGAAAAATGTGAACTCTTGGACATATATCAGAGTTAACATACAGTTTACTCCTAGAGGACATAATTCTGGTACATATATGATATGTACACGGACATACTTTGGAATGGTACAGTTGGGAGGGAACCACAGCAGCATGAGGACCAGGTCAAGGAATGGACTGATGTGGTTGAATTCTGCCTAAGACAATAACCTTTTCAGAGAAAAACTTTGGAGAGACTGAGAGAAAGATGCAGGACATGTATGGCAGAGTAAATGAACTGGGGTGGGGTCAGAAGAAGGGAAAGGGGAATACATCTAAACTGAACTGAAAAATGATGTCTGAAATACACAAACCATCATTAAAATATAATAAAAATATAATACATTTTACTCTAACTTTCAGAAAGTAGTGGACTTTCTTTCCAAATGGAATACAAATTTATCAACGTCAACCATATGTAAATTATTTCCTAATACAGATTAGAGCTCCTTGAGCATTTAGTATTGTGAATACTGTTAAATCTGATTGTAACGTCTTTGAATTAAAGAGAACTTACCTGCTTCTTTCCCACTAACACATAAAGTTACAGCAAGAATAGGCAGCCACTATAGAATTTCTGATCTTCACAGTTAAAATATATTATAGTAGTTATTAGTTTTAAATAAATTAAATCTAGCTGGTTATATGTCTTATTTCCTGAGGTGAGGGATCAGGACCTCTCACTTGTCATGATTATTTTTGTGGTTCTTATTCCAAAATTTCACCTTTGCAAAATCATCTGTCATCTGTCTTTTACCATGGAAACCAAAGTGGTTCATGTTTCCATCTCAGGGTATTGCTCAGCTGCATGTGTTCTGGAAGCTGCAAGAATGATCAGGCAGTAAAGTCCAACAGAAGCCCTGAAATGAAATGCATAAAAGAAAAAGACAGTTATTTCAGGTTTGCTATTTTGACAAGAATCTGTTAAACAGCTGGATTGACCTTCCGACTGAAGATTTACTTTGCTTAGCATTTTTGAGCAATTATACACATATGTCAGAACCATCCCAATGTATGACAAGTCAGCTACAGAATCTCCAGGCTTCTCGTTAAAGAGGGAAAATGAAACTCTTGCATGGGGATTTCCTGTCTGTCCAGCTCAAAGAAATATTAAACTAAGCTGCATGAAGACAGCCACTCTCCCATGTCTTTGCTATAAAGGAGTGCCATGGTAAACATGATTAATTGCCACATTTCACATTGGGCAAATAATTTAGGAATAGGAGATACATAAACTACAAAAGTATATCTCTAAATTTTATACAAAAGAGTGATAACACAAGGTAGAAGCTATGTATAGTAACCTTAAGCATAGTTCCAGGTAGAGCAAGATGGATCAGTAAGGTGCTTGCCACCAAGCCTGGTGACTTGAGTTCAATTCTTGGGAGCAGGATGATGTAAGGAGAGAACTGACCACTGCATGTTGTCCCGTGACCTCTGCAAACATGCTGCGGAACATGTTCACATACACATACACACACATGCTAAAGCACACTGTCTTCTCCATTAATACAGCAATCACTGCTTTCATTTTAGCTATAGCTTACTCCAAAAGACCCCTGTCTAGTTTCCTGTATTCAAATTGTACTCCTAGGTGAACGCACACAAAAAGATTTGTCACTAGGTTTCAGGAGAAAGACGATATGCAAGTGTTTGAGTCTGAGTTACCTCACTCTGCATATGTTTTGTCCATTTTCATCTATTGACTTTCAAGTCTCATGGTTTCAGTTTCCAATATAGCTCAATAATATCTCATAGTGTATATGTACCACATTTTTATCTAACTGTCTTTAACAGAGAATT
Source organism: Rhizomys pruinosus (assembly GCA_009823505.1). Classification (NCBI taxonomy): domain Eukaryota; kingdom Metazoa; phylum Chordata; class Mammalia; order Rodentia; family Spalacidae; genus Rhizomys; species Rhizomys pruinosus. Next base: position 740,727 of record VZQC01010503.1, read on the forward strand.
CCTATTAAAATCAGTTCTGACCACACATTCATTTTCAGTATTACCAAGAACGCTATTGATTTTCAGTTTCTGTGTAGGCTTGCAGATTGAGACAGTCTGGGTAAGAATTATTTACAGGTCTCTGCTAAGTATTACAAAAACTTAGTCCTCATTTGAGAGTTTAATTCTTACTGCATTCTATGATGGAAGTGATTCTAATAGTCTTTGAGGGGAGCTATTTACTCATAGTCACCAAGAGAAATAGGTTAGATTATGTCTGCACAGCTTTGAGGAGTCTGTAGTTTGAGATCAGATATTGCTATATAGAGGATCCTAATAGACAAAGCACAGGGCTCTTACAACTTAGGCCATGGGAAATAAAAAAGGTTCTGATTAACATGTTTCTGAAAATACACTCATTGTGGTGGACACTGATCATCTAACAATAAAATATGCTAATAAAGTTGATTTTTTCCTGGGAATTCACTGTTGGAGAGCTTCCCAGATCAAAGGGTTGTCCTCCAGAACAAACCAGGTTAGACTTTCTTCCATTCCTACTGTGTTGGGAATTAACCTAGGATGTGTCAATGCTAAGCACAAGCTCTGCTACTGAGTAATGCCCCCGATTTCTCAACCTTAATATTTAACAGCTGACTTTGGCATCTATACACACAGGCTTGTCCTGTGTGTTGCAAAGTTGAAGAACAATGAAATGTGAAGATTAATAACTGGTAGTTTCTTCAAATAAATAGCTTCCAAAGTCTCTCTTATTTTATCTTTTTGAGACAGGGTCTCCCTGTAGCTTCAGCTGTCCTGGAACTCACTCTGTAGACCAGGTTTGAATTCAACTCACAGAGATCCACCTGCCTCTTTCTCCCAAGTCCTGGGATTAAAGTCCTATGACACCACACCCAGCCAAGTCTACATCTTTTATAGAAACAGTATGTGACTCTCTATATTTGAGGGAGGATCTGGTTGCAAGGAAGGGTGGAAAGTGAGGACTATTCTCTGGGTGATAAAATTTGTAATTCCTAGGGCTAGAGAGATGGCTCAGAAGTTAAGTGCATTGGCTGGTTTTGCAGAGGACCTGGGTTCAATTCCTGGTACCTATAAGCCAGTTAACAACCATCTATAACTCTAGTTCCATGAGAATCTGATATCTTCTTTTGACCTCTGTAGTAGTTTCATGACATTGGTGCACTTACAAATATGCAGGCAATACACTTAGACTCATAAATTTAAAAATGAATAAAATATTCTAAAATGAAAAATGATAATTCCCAACATCTGAATAGCTAGAGAGTGCCCATTGTATACGGCATATGCAGAGACATCTAGGGAGAGCTGATATAGGCAGATGCGATACAACTAAGATCCACGGAAGTCAAACTGGCCACTCCAGGCCGTGTTAGCCTCAATAAAGTTCAGTTTCTATTTTGTGGAATGTTCTAAACCATTTCTTTCAGGCAGCTGACTTGGAAAATGACAGGCTAAGGAAATGGGTCACGTTTCTGAAAACAAAATCCTCATAATACACAGAAAAAAAGAAATCCTTTAACATGTTCTGGAAGTTTCATTGAAGACTTCCTGTTTCCTAATAAAAAATTAATTTATATTGATGTTTCTTGGGGACTTATGGTGTCCGTAGTTAGCAAAATTGGAAAAAAAATCACTTTGTGGAAGAAGTATAGTGTGCTTTCCATTTATAAAATCTGGTGGGATTTTTTTTAGTACTAGAAATAAAGAATCTCTACTTATATTTTTGGAAAACATACCCATTTTTAAAATAGATGAGGAAAGGCGAAATTTAGAAAAAATAACTGGGCTGGGGAGATGGCTCAGTTGGGAAAGTGCTTGCTGCTCAAGCAAGTTTTAGAACCCACACTGGAAGGACTGCCACAGGTTGTCTTCAGACCTCCACATGGCTACAATAAGCAGTGGACCTCACTTATGTACCATGCACATATATGTACAATAATCATAAGTAGAATTTTAAAATAAATAAATGAAATAAATAAATTTTATCCTTTCTGCCATAACTGTATAGTTGTATGCAACATAATTCTATCTGTTAATTAAAACACTTCCTAGAAAGATTTCATTGACACAAACAGAAACACAGGACTGGAGAGAAACAGTCAAAGTTGTTTTTTAATGCCTTAATTATAGTTGGTATATGCAAGAGCTAATTTTATAACTATGCTAAAGTTCAGATACAAAGTAAAATGCTTTCCTTTTTCTATATTAAATGAAACAGGTATGGAATGCCCAAGCTCTGTGTCTTAATTTGCTCTCAGCTAAGTTGCTAATCCTCACTGGCTATGGGCAAAGAAATAATTGAGAGTGAAGCATATGCTACTATAGCCAGAAGGTGTCAAAGGAATAAAGAAATGCAACACCCTAGTGCTGAGATTTTATGCAAAGCAATGAAAATGTTCTGTTTAACTATGAGTGAAATTTGTACAAAGCAAAGGTTGACACAAGATAAATTACAGTAATGAATTTTGTCTTTAGGCATTCAAAACTACTGAAAATTTCAATATAGAGAACAACATGGTTGAATCAAAGGGAAGTGGTCAAACAGAGACAAAGGCAAAAAGTAAAATTATGCTGTCATAATTCAAAAAGACAAACAAAGCATACACACATACACACACATACACACACACACAGTTTACTGGATGACAAAAAGACATGGAATTAAAGGCATAAGTTTTGGAAGCAATATATATATAATATTTATATATTATATATATATTCTTTTTATATATATATTCTTTTTTTTTTTAACTTTATTTATTTTTGTATGTGTATGAATGTACTGTCTGCATGCAGGTCTGTGCACCCGTGTCGTGCAATGCCTCGGAGGTCAGAAGAGGGTGTCAGATTCCCCTGGAACTGGAGTTCTCCTGGAATTGGAGTTACAGACGGTTCTCAGCCGCCATGTGGGTGCTGGGGATCGAACCCGGGTCCTCTGCAAGAGCGTCGGTGCTCTTAACCGCTAGGCCATCTCTCCAGCCCAATTTCTTTTTTATATCTCTATATATATATTATTCGTGTGTACAGATTTAATCTTTCATATATAAAAGAATATATATTCTTTTATATTTTTTATATATTATAATATTTATATAATATATTAGTATATATATATAATATATTATAAATAGTATTTTATTATATATATAAATATAAATACTTATGTATATTATATTAATATAAAAATTATTTATTCATATATATATAAATATATAATATATATATTATATATATCTTTATTATAAAAGAATAATATATATTCTTTTTATATATACAGATAAATATAAACCAAAGTTTTTATGTTAGACTTACGCATCTAGGATAAGTAAGAGAACAACTTTGTTTTAAGACATACCATCATACAGAACCTTGTAATAGTGTTTCAAACTATAAGTAGTCAAACTTTAGCAGGCACAGCAGAGTTTAGAAATCATGATTCATAAGAAAGAGTAAATGTTACTGATGGAATGAAGATACCTGATTCTAAAATTTAAATGGATAAATTAGCATGCAGTGGTAACTCATCACACACACACACACACACACACACACACACACACACACATATATATATATATATATATATATATATTCTTCACTGACAAAATGTTAAAGGAAAGCATGGAGTTAATAATAGATATAGAGGGGCTGGAGAGATGGCCTAGCAGTAAGAGCACTGACTGCTCTTGCAGAGGACCTGGGTTCGATCCCCAGCACCCACATGGCAGTTGAGAACCATCTTTAACTCCAGTTCCAGGGGAATCTGATGCCCTCTTCTGATCTCTGAAGCATTGCAGGACATGGTGCACAAACCTACAATCAGACAGTACATTCATATACATACAAAATAAATAAAAGAAAATAGATATTAAAAACATAATAGATATAGAAAATGAAAAAGTCACACCAAATATCTTATTTGAATTTATCCTTTGGTTGATCTTTTAGTCTTTTTATATAAATAACATCCTTTGATGTAACTTAGAAAGCCATTGGGTCACATACAGCCACAATAAAAACACCTAGGTACCACTATTTCTGAAAAGTTGGCTGGTCTTTGGATTGTGTTCTTTTTCTGTCTGACTCACTGTCTAAATACTTAATAAATGCACTAATTTCTCTTTATTCTGGCTTATCCTGAAATTCTTTTCTGTGGCTTAATCAATGATCTATATTCAACTCAGGGCATATGCCTAGATTGTGTCTTCACATCTAGGTCAGGCAATCTAGAGACCTAGGTAAGTGCTGTGCAGAAGGAGATATAAAACAGTAAAGAGAGAGGGACAGGGACCAAAGTATCACTGGGGCATTTTGGCTAGCCAGTCTAGCCCTAGAAGTGAGCTGTCGGTAGTTCTTCAACTAAGATTGATGCCCATTTCCACAGTTCTGTGCTGGGCTTTTTATTCAGGTTGTCTGGGTCTTGTGCATGTTGACTTCATTGCTTTAGGGTTATATGAGCAAAGTCCTGGGACCCTGTAGGACTCTATTTCCATATGGTTATGCACACTCTCCTTGGCTCTTACAATCTTATTTCCCCTCTTCTGAAACAGTCCTTGAGCCCTGGGGTGGCTGCAGTTTAATATAGGAGGACCTTTCCAAGAACCCACACTCTGGAGACTCTTATTCTCTTTACTTTTGACATTTGTGTGTGTGTGTGTGTGTGTGTGCGTGTGTGTGTGTGTGTGTGTGTGTGTGTGTGTGTGTGTGTGTGTGTGTGGTGGTGGTGGTGGTGGTTTGATTGAGAATGTCCCCCATAGGCTTCAAGTATTCAGACATTTTGTCTCCAGTTGGTGGTGCTGTTTTGGGAGATCTTAGAAGGTGTGGTCATCCTGGAAGAAGTATGTCACTGGGGGTGGCCTTAGAGAGCTCAACAAGCCTTTCCAGTCTCTCTCTCTCTCTCTTTCTCTCTCTCTCTCTCTCTCTCTCTCTCTCTCTCTCTCTCTCTCTTTTTCCTGTTCTGATTGGAAGATGTGAGCCTCTGCTTTCTCTTCCAACTCCTGCCACCATAGCTCCCCACCACAATGGACTCTAATTTCCTGAAACTGTCAATCATAAGCTCAAATAAGCTCTTTCTTTCATCACAGCAATAGAAAAGTGATGAATACATGTGTTCTTGGCCCTTTGTGCCAGGAAGGAACTTCATTGATGAGGTTTGAGAGTTGCAATAAGTATTTTTTCTATCCCTTGTTCCACTATGTTCCATGAGTCTTACATGTACAGTTTTCCTTGTAGATGTGTCACTTAGGCTTGGGGAAAATGGGGGTACTTTAACTGAGAAGGGTGTGGAGGAAGGGTTCGATAAGGGATATTGAAGACTCTTTAAACCTTTTCTTATCCTTTTGAAATTATTTGAGAAGCCAATGTTAAGAGGAAAGCTCAATTTTATTTGGACTATTTGTTTTCTCTGTGCTTTGTTTGCTGATTTTCTGTATATTATGTCATAATTATCTATTAGATGTTTAGCTGATGAAGATTTTCTCCAACTCCATGGGCTTTCTCTTTCCTTACTGTTTCCTTTGCTATAAAAAAGCTTTTCACTTTTCTGAACTTATTCCGTTAATTGGTGGTGTTAATTCCTGAGCAAATGGAGTCTGATTCAGAAAATCTTTACCTGTTCTGGTATTATACCTCAAGAAAACCAGAAATGGATCCACCATATGCCCAAGCTATACCTGAAGAGCTCTATGTTCTGCTAGAGAGACACCTGACGATCCATTGCTGTTCTGTTCACAGTAGCTAAGAATTGTGATCAGCGTACATGTAAATCAACTGAAGAATTTATAATGAAAAACATAGAACTAGAAAAAATATACTGGGCAATGTAACCCAGAACTAGAAAGACAAACACCACACGACACATTCTTTATCAAATGTTTCAAGTCTATATTTCTGTGTTTAATTTTGAGTAGCTAAGTAGCGATTGCATGGATAAACAAAGATTAAGTGGGGTAGATAGAATAACACTCAAGCAGTATGATGGAAAAAAGGAAGAATAAAGGAGTAATTAAGTGAAAAGGCAGATGGAAGGATAGGGCAAAAGACGTGTAGAGAGGATACAAACACTAAGGATGTTTTAAGAAGCCATGTAGAAACCTACTATATATATTTTTTTAATTTTATTTATTTATTTTCTATGTGTATGAATGTACTGTCTGCATGCAGGTTTGTGCACCTGTGTCGTGCAATGCTGCGGAGGTCAGAAGAGGGTCTCAGATTCCCCTGGAACTGCAGTTCTCCTGGAATTGGAGTTACAGATGGTTCTCAGCCGCCATGTGGGTGCTGGGGATCAAACCCAGGTCCTCTGCAAGAGCAGTCGGTGCTCTTAACCACTAGGCCATCTCTCCAGCCCCGAAACCTACTATATTTTTAATAGGGAAACATTATCTTCTGGATGTGACAGGATCATACAGGGATGAACTCATGGGAACTGAGGTTACTGGCACAAGACCTGCACAAGATCAAGCCAATCATCATTCTAGACCATGCTACAGTGCATGGTCCCACACTCATAAGTACATGGAGAGCATAAATTAGGCTATATAATAAAAGAGGAGAGGAAGTGAGAAGGATCTTGAAGGAGTTAGGAGGAGGAACATGGGCTTAATGTGATCAAAACACTTTGTATACAATTCTCAAAGACTTAATAAAATTATTATATGAAACAAAAGATGTAGCCAGGCATGGTGGTGCATGCCTTCAATCCCAGCATTTGGGAAACAGAGGCAGGGGGATCTCTGTGATTTCAAGACCAGCCTGGTCTACACAGTGAGTTCCAGGCCAGCCAGGGATACAAAATGAGGCCTTGTTAAAAAAATAATGTGCAATGTGGGAAGACAGTGGGAAGGTTACTAGACAGCATGTATGAAATTATTCTACAGAAAAATGACTCAATAAACACTTTAAACTTTTTGGTAATGAACATGTATAGCTTTTTGCAAATAGACAAAATTCACCTAAGAAAAATCACTTTTTGAAGAAATGAGTACTCTATGCTGAGAAATGTGTTATGAAATTGAATGACCACTTCTGTACAGGCTCCTTAAAAAATGAGAATCTGCAGCTAGGGAGGGTGGTACATGCCTATAATCCCATCACTCAGGAGGTGGAGGCAGGAGGATCTCAAAAACCAAAACCTCACTGAAAGATGGTTTAGTTGGTAAAAGTGCTTGCTGTTCAAGTGTGAGTAACTGAGTTCGAATCCCCAGAATCCACATGAAAACTGTACATGTAGTTGGAGTGTCTGTAATCTCAGCACTCATATGAGGAGAAAAGAGGCTGAGACAGGAGAATCCAGGAAGCTCCTGAGCCTGTCAGCCTGGTACACATAGCAGTGAACAATAAGAGGCTTTGTCTCAAACAAGGTAAAAGGTAAAGACCAACCCCAAGGCTGTCCACTGACCTCCACATGCATGCTGTAGCACATGTATCTGCATTCATTCACACATAGACACACACACACACACACACATACACACACACACACACACACACACACACACACACACACACACACTTACACTCCAAAACCAAGGGGCTCAGGAGAGAGCTCAGTTGGTAAAGTGCTTGCCTGGCAAGAAGGAAGCCCTGAGTTTGATCCCCAGTTCTCATGCATAAACAAAAATTGGGGTATGGTGGTGCATGCTCAAAATACTGGCACTGGGAATGCCAGTATGTCTGGAGATTACTGGCCAGCCACCCTAACCTATGCAGCAAATTCCAAGCCAGTGAGAGACCCTGTCTCAGAAAAAGAAAGGCAGTGGGTGCCTGAGGAGCAATACCCAAGGTGGTCGTCTGTTCTCCACAGTCACACATGTGCAAACACACCATGCAAACACACACAGGTGTGCACACACTCCAAACCAACCCATCAAACATGTAAACAGACAAAAAATATGGGAAATTTGCATTCTTTCCCCGTGGAGATTCTGGGAAATGCAAATGAATTCTTCTTTGGTTGTTCTTTCTGTTTTTGGAGACAGTGGGTTGCTAATTGCCTAGGCTGGTTTTGAACCCATTATTCTCCTGTCTTCAGTAATAAATAAGATGGACAAAAGTGCAGGTGGTAGGTGGCACTTGTGGGAAAGTGAGGTCCTTCACCTGAAAGGTTTTCACAAAATCATCTGCATGGCGAGCCAGGGCACTCCGGGAACCCTGCTAGCTAGATTTTGAAAATCCACCACCAGCCCTGGGGTAAAGATGTTTTGAGACTAACTCTGGGGAACTTGGTATAGACTGGGGATAGCAAGTACAGAGCCGTTCAGCCACAGGCATTGGTTTACAGTCAGGATCCTAAGATTAATCTCTGTGAAACAGATACAGGGGCATGGCCATGACTGCTATTAAGGCAGCAGTGATGTAATGATCAAATCAGTTCCTTTCATGATGCAAAGCCAAAGAATCCAACGCAACAGCTTGTGCTTGGAAGAGCTTCCAGAAAGCCGCAAAATATGAGTCCCTCTCCCAGAGATGTTATTGTGGTCAGTCCAGATTGCTTTGCTAATTGCTGGCTCGTTTCTCCATAACACATAAAATGGTGCTGCCAGCGGTAGCTCCTGGGTCTCTCACGTGGTCAGACTCCAGGCCTGGGCGATTTAAATTATGTTCACTCTTTCTTTACTGGATTTACAGCAAGTATTAAACTTCGTCAGTCTTAAAGAGCCATTGCCTTCCGAAAAGAAGCAAAGTCCTAGCCAGGGTCTTCTAATGCATTTTTGAATGGCTCTGTTACTTGGAAAGCAAGTGTTTTAAAAGAGAATGAAAATGGAAACCAATGGAAGAAACGGAGCAGACCACAGCAGCAGAGCATTAAGGTCGGTATTTCCAATCTGTTTAATGCAGATCAATGGAAGGAAATCCCAAGAGGCTGCTTTGATTGAGTGACATGAGTGTGGAATTTGGGGGACATACAGAGCTGGCTGTAAGCTCAGCTCTGCTACTTGTGAGCTCAGAGAACTCAGGGCTGTGATTTTTACCTTTCTGAGGCTTGGTTTTCTTATTTGTACAATGGAGAGAATTATACCATCCTCAAAGGTTTGTGGAAGGTTAAGTAAGATAACAGAGAAATATCTAGCTCAGTGCTGGGGACATACTAAGGGCCCAGTAAATATTAGATCTCCACCCACATCTCGTCCTCTGAGGAAAGCACTGAAAGCTTGACTTCATTCTGTATTACAGGCTCATGGAGTCCCTGCTTATTCTTCTAAAAGGCAACCCATGGGCTCTCAAGAATTTATGTGTGTCTGATTTTTTCTCAGATCATGAGGACCATAGTATTAACGTTGCTTAGTTTGATTTACAACTAGGTACTTGGTGCTAGCATCCACAGATGAGGGATACCATTCATCTTTTGTTTTTCTGGGATTGTGATACTTCACTCAACGTAATATCTTCTAGTTCCATCCATTTACCTGCAAAGTTCATGATGTTATCTTTCTTTACTACTGCATACAACTCCATTGTGTAGATGTACTAACCACTCATCAGTTGAGGGACACTTGGGTTGGTTCCAGCTCTTCAGTATTGTGAAGAGAGCTGTAATAAACATGGCTGTGCATGTATCTCTGTGGTAGGATGAGTCTTGTGTGTATATACCCAGGAGTGGTATGACTGGGTCAGGTGGCAAGCTCATTTTAAAGAGTTCTCCACACTGCTTTCCATAGTGGTTATACAAGTTTACATTCCCACCAGCAGGAGTTGAGTGTTCCCCTTTCTCCACAACCTCTCCAGCATTTGTTTTCTTGATCCTAGCCATTCTTATTAGAGTGAGATGAGCTCTTAAAGTGGTTTGAATTTTCATTTCCTTGATTATTAGTGATGAACACTTTTTAAGAGGTTTCTCAGCCATCTCTAATTCCTCACTTGTGCAGTCTCTGTTCAGCTCTTTACTCCATCTTTTGAGTGAGTCATTTATTTTCTTTCTTCTTTGTTTTTGAGTAGTTTATATATTCTGGAAATCAATGCTTTGTCAGATGTTTCTGTGGTGAAGGTTTCCTCCCACTCTGTGGGTTTTCTCTTCACTTCCTTGATTGTTTTTTTTTTTGCTGTACAGGAGTTTTTGAGTTTAATGAGTTCCCATTTGTCAATTGCTGACCTTATTTCCTGCATAGCAGCTATCTGATTTAGAAAATCGTTTCCTATGCCTATGTCTTTTGGGTTGCTATCAACTTTTTCTTTATCACCTTCAGAGGTTTGGGTTTCATATTGAGGTGTATAATCCATTTGGAGTTAATTTTTGTACAGGATGAGAGGTAGGGGTTTAATTTTCTTCTTCTACAAGTGGTGATCCAGTTTTGCCAATACCATTTGCTGAAGCTGTTGTCTTTTCTCCATTGTGTCTTCATGGGCCCTGTGCTGGATAGCTTTAGTGTCAACTTGACACACCTGGGTTGAGGGAGCCTCAATTAGGGAATTTGGTCCATTGAATTGGCCTGTGGCCACATCTGTGGTGTATTTTCTTGATTGTTGAGCAGTGACAGTATAAGAAGGCAGGCTGGGCATGAGCGAGAGCAAGCAAGCCGGTGAACATGGCCTGTGCTTCAGCTCCTGCCTCCAGGTTCCTGCCCTGAGTTCCTACCTTGGGCTCCCTAAGTAATGAAATGTGACCCAGGAGATGTAAGCTGAATAAACCCTTTCCTCCCCAGTTGGTGTCGGTCAGAGTGTCTTGTCACAGCAATGGAAGACAAACTAGGACAGGCCCCTTGTCAAATATGAGGTGGCTGAAATTGTATGTGCTCACATTTGGATCTTCAGTTTTGTTCCAGTGGTCTACAGTTCTGTTTTTGTTCCAGTACTAAGCTGTTTCTTTTTTAATTTTATTTATTTCTGTATGTGTATGAATGTACTGTCTGCCTGCAAGCTTGTGCATCTGTGTCGTGCAATGCCGCGGAGGTCAGAAGAGGGTGTCGGATTCCCCTGGAATTGGAGTTCTCCTGGAATTGGAGTTTCAGACGGTTTTCGGCCACCATGTGGGTGCTGGGGATCGAACCCGGGTCATCTGTAAGAGCGGCCAGTGCTCTTAACCGCTAGGCCATCTCTCCAGCCCCCAAACTGTTTTTATGACTATGGCCCTGTAGTATAGTTTGAAGTCTGGTATAGAGATTCCCCCCTATATTGCTCTTTTTGCCCAGAGTTGTTTTGGCTATTTGGGGTCTTTTACTTTTCCATATGAATTTAAGGATTTTTTCAAAGCCTGTGAAGAAACTCTTGGGGATTTTAATTGACATTGCATTGAATCTGTATATTAATTTGTGTAAAATGGACGTTTTTACTATATTGCTTTTTTCAATCCATGAGCATGGGAGATCTTTCCATCTTCTGATGTCTTCTTCAATTTCCTTCTTCAGGGGTTTACAATTTTTTTGTTGAAAAAAATCTTTGGTGTCTTTGGTTAGGTTTGTTCCTAGGTATTTTATTGTTTTTGATGATATTGTGAGTGGAAAGTTCTCCTTTTATTCCTTTTTCAGTTGCTTGTTATTGGTGTAAAGAAAGGCTACTGCTTTTTCTAGGTTAATTTTGTATCCCTTCTCTGCACTGAAACTGTTAATTGTTTCTAGGGGTTTTCTGGTGGAGATTTTAGCATCCCTTGGGTAAACTATAATATCATCTGCAAAAAGGGATAGGCTGACTTCCTCTTTTCCATTTAGTACTCCTTTAATTTCCTTTTCTTGTTTATTGCCCTGGCAAGTGTTTCAAGCACTATCTTGAAGAGGAGTGGCAACAGGGGCCATCCTTGCTGAGTTCCTACCTTTAAGGGGAATGCTTCTGACTTATCTCCATTAAGATGATGTTGGCTGTGGGTTTCTTGTATATGACTTTGATTACATGGAGGAATGATCCCTCCAATCTCATTCCCTCTAGGACTTTAAGAATGAAGGGATGCTGAATTCGAAGGTTTTTCTGTGTCAATTGAGATGATCCTCTGTTTTTTGTCTTTCAGTCCACTTATGTGTTTTATGATATTTATTGATTTTCACATGTTGAAGTATCCCTGCATCTCTGGTATGAATCCAAGTTGATCATGATGAATGATCTTTTTGATCTGGGTCTGTATGTGTTTTGCAAGTATTTTGTTGAGAATGTTTGCATCTGTGTTCATTAATGAGATGGGTATATAGTTCTCTTTTTTGGTTGTATCTTTGCCTGGTTTTGGTATTAGAATGATGCTGGCTTCAAAGAAGGAATTTGGGAGATTTCCCTCTGCTTTTATCCTTCAGGATATTTTGAATAATAATGGTTGTATGTCTTTTTGAAATATTATATAGAATTCTGCCATAAAACCATCTAGGCCTGGGCTTTTTTAGTTGGGAGGTTTCTTATTACCTTTTCAATTTCTCCGTATATTATGGATCTATTTAAGCTGTCAATTTCTTCTTGGTTAAACTTTGGTGATTCCCAGGATTTCAGATATTCATCCATTTCTCTTAGGTTTTCAAACTTAGTAGAGTATAGGTTTTGTAAGTATTCAAGCATGACTGTCTGCATCTTTTCACTCTCTGTTGTGATATTTCCCCTTTCATCATGAATTCTATTGATTTGGAGTTGCTTTTTCTTTATTTTAGTTGACTGGGCTAGAAGTCTGTCTATCTTTATTCTTTCAAAGAACCAACTTTGGTTTCATTGATTTTGTAATGTTTTCTTCTTTTCTATTTCATTGATTTCTGCTCTGATATTTGCTATTTCTTCCTGTCTGTTGTGTTTAGAATTCATTTGTTGTCTCTCAAGTACTTTTAGCTGCAGTGTTAGATCATTTAGTCCTGCTCTTACTGTGTTCTTAATATAGGCACTCAGGGCTATAAACTTCCCCTTTAAGACTGCTTTAAAAGTATCCCATAGGTTTTGTTGTGTTGTATTGTCATTGTCATTAAGTTCCAGGAATGCTTTTATTTCTTTCTTTATTTCTTCCTTGACCCATTCATTATTCAGGAGTGTGTTGTTTATTCTCCATGTGTTCGTGTAGTTAGTAAGGCTTATCCTGGGGTTGATGTTAAGCTTTATGGCACTGTGGTCTGATAGAATGCAGTAAATTATTTCAATCTTTTTATATTTATTGAGATTTTATTCTGTGTACTAGTATGTGGTCGATTTTGGAGAATTTTCCATGGGGTGCTGAGTAGAAAGAGTATGCTCTGTATTTTGGTTAGAATATTCAGTAGATGTCTGTGTATCATATCATTCAGTTCAGATGTCTCCCTGTTTATTCTTTGTCTGGTTGACCTGTCCAAAGGGCTCAGTGGGGTATTGAAGTCCCCTACTATGAGTGTGCTGGAGTTCATCTGTGCCTTGAGGTCCTTGATAATTATCTTTATAAAGTTTGGTGCACCAGAGTTTGGTGCATGTATGATTATGAAATCTTCATGGTTAATTGTTCCTTTGATAAAGATGTAATGGCCCTCTTTGTCTCTTCTGATTTCTTTTACTTTGAAGTCTATTTTGTCTGATATTAAAATAGCAGCTCCTGCTTTCTTTTTGGCACCATTTGCTTGGAATATTTTTTTCTGTCCTTTCACTTTAAGGTGGTGCCTATCCTTGAAGGTAAGATGCGTTTCTTGTAGACAGCATATCAATGAGTTCTCTTTCCTAATCCAGTCTCCTAGTCTATGTCTTTTGATTAGAGGAGTTTAGTTCATTAATATTTAAGGCTAATTGAAGGATGTATGCTGCTTCCTTTCACCTTATTATCCATTTTCATTTTTGGTCTGGGTTTCTATTTTTACAATTATGCTTTTATTAATTTCTCTTTCTAGGTGCCTGGGGATTGTTGCTCCTCTCCTCTGTCCTTTGAATTATTTCAACTATTCTCTGGAGGGTTGGGTTTCCAGACATGAATTCTATCATCTTGTTTATGTCATCAAAGATTTTTCTCGGGGCTGGAGAGATGGCCTAGCGGTTAAGAGCCGACCGCTCTTACAGAGGACCCGGGTTCGATCCCCAGCACCCACATGGCGGCCGAGAGCCATCTGAAACTCCAATTCCAGGAGAACTCCAGTTACAGGGGAATCTGAGACCCTCTTCTGACCTCCGCAGCATTGCACCACACGGGTGCACAGACTTTCATGCAGACAGAGCATTCATACACATACAGAAATAAATAAAATTAATAAAAAAATTAAAAAAAGATTTTTCTCTCTCTTTCAACTATAATCCATATTTTTCTGGGTTTAGTAACCTGGGTTGGCATCTTTTTAGCACTGGAATAATTTGCACCATGCTCTTCTTGCTTTCATAGTCTGCACTGAAAAGTGAGCTGTAATTCCAATGGGTTTCTTCTTATATGTAACTTTTTTTTCTCTTGCGGCTTTCAGAATGTTGTCTTTGTTTTGTACATCCAGCATTTTAACTATGGTATGGCTTGGGGAGCTTCTTTTTTGATCTTGTCTATTTGGAGTTCTATGTGCTTCTTGTATTTATGTTTTTGTTTTTTTTTTCCTTTTTTAGTTTGGGAAAAATTTCATCTATTATCGTGTTGAAGATTTGATCAATTCCATTCTCTTGAGATTCTACTTCCTCTTATCCCTATGATGTGGAGGTTTGATCTTTTCACAGTGTCCCACAGCTCCTGGTTGTTCCACTTTCATGTATTTTTAAATTTTTCATAATGTTTATTTGAGCTTCGTGGTTGTTCTGTGCTATCTCCCAGGTCTGATATTCAGTTTTCTGCTTCTTCCCCTTTACTTCTGTGGCTTTTTCCCATTCATTTCCTCTTGATTGGATGAGTGTTTGGTTTCCTTTTTCATTTCCTCCTGAGATTTCTTTCTTATTTCCACTTCTTTTTGGAGCTTCTCAATCTCTTCCTGTAGCTCCTTGCTTCGTTGGTTAGTTTCTTTTTGGTTTTTTTATTTCAGCATGGTATCTTCTCAGTGTTTCCATTTCCTTCCGGAGTTTGTCATTCTCTCCCTCTAGGTCCTTCTTGACTTTCTCATTCTCTCTCCTTAGTTCTATGGCTTGTTCTTTATAGTCTTTGATTTCTTTGAATGTGTCTGCAATTTTTCTTCTAAGATCTGTGTTCTGGGTTACCTCTAGGGAGATCTCATTGTATGACTCTTCTGTAGGGTGGGTAGAGCTTGGTGTGCAATTATTCTGCACTTTCCCCATGTTGTTGTTTTGTTGTGCTGTTGGCATGTAGGTTTCTTTTTTGTTTGTGTTCTGATGTGAATCTCAAATGTTTCTTCACTGTGTTGAAGGCTTGCTTTGCTTGCTTCCTTCAGATGCCTTCCTTGTTTTCTCCTTGTTTATAGACTGTTGACTTGCTTAGGTTTCACGCTTTCAATTTTGGTTGTATATTGGATGTCTAACTCACTCTTCCCTTTCTGTTCTGAAGGTTCTCCAAAAACTGGGTAGGTAACAATCCAGTCAGAACATTGCTGAGCATTGTGCTTACTCTGCTTCCTGCAAGCCAGTACCTCTATGCTATTTGTAGGGCTTGATCACTATTGTGGTCCAACTTGGACACTCCCTCCACAATTCCTCAACCCCCACAGCCACCCAAGACAATGATTCAATTATCCAATAATCTGCTTGGCTGAAGCACCCTTCCCTCACCTGGGCTTCAGGTGGTCAAACAAAATCCCCTGATATGAGCACTGGAATCCACAATATATTTCTTTTAAAGCCTGAAAATTGTGCCTCCACATATTGGGCGTAAAGTTATATAAAATAATGTTAAATAGGCATAAAAACTTAGATTCAGGCCTTGATCAAGAGAGTGGGGTCACCTGCAGCCAATGGACAAGTCTACTATTGTTAATGCTCAATAATAAAATTTCTTCTTTCTTTCTTAGTGGAAACTCATATCTTGACCATTAAAAAGCCTGAAAAGCAGATCCTGATTCCAGACATCATGGCAAAATGAACAGAAAGATAAACCTGATAAATGGATACTTTAAAACACCTGGTTAAGAAATTCTAATGGACTTTTAATTTGGACACTGGAATTCACTCTGTTCTTACTTCTCCTAGTCCCCTGCTTAGACCAGGTGCCAAACTAATCCTGCCTTTATTCCACTTTCATGGGCACCAGTCAAGGATTTTTTCACTCTATAGTTATGCTTGGGGGATGTGGTGGTTTGAATGAGAGTGTCCCCCATAGGCTTTAAGTATTCAGACATTTTGTCTCCAGTTGGTTTCACTGTTCTGGGAGGTCTTATAAGGTGTGGCTGTGCTGGAAGAAGTATGTCATTGGGGGGTGGGATTAGTGATCTTAACAAGCCTTGCTAGTCTCCAGAGGCTCTCTCTCTTAACTTCCTATGCTCATTTCCAGATGTGAACCTCAGCTTTCTGCTCCAGCCCAGGCCACCATGCCTCCCACCACAATGGACTCTAATTCCCTGGAACCGTCAATCATAAGCTCAAATAAACTCTTCCTTTTATAAGTTTCCTTGGTCATGTTGGTTTTATCACAGCAACAGAAAGGTGACTAATACAGGGGTCTTTTAGATTAATCCTCTGAATGGGGCATACCCTAGTTTCCACACCCAATGTCCTTTTTCAGCATGTAAGCAGTCAAACGGGTCAGTGTCCTGATTCCCTCTGGCAATTGGGGTGACCCTTTTCAGAGGGTAGCATAACTAAACAGTAGCTAGAAATTGATTAGGCAGTTTAGGGATGAGACCCACCAAATTAACCAGACTCTTTCTCAGCTGAGAAGTGAAGGCTTCCTGGACTAGCCAGTAAACACATATCTTTCTCGTAGCCCTGAAAGAGCAAGAAAGGAAGAAAGAAAATAAAGAGAGAAGGCAAAAAAGAGAAGTGCATACCAAACCCCGCAGACTGTTTATTTTACCAGAATAGGAAATGGAAACCCCTCCTTTTTTGTTCTTATTGCTTTGTTTTGTTATTGTCATATTGTATTGTTTCTGTTTTCCTGTGACAAGAAAAACATAAATAAAAAGTATAAATGAAAGCGAGGAAGGTCAAAGATGTTGATGTGAAATAACAACTGGACATGACAAGGCCACTGCACTGAAGAACTCACAAAAAGCCTGCACAACACCTACAGAAAGTCAGGCCTATCAATACTCTAGCACTGATGGGTAAGAGGCTCAGGAGACCTTTTCTTTACTTGAGTGGATATAAATAGACAGAGTTCACTGAGGGAGGAAGAACAAGTTCAGTTTTTTTCAGTAGTATTGACCATGGTCCACACTCGGGTAGAGGGATCCTACTCTCAGGCATATATGGACAACAACAATTTTTTCAGTAGTATTGTCCATGGCCCACACTTGGGTAGAGGGATCCTACTCTCGGGCATAACTCTGGGGCTATAAAAATAAGAGAAAGCACGATGGTGGGAGTAGGATGTTGGCATTTTGGGGAAGAGCAGGAGGGAGGGATTATGATATAAATGCATGGTATTCACGTACAAAATTAATAAAAATAAAATTTTAAATTAGAAAAGAACATGTGATATATATGAAGTTTGTGTATTTATGATTGTATGAATTAACATTTGATTATTACTGAGTTTTAGATGGGCTTGAGTATATCACAAGTTTTCTTATTATAAAGTTTCAAATAGTTTAGGATGATTTCACATAACAGGATATGACAGAAAATTCTGAGGACATCTGTCTCTGACTTAAAGCTATTCTATGGCTTTTCTAGGCAGATATGTGAATAAATGTCTGTTCACCACACATAGAGCATCAACTGCAGGCATTACAACTCACCCACTAAAGTCCAACTTGAATCAATGAGTACTGGTTTCTGGTAAAGGTGAGGTGTTGGTTGTAGGAGCAAGGACGACCCAAAGGTTGCTGCATCTCTCAAAATCCCACCCAAGCCTGGGTGATGACTCTAGAAAGCTGCATTCCTGGGGCTTCTTGCCAAAAGTGCCAACAGTTCACCAGCTAAGAGTCTCCTCCCCAGCAGTTCACCAGCTAAGAGTCTCCTCCCCAGCAGTTCACCAGCTAAGAGTCTCCTCCCCAGCAGTTCACCAGCTAAGAGTCTCCTCCCCAGCAGTTCACCAGCTAAGAGTCTCCTTCTCAGCAGTTTCTGCCTCTTACATAAACTTGGGGATGTGCCTTGTGAATCTGGTAGGTTTCAGGTATTTCCTGATACTTATGAATCCTCCACGCCTTATAATTATTATTTACTTACTTCCTTGGTGTTATGGACTCTCCTTCAAAGATGGAATGATTTAGTTCAGAACAAATTGCTGCAGGACAGAACCCCAATCCTTTTTGGGAATACCAGTATGAGTATCTTTTCATGTGTCATTGTGCATAACTGGATTCATTGGACTTCTGTGACTATGAGGACTTTCATGACTTCTGATGATCCTTGTGTAGATGATTATCATAGCACAAGGGGATGGCAAAATGGGATTTCTATGCCAAATGATGTCTAT
Organism: Rhizomys pruinosus; assembly: GCA_009823505.1. Classification (NCBI taxonomy): domain Eukaryota; kingdom Metazoa; phylum Chordata; class Mammalia; order Rodentia; family Spalacidae; genus Rhizomys; species Rhizomys pruinosus. Next base: position 759,088 of record VZQC01010503.1, read on the forward strand.
AGCTGTGGTGTTGTATTTTGTTGGCTATCAAATAATAACTTTGCACAATCTTCCCATCCCTTTGGACAATCAGCTCATCAAGATGTGTTTTTGTGTTGGGAGCTTCAGATATTTTCCTCTAAGCATGTTCAATCACCTTCAGTCATTCCTCTGCTATTTCCAAGCTACTTTAGCCACCATGACACTCTCATGGATGTTTGTATGAACCATGGTTGGCAAATGTGTAAGAACAATCTATTTTACAATGTAATTCTTCACTGGGAAAGTGATGACAGTTTTACTGAATTAAACCCATAAAACAGTTTGTAGTCAGAGGACATTGGAGGGCAAAGCACTAGTCATAGTATTTATTCATGTATGATGTGCTTTGCACATCACAGAAATAAAGTAATGTGAAAATGGGAACAATTAAAGCAATAGATGAGCATTTCAAAGTCATTGTGGATAACTTTTCTTTGCTAATGCCACACTTAAAAATATGCATTGTGAATATATGATGAGAAATAATACTTTCAGCTGCAGGAACCAACCTATGCTCTGTGGAAAGCTGACCTTTGCATTCTGTGTTCAATTTAAATGGTGGTTCTTATCAAGTCTTCATGGCTCACTGCCTTTAACCCAAGGGACCTTAAATCCATTGGGCCAACAGAGTCATCCATTGTTAGTGCATGAATCATTCCAGTTTGATAAGCCCTGTACTGAAAAATGGCTTTGGCTCAGGTCTGCTTCAGACTACATGTAATAATCACTAATCAATAGGGAGTTAGAAATCTTCCTTCAACTGGATTACAATAGTTTATAATTGGACTGTTTTTCTTCAAGAGATTGAAGGAAGAAGACATGTTAGAACCATCTGAATAAAGCAGAGCTCATGGTCAGACTTTAGGTGGGAGGTTAGCTGTTTCTTGCATAAGAGGCAAATGAGTAGAGTGTTTCTACCTTTAAATTTAAATTTAAAACAGTTGGTTTTGTATGTGCAGCTCTGTAGTGCAGCCTGAGTGTATGATAGTGATTCAAAGACAGGACATGTAGAGCAGTTGAAATATCTGAGTACTGTTTGATTTCACTCTCCCATCTTTCTCTGACATGTCTGAACCTTCTCATCCTTATTCTTAGGCAACAGTTATGCTAAGCCCTGATGAAGGTGTTGATAGCCACATTTTCATTCCCAGAAAGATAGCAGATGTTCTGTTGTCTTAAAGGACACTAACAAGAAAGACAAGTCCTTTCAGTTCAGTCTTCTCTCCTCAGCATCATTATGTTTTCTATGTTGAAGTACTTCTATTGGCATAGTAAAATTCTGTACTTGTATCCTGCTCGTATGGCATAAACAAAACTGGTTCATCAGTGCCCTCTCAGAGACACTCTCTAGAAAGTCCCTTGCATTCTCCTTCCTTATGCTTCAAGCCAGACTCTATCATCCATCACTAGACCAACTGTTTTACCTATGGTACCCTTTCTGCACTTGAGTCAAACATTCTTGAAATCCATTTTATATCCAGCATTTACAGATAGGCTTTTAATTTATATTATATAATCAAAATGTAATGGCTTTCCATTTATCCTAGAATGAAACCCAACGTCCTTGGACAGTCAACTATCTTATTTTGTCTTTTGCCTCTTTCTCCATTGTCATCTTAAACCTAGCCTCCCTACCCTTCCTTTGCTTGAAAGCATATATCTAATTCTTGGTTTCAGCTGCTGTTTTTATTCTTCCATCCATTCATCTTTCAAGATATTTACCACAATAATCTGTAATTTGACCTTGTTGGATTCTCTGTGTCCTAAAAATTAGTGACTAGTTCCTCTTTATCCATTTATTGTACCTCAACTCAACCATTCCCTACAGAACGCAGCTTCCTTTCTTCTAACTTTCTTTTTTTTTCTAACAAACTTTCTTTCTGATTAGTTACCTTCACAAATCCCAAAATGTGTGAAACTAATTTTCATCAGTTTTTTTAGATATTGCTTGATATCCCAGTCACATTATAGAAAAATAACAGACACACACACACACACACACACACACACACACACACACTCACACACACACCATAAGTATGGCCCATTTGTTCTCTTCACATCTCCCCAAACCAAACACCAAGGGCTGGCATATAATAGATAGGTAATGAATATGTTTTTAAAATGTAGAATTGGTTGGGCTGGATAGATGGTCTAGTGGTTAAGAGCACCGACTGCTCTTGCAGAGGACCTGGGTTCAATCCCCAGCACCCAATGGCAGCTGAGAACCCTCTGTAACTCCAATTGCAGGAGAACTCCAGTTCCAGGGGATTCTGACACCCTCTTTTGACCTCCGCGGCATTGCATGACATGGATGCACAAACCTACATGCCGACAGTACATTCATACACATAAATTTAAAAAAATAATTAAAAAATGTAGAATTGGATAAAAGGAATAAAAGTGATAGTCACAACGCGCCAGGGCAGCAGGTACACAGTTCTACAGCTCTAGGCGGGGTCTGGCGGGGGGCAGCTGGGAGAGGGTCTCGCTGTGAACCCGTCTACGGGGTCCCCGGCCCAGAGGGACCGCGCTCGGGTGAGCAGGGTCGCGTTTCCCTCTGCTCTGGTCCCGGCTGGACTTGTGGGCGGGAACCGGGGTCGCAGGGGAGACGCCATAACGCGCCAGGGCAGCAGGTAACATTCTTAAGTTCTAGGCGGGGTTGGCGGGGGGCAGCTGGGAGATGGTTCTCACTGTGAAACCCGTCTAAGGGGTCCCCGGCCCCAGAGGGACTGCGCTGCGTGTGAGCAGGGTCGAGTTTCCATCCTGCTCTGGTCCTGGCTGGACTTGTGGGACGGGAAAACGGGGTTCGCAGGGGAGACGCCATAAACAGCCAGGGCACAGGTACACAGCTACAGCTATAGGCGGGGTCTGGGGGGGGCAGCTGGGAGAGGTTCGCTGTGAACCCTTCTACGGGGTCCCCGGACCCGGAGGGACCACGCTCGGTGCTAGAGGTTTGTCGCGTTTCCCTCTTGCTCTGGTCTGGCTGGACTTGTGCGGGAAAGGCGGGGTCGCGGGGAGAGCCATAACTGGCGCAGGGCAGCAGGTACACAGTCCTACACTGTTAGGCGGGGTCTGGGCGGGGGGCAGCTGTGGGAGGGGTCTCGCCTTGTGAACCAGTCTACGTGGGGGGGTGGGTCCCCGGCCGAGAGAAGACCGGGGCGCTGGGCTCAGCATAAGACACACAATACCCCCCCCCCGCGCGCGCCAAGTGAAATGCAAGAATCCAAGTGGGGGGCTGCCCGTTGGAGAACCCGCGAACAGGAAAGAGAGAAGACGAACTAGGCTTGCCAACAGCCAATGATAACAACAAAACTGGAAACCTGAACGAGCCAAGCAATTACACCAGAAAAAAAACAAAAAAAAAAAAACAAAAAAAAAAAAAAAAAAAAAAAAAAAAAAAAAAAACAAAAAAAAAAAAATAAAAAAAAAGGAAAAAATAAAAAAAAGCTTCGGCAAGGAAGACAAAGCAAAACCATGCCACTAGAGATATCGTGAAAATCGTCGTTGGGGCACTTGAACCACAAAAGGGAAATCCATATGCCCAGGGACACTGACGAAGGGAACCCATGGGAAAAGGCCAAGGACTACGCCCACCACCAGGGCCCCCGACACAACCGGGGAGGTAGCGATAGCCACAAGGGGCCCCTGGGATCGGAGACCCAATGGACAGAGCTTCTGACGGGAAATAATTTGCAGCACTCTACGCACGAGTAAATTTAAAGAAATAATTCAAAAAAAGAAATGAAGTCAGGAAACAAAGGGAGAGAGAATGAAAAACACTCAAAAGGACCTAGAAGGGAATACAATGACAAACTGCGGGAAAGAAACAAGGAATACAGAATGGACAAACGCCATGAAGAAAGAATAACAGCGGGGAGAAAAAAAAAACACTCCGAAGAGACAGGATATAAACACGAAAAAGGAAGACCAAAAAGAAGTTAGGTAGGCCACCCAAGATAGAGATTGGGAGAAGCACAAAGAAGAGATGGAGAAGCGCAAAAAGGAAAGGGAGGCGCTCATGCGGGAGGGACGAAAGGAACATATCACGGGAGGGAAACATAAAAAAAGGAGAACACGCAGGCAAGCAAGAAGAAAGAAAAGGTAGGAGTAAAAAGCCGCAGAAGGAGGAAGGGAGGGAAGCAGAACAAAGAATAGCTAGACGGGATCAAGGAAAACGAGAAGGCATATGGAAAAAGGCGCTAAAAAGAGGAGGAAAAGGGAAAAAGACACAAAGGGGACGACAACCAGGGCGGGAAAAGAGGGGACAGAGGAATAAGGAGCCCCAACCATCAAACCGCCCGCAGCAGGAGGGAAGAGAGGAATGGGATCGAAGATATTTACTGAAGTCGCAATTGATGGGAAGAGAGGGAGCAGAGCGGCAACAGACAGGAACGAGAGGAAGAAGGGCCCCAATTACGAAATTTATTATGTAGACAAGGCCCCAGACACAAGACAAGAACACAGAGGGATCCCCAAAGGGGATCAAGTAGCAGAAAGAACACACCCCTTACGCCCGAGCAGAGGGAAACACCCGTGGCTAGGATTGGCCCATTAAACAAAGACAAAGGCGGAGGGCCCACTAAAAGAAAAACGACAAGGCAACCACAAAGGGAAAATTCCCAGCCGAAGGACACGGAGGTCGCGCCGCAAACCAGGAAAGCAGAAGACCCAGGGCGCAACATGCAGGCCGGTGGGGAAGGTGGAGATGGGGGCCCAAACCCATGGATATACCGGGGACCCAGCAAAAAGAAGGAGCGACGCACACGGCACATGGAGAGAGAATAATAAGCGCCAGGAGCCAGCAACAAGCGGATCAAGGACAGGGCGCGGAGAAAACCCAACCGCGGGCAGAACGAGACGGAAGCAAGGCTAAATGGGAAGGAGAGAGAGTGCGCAACAAGTCCGCAAACACCGGCGATGAAAGTAACGAACAAAAACAGAATCCAGAGAGTGCAAAAGCAAAGGGCGATGAAGGCCAAAGGGAGTAAAGATAAGGACAAGGAATTCTAGCACCGAACATCCAGCTGTGTCCAAGGGGAACCCTTAAAGATTATTGATGGTCTAAACTCCCCATCAAAAGGCATAGACTGGGAGAATGGATAGGAAACAAAACCCATTATATGCTGTCTACAAGAAATCCCACTTCCATTCTTTCTGCTAGGCATCACCAAATTGAGCGTTGTTAAAGGGGTGGATATTGAACTCAGGATGTCAAGCCCATAAGGCCGGACCAAAAAGATAGCAGGGGGGGGTTTCGAGTCGAATATCAGACAAAATTGATTTCAAAGCAAAAGAAATCACAAGAGACAAAGGAGGGCCATTACATCCGGAGGAAAAGTGAAACCATTGGACAGTGGAAGCTTCACAAGCAGAAATATAGATGCACTCAGAATCAGCATCCGGGCTACACCCAAAATCTTTATAATTAGATTCAACTCTTCAGGATCGCACATGGCTCACAGATTAACCCCAGCATCACTCAATTAATAGCGGGAATTCAATACCGCAGGAAGGGATGCGAGACCCAGAGCAATCAGGACCATCACTAAGGTCAGAGAGAAGATAAGAGAAAACACGAGACTGACAGGGGAACGAAAGGAACTCGCTTACGACCACTGAAATGATGGGACCCCCCCTCTCATCCTATGACAGCGACAGAAGAGGCGCACCCACAAACCTCTCAGGAGGATAGGGGATTATGATGGGAAGTAACACCCGGCGACGCATTGCACCGAATGGGAGACCAGGCGCCAACACAAGAGCGATAACCACAGACGGGACACAGTGTAAAAACGCATACACATTTCATAGGATAGAAAAAGGGGGAAATATGTGAAAGAAGGCGAGGTCAGGTGGCTTAGCCAGGACCACAGGGCTTGGACCCCCTCCCTCCAATGAAAACCCCGCCCCCCCCTAACCCACCACCCACCCAAACACCAGAAAGAAAACCCTTAACAACAGACATGGACACACCATGTGAACGAAACAAATTATACTACGCTCCTGAAGAAGAGGGTGGGCAAGGATTAAGGAACAGAAAAAAAAGAGAAGATAAAAAGACATGGCCGGGAACGGAATGACAAGTGGAGGAAAACCATCACAGCAAAATCGAGGGGACTACGCGGGGAGAGTGCAAGCCGAAGAGGGAAGTGGAGTAGCGCGAAGTTGCCCACCGGGTGTGGTCGGATAAAAAAGAAAAGAGCACAAGGGACACGAGCTACACAGCAGCTTAAAGTACTGGAGAGACAACAAATGAACCCGAAACGGAGCAGACAAGAAGAACAAACAAAAAGCAGCGCAGAAGCAAGGAGGAAAAAGATGAAACAAAGGGAAAACCAGACAAATAATAGCATATGAATGGCCAAAAGTGGGGCTGTGAGAGACAGAAAACAGGAGCAGACAGACCGCGAGCCCCGGGAACCAAAAGATAAGAGGGAACAACCGCAAAAGCAAGGAGAAGCGGGGGAGGGGGTGTGAGGTGATAAGGGGAAAGAGCACAACATGACAAGGAACTAAGAGCCAGAGACAAGCAGACGGACGACTCGGCAAAAAACGGAGATCGCGACGAAGGCCCCCTTCCAGGGAAAACCGCGAAGAACGGGCGGGAAGAGCGGAAAAATGGCCGGGTGAAGCACCAAAGCTGCAAACCACGAAGAGAGCGACAGCTTCGAAAAAACAGACCCCGCGGTGCCAGGCTAGAATATGCAAAGATTGGGAAGAACGTAGCCCGCCCAATCCCCAAAAAATGCCCAGGCCCGGAGGGAGGCCATAACGGCAGATATGCGAGAAAATAGTTGGTCAAGACTTCCAACCTTACGGTTTTGTTACTTAAATTGTGAGAAGGATGGATACAAATTGGGAGGGAATTCTCCCCAAATTCCTTCTATGAAGCCAAGCCCATTCCTACTACAAACAAGGCACAGATAAAACCAAAAAGGAGGAACACTACGAACCCATCTCCCTACATTTTTTGAACACAGATGCCACAAATTCTAAAAAGTATTCTGGCAAATCGCCTAAGGACTCACATCAAGCATCAAGAAGATTCTCCATCATGACCAAGTTGTTGTCATACCAGACATGCAGGGCTGGTTTCGTTCTTTCGCATACGGAAAATCAATAAAACATCATCAAACACATATGTCATGGACTGGGGAAGGACATAAACCACCCATCGCCAATCATTTCGCAATTGATGCGGAAGAAAGCCCTTTTCTTTTTTTGACAAAATCCCAGCACCCGTTTCATGTTTAAAAAGTTTAAAGTTCTGGAGGCGGGAGGGAAATTGGGTCTTCTTCTTCTGGAGGGTCGGGCGGTGGAGGGAGCATTCCTCAAGGTAATCAAAAGCAGAGTACAGGCCTAATAACCACAGCCATATTCATTTAAATGGGGACATGACAGACCCCCAGAAGCATCTCCCTTAAAGTAGGGGCACCTCAGCAAGGACTTTGCCCCCCTTGTCACCACTCCTCTTCCATATTTCTATTTATAGTGCAGAAACCCTCGCTAGGGGCCATAAGGCAAGAAAAAGGACACCCCAATTAAAGGGAAGAGTTTCTCATTTGGAAAAGAGGAGTTCAACGCTAATCCCCTTCTATTTGCTGATGTGAATGGATTGTCTACCTCATGGATGCCTAGTAATCCACCAGAAAACTCCACTAGAGAAAGAAACATTAAGAGCTTTGGGGTAAAGTGGCAGGTATGGAGACAAACTCAAACCCTATGAGAGAGAAAAGGGAAAAAAATCAGTAGCCTTTCTGTACACCAACAACAAGCAATTTTGAGAATCGGGACTATCAGAGGGAGACCTGCCCACTGCACAAAGCGTCAAAACAAAAATACCAAGGAACCGAAAAAACCTAACCAAAGCACCAAGGGATCTTTACCATCTACACAAAAAATTTTAAAAACCCCTGGATGAAGAAAGGCAATTGAGGAAGACATCAAAGATGGACACACACCTCCCTGACGCTCATGGATTGGTGTAAAAATTCAAATATAGTAAAAATTGTCCTCCTACCCAAACAGTGTCGTACAGATTTAATTGCATCCCAATCAGAATCCCAAGAGTTGTCTCTCACCCGAGGCCAGGATAAAAAAAACCTCAATTTCATTTGGAAAAACAAAGACCCCCGAATAGCGCCAAGCAACCCTTGAGGTGAAACAGAGCAATACAGGGGGGGACTCGCTATAAAACAAAAGACGAAACATCAAAACTTTTACTATTATGCGCTTAAGTCATAAAGACCCCAGCCTGTTGTACTGGAGGCACAATCAAACAGACCAGTTTTGACCATGGTACTAAACTCTGAAGCAAATCTGCCAGTCACAATGACGAAGGATGCTCTATAGCCACCTCACTATTGAACAGGGGCCAAGAAAACACATAAGAAGAAGAAGACAAGCCTAAGATGACGTGCAATAGCAATGGTGCTGGCACCAAAAGTGGATCACCACTTGTAGAAGAAGGAAGATTATAGTTAAACCCCCTACCTTCACCTTGTAACAAAGGTCAATCCAATGGCACCCAAAGACCTCAACGTGATGTAATGCCAAACCAACTCTGATGGATGAGAGAACGTTCGAGAATAAAAGAAAAAGAGGAAAAACTGGCAGCAGACTACAAGACAAGGTGTGAAGGGAAAAAAGGGACTTCCTAAACCAGACAGCAGCATGCACAGAAAAGTAAGATCACAATTGAACAAAATGGGACCTGTAAACATGTAAATATCTCAAAAGCTGCTTGTACATCAAAGGAAAGCAAAAGGAAAGTTAGAGGAGAAGACAACACAGTTATCTGGACGGAGGAGGAACCTATTTCAACAGCATGATAAGATCTGATCACAAAGCCATTTTTATAATTTCCACTAGCGTATACAAGCACTCAAAAAAACAATAAGAAAAAAGAAAAACAAATGAAAATCATTCAAAAGATGGAGCAAAGATCTGAATAGAGACTTCACAGCGGATGAATTAGAGATGGCTGAGTAAGACATTTAACATCTTAAGAAGTGTTCAACATCGCCTGATAATTAAGGAAATGACAATTACAAAACCACCCTGAGGTATTCAACTTACTCCAATAAGACTTGCTAGGATCAGGAAACGAATGATACCAAGTGCTTGGAGAGGTTGTGGAAAGGGAAACACTATCCATGCTGGTGGGGAATTGTATAACTTGGTACAGCCACTATAACGCAGTGTGGAGACCCTTGAAGACCTCAAATGAGCCTTCCATTAGGACCAGAGTCATACCACTCCTGGGCATATACCCACAGGACCACAACTCTACTCGGCAAGATACATTGCACCCAGCTATTGTGTAATTGCACTTCTGTTCACAATAGCAAAAGCCTGGAACCAGCCCAGGTGCCCTTCAACTGGACGACTGGATAGAGAAAAAAGTGTAACAGTAATACAATGGAAACGATCACATGTAAAGAGGGACAAACATCCATTGAAGATTTGCAGGTAAATGGATGGAGCTGGAAGACATTTATGTTAAGGAATAACACAGTCCCAGACAAACAAAAACGACAATGGTGTCCCTCATATGTGGATGGCTAGTACAACAACCCAGATATAAAATTCTTTCTCATGGAGAAGGGAAGGCATAGTAACAAGAACAACAGAAAGACCTCCATCGAAAATGGACTTGAAATGGGTGATGGAACGGGGGATGGGTGGGAGAGGGACACGATGTAATATTCGATTAAGGCTATTTAATTGAGGTGAGTCCGCAAGTACCAAACAGTTGTCTCGCTAGACACACTGTCCTACAGGAGACACTGGTGTTTTAGACTAGTAGAAAGGTAAAAGTAAACAATGTGTATATTACACAACGTTGGTTTACAGACTCTGATAAAACGGTAATGCATCTGAAGTTAAATGGAGTATGTAATTCGTTGTTGCCCACATTTGCTTTACATAAAATCTGTTAGAGCAAGAAACTTGGATTGACACATACAAATGTTTCTCTAATAATTTGTCTCTGTTGAAACGTATCACCCGTGTATGCCATTCTCTATTAAGAAGTTAGATTTTATTAACGTAAAAAAAAGTTTGTGCTTCCCAATTAATCATATACGAGTCACCCAAACCAAACATGGGCTGAATTTATGAAATCGATGCCTGACTCCACCCCTATAGCATGTATAATACAACTGTCTTCTGGGCGAGCTCATACGCTAAAAAAAGGGGGGGGATACAGAAAACATGGAAACCTTTTCATCCAACCCTTGCAACTCAAATCTAAAAACTTAAATAAGGGAAAGATTTTTTGTTTCCACAGGAAAACAAAACGATCACCAATTAACGCTGAGAAAGAAAAGATACAGGTTTGCATTGCAGTAGAATGTACCAAAAGTGCCAAAACTAAAGGTAGAAAAACCAAAGTCAAAGGAAGAAAAGCCTCAGATTGCCATAAAAACAAACCCCTCTGTGGACCTACATGTAACAACTAGTTATAATGAGTCCTAATGAAACTTACCTTCTAGGTGCCACAAAGGTTCTGATATGAGGACTTCCTTGCCTTCCCACCCATAGAACAAGGAGAAATTGAGATGATGAGGTCGATTCCCAACTGTAAATTGGAGGACAACTATTGTAGAGGTAATCTCTTATAAAACCGGTAAAAACTGCCTTCTTTAATGACTACTAGACTGGAACTGTGGAAGGGATTATCTCTCTGTTCAGAACCAAATATATACTAACTAGTCTAAGTCCTTACTATGCACTCAGCAAAATATATTAATACAGGAGCTCTGACATCAGCAAATGGATTTTCTACCAGGTGGATGTTGGCCAGGGGATCCACGGCCCACAAAAAGTAATAAGGGCTCCTTGCCTCTAAGTTGGGATTCCTACAGGAGGAGAGGCATAAGTCCTGTGCCGAAGACCTGATGTTAACATGGGGGATGTATTGAGACACACATGCAAGTGTACAGATGGCCTCTGGAATGCCAGGGTGTTACCAAAGGCCACTAAAACAATAAAGCAAATATGGGTCTCCCTGAGTCAAGCAAGATCTCCACCGTCAGCACCAGCTACACCTCACCTGCCTGGAAATACTGTGCAAGCAGAGGCAGCCTGTGCCTGTATATCCCAAAATCTAATTGGCATTGGTCTCCCCTTGGATAGAAATAACCCATGGCTGATGCCACAAGCTTACCATCCTCTCAGTTAGGAGATGTTATAAGCCACAGTAAGACATGTCATATTTAACAGGGGGGAGGAAAATTGTAACCTGGTTAATATCCAAAATGTGTCTATGCTAAGTAACCTACCATAACTATTAGTGCTGCTTCTTAAATACCTATATATCTAATTGCTTGTTCTTCATTAGTCGGATCGAAAGGTTATTCCTGGACCAAACTGGTCACCCACTGAAAGAAACAGCACATGATTATCAGAGTCCAAGTCACAGCTCAGAGAGAGTGGACTGTTTTCCTCTCATCCACCTGTTGCCCCTTTCTAAGCCTAGGGAATAACCTGCGGAAGAGGGGGCGTGGTAGAATGTAAGGGCTGCGATTGGGGTGAATGGTGAAACTACAGCAATGTAGTCTGGACACTCATTTGATCAACTTGATTGAACAAACAACCTGTCACCCCCCACTGGATGGTGGGGCTGTAGGTGTTTGGGCACAACAGCCTGCAGATAGGTTTTGCATGAAGGATGCTTGTACTCATGGATTATCACTTATAGCTAAAAATGAAAAAAAAAAAACTGAGAGAAAGATGCAGGACAATTATGGCAGAATGCATGATCTGGGATGGGGTGGGGGTGGGGGGGGAGGGAAAGGGAAATAAGCCTGAACTGAATTGGAAAAAATGTATGAAATGCACAAAGCATCAATAAAAACTAATTTAAAAAAAAAGTGATAGTCACGGGGCTGGAGAGGTGGCCTAGCGGTTAAGAGCGCTGACTGCTCTTACAGAGGACCCGGGTTCGATCCCCAGCACCCACATGGCGGCCAAGAGCTGTCTGAAACTCCAATTCCAGGAGAACTCCAGTTCCAGGGGAGCCCGGCACTGTCTTCTGACCTCCGTGGCGTTGCACGACATGGGTGCACAGATTTGCATGCAGACAATACATTCATACACATATGGAAATAAATGAAAGAAAAAAAATTTAAAAAAGTGATAGTCAACACTTAGTTTAATAATAAACACTGACTTTAAATAATTCTTTTTTAGTTTATTTATTATTTTTATTTTATTTGTATGAGTTTATTACCTGCATATATGTAAGTGCACCTGTGTTGTGCAATGCTGGTGGTTAGTGGAGGCCTTCAGATTCCCTGGAACTGGAGTAATGGACTGTTATTAGCTGTGATGTGGATGCTGGGCAATAAATCTGGGTCCTCTGCAGGAACATCCAGTGTTCATTATGGCTGAGTCATCTCTCCAACTCCTCAATGACTTCCTTTTAGTATTTAGGTATCTGAACATTGTTCTGAACATCTTATTCATAATGCAATTGATCCTTAAAGCAAACTATGATGTCATGACACTATCTTCTGTAATTTGTAGAAGATACCACAAAATAAAAGAGGGCTCTTTATGTTCTCCAAACCTTGAATTATATAAAACAATCCATTTTTGATGACTGCATAAGTGATTATCTAAATTAGAAGATACAATGTCTTCTGTTTTGGAATTTGGCAACACTGACTTTCATTTGTAGATTTCAACATGTACCATTATAGGGAAATGAAGTTTAGTGGTCCGTTGTCCAATAAGCGTATGAAAGTAGGTGAAAGTTAAAATTTAGAGATGAAGAGCACTTGGCCAGGCATAAATGTTGCTCCTTCAACCAACTGTGGTAGGTCAGTTAAGCATGTATTTTGAGAACTAGTTCAGATGATAGTGCAATCACAATTTTATCAATTTTCACGAAATATAAATTTATTTACTCCATCAAATAAATTACTCTTTTTGCATCTTCAGTGATATCCCACTGTTTGGATATGTATTTAGATTTGTCCTTAAAAACAGCTGGCCACTTGCTAACTGCTACTTTCTACTTTTCCTCCAATCCTTGTAAAGCCATTCAAAAGAAGTGTAGCACATAACTGAGATCCTAGGTTCAGATCACATGACTCAAAGAAATGGAAAAGAAAAATGGCGGACTTTCATGAACTGTCTGTTCAGTGGTAACTACAGTCTTTTGACTCTTGTTTATGACCCCAGTATTCAGGTCCTCTCTTTAACATGAAGAGTATATTCAAATTCTATAAGTTTTAGAGTACTTTTAACTTTTCTTACTTAAAACCTGAAAATGAATTCTCAAGGTTAAGTGGAAAAAAGAAACAGTTGAATGAGTTTCTCTTAAATTTTCCCAATAAAACACCTACCCTGAATATTCTCAAATGTTCTGTGGAGAAAACACTGTGGAGAAATGCCAAGTTTTAGTTTTCCATCAACTCAGAATGGAAAGCAGCATTATTATGGGCTGGGCAAAGAAACCCCTCAATAGCCCATAACTGAATGATGAGAATTGTGCTTGCAAACCTTTGATGTGCCTAAATTTGTTCAGGTGCACACATCTACCCTTGAAACAGTAGAGGCTTCAGGACATGTTTCTCAGCAGCCAGTCTACCTGGTAATGAATTTGATATACAAACCATCACTGAATTTCAATGATTTAACTTATGGCTATTATTGTATTTTATTTGAGGTGTTATGAAAGATACACACACACACACACACACATGCACACATATATGTATGTTGCTTGTACTTTGTATTTCATTTTTTTTCCTGTCCTACTGACATGCTGTATGATACTCCATTATTACAACTAGTTGTAAGCTAATGTATTTAAGTTTGGCTTGACTGAACCACGATTTGTGAGTAGGTTACATGAATTAAATTTAATGTTTGTCAGACATAATCACATTGTAGGTCAAGGGGCATCTGTAATGTATTAGTTATAGCATTATATTCATTAGAGTCAAATAGAAAAATAAGATCAATTATAATTTTTCTGTGTATGCACGACAGTGTGAAAAGAGAGAGGAACAAGAAGAGGAGGAAGAGGAAGATGAATGAGAAAGAAATTTAACTCACTATTAGCCTTTAGGAAGACATGTAGCCATATTACTTATGCACAGGAGCACAATAACAGGACAGGTTCTATCTCTCAGGTTCTCACAGATGTCATTACATATCAATGAGTTAAGTGTATTCATTGCAGCAATGTCTTAGATCATTCTAAAAACTATAGGGAATTGAATTCTGCCCACAAACTGAATATCTCTCTGGAGGACCTTGGACTGTAGAAAGGAGCATATCAAAGCCAACAACCTGGATACAGCATGGAAGTAATGATCAAAATGACGATAGGCACAAATGTATTAAATAGCACATATAGAAGTGGAGCATTATTATGCACAATCACTTGAATATTAAATATGTAAGACAAAATAGTACATGATGATCAGTGAAACACTTTGTCATCTCTCTATTCATTACCTGTTATATATCTATCATCTAGGTATAGAAAAAAAAACAGTTTTTTTTTTGCAGAACTTGCACCATATACTGTGCAAGATGTTGACTTGACAAAAATACATTTTCAGTTATAAAAATCAAGAAACTGTGAGCTATAAATAGGAAAAGAAGTGATTCCTGAGAAGGATAAGATGTGAAGCTTACAAAAGCAGGACAATTTGAAAGAATCTAAAACTGTAAGGATCAATGGCTGGGAAAGTAAATGACAAAAGGAAAAAAAATGAATACAAATGAATATAGCCTCAGAAGAACATAGAGTGGCATGCAGTTAGCACACAAATGTGTGTATGAGTACTTGAAGGAAGAAAGGAAATAAAGACATTGCAGAAAACTTGACAGCTTAAAGTAACAATTTGTATACACAGTGTTCAATGAACTTCAGTGGAGAAGTACAGAGATATACATGCTCAGAGACATCACAGTAAAATGCTGAGAGACAAGATGAAAATAATCTCTAGAACACAAACCCATATGACAGCTGAAGATCACAACTGACAGTATTAGAAACAGGGTGACTCCCTTGGTTAATCTGGGCTAACTGTGTGGCCTTAAGCATCCGAAAGGAAAGTTCAACCAGATACAAATAATCAGTAAGACCAGAGAAGCTGTACTGCAGACATAGAACTTGAGTTCTTTGTAAAAAGAAAAAAAAAGAATAAAGAGAGAGTACTGTTGTTTGTCCTATCTCCAATTCTTACTGGCAAGTGCATCTACTCTGTGGCTGCCACTGCTTTTGGCACTCCTCAAAGGCATGAGACACAGCTTTTTAATCTCCTAATATGGACTGAGGACTGATGTCTCTACAAGAACTCCCCAAACCTTCAATGCCAGATGGGGACTACTGAAATACCCAGCTTATGGATTAAACAGCTAAGGGCTTGTCAGCCTTGTCAGAGTGTAGACTGTCATTGTTGGACTTCCTGGGCTGTACCATGGAGGCCAGTGCAGGGGAATCAACACAGGGTGAGTGCTTACTGGACTTCATTTTGGGGGACCATGGGAGGGAAAGACCCCAATGTGAAGGGAAAATGCAGGATTGATGGTTGGGGTTGCCAAGGAGGAAACTTTTAGCACTTCCTTAAGGAAAACATGACATGTTTTAAGGAAGGAAAAAAAAATCCTCCAATTCAAGTGATACGTGTATGTATGTATGTATGTATGTATGTATGTATGTATGTATATATAACTATATATACATAATGTAGCAATACAAGTTGGAGAGAACAACAACAAAAGAACTGAAAAAAAAACTCTGGAGAGACTCAGATTGATGCAGGACACATATGGCAGAGTGCAGGGACTTGTGTGGAATGGGTTAATGGAAGGGGAAGTGACTCTAGATTTGATTGAGAAATGATGTGTGGCCTATGGAAAAAGTTTAATAATGGTAATAATAAAAAAAGTACACAGAAAAAAAAGAAACAGGGTGACTAGTTTGCCATGACTTCAGTTGACAGAGGATGGGAATGCTTCCTCTTTTGTTACATTGGTAGATGCAGAGATCCATGAATATAGAAAAACACTGCACTGGACATTTAAACTCACACATACAAACAATATTCGAGCCTACAGATGTCATTCCATAACGGATTCTATACCCCATTTTAGTAATTCAAATGATTTTAATGGCTAGATTATATCATTGAAGATTATTTCATAGTAAATATAAGCTTTCTTCTAATTCTGTCATCATTTTCCAGAAATCAATGGTTAGAGGATACAACTTTGGGTCTGTGGATTTGAACAAACTTTTCCAGTGACTAAGAACCAGTAATGAAGCAAGGTTTAGTCCCAGCACTTGGAAGGCAAAGGAAAGCAGATCTCTGTGAGACTGAGGCCAATCTTGTCCACATAGCAAGTTCTAGGCCAGCAAAGAATGTAAGGAGACCCTCTCACAAAACAAAACAAAACACAACCAAAACCAATCAAAAATGGCATAGAAGTTAGAGCAGACAATTTAGGAAAACTGGCACTATTCTCTTTCTATACCATTTATCTTTGTAAACACCTACAATATTCTTCTCTATATCATAGAATAACACATTTAAGAACTGTTTCTCCTGAAATAGAAATAATATAGCAAGATATTTAGAAGTTTTGTTCTAACAAAGAATAATAAATTTCATAAGCACTGAATAAAATATAATTTCTTTTAAGTTTCTATAATTTACTTAATCTCAATAGCCATTAAATCCATGGACCACATTTACATGCACCTAAAGACAACTTCCTTAAGTAATATAATCCATTAGTTATCATCTTATAGCATATCCAGGTATAAGTCACCATTTTAAATTTGTAATAAAAGGCAATTCTCCAACATATGCCTAAATTTCTCTTGGGGTTTTTTTTCCTTCTTATACTTTTTCAGGGAAAAAGGAAGCAGAGTTTCATATTTTTTTTGTGTTCCAGCGTATTTATTTGACTAAAATTATATTAACAAGGCAAATGACATGATTATTTGATCCAGACCAATGCTAAAATGTTTTAAAGGTTTATGATACATATTGAGCTATAGTTTTCCCATAGTTCTTTTCTCTGTTTTGATATGTGACTAATGTTAGTCTTATAGAATGTCTTAGGAAGTAACTTTTTCCTTTCAGCTTCCTGGAAGTTTGTGTAAAAATGACATAATTTCTCCTTCATATTTTTAAATATCTTATTTTATTTTAACAACGTCTTTGCGTGTCCATGTGTGGATATGTGCACATGAAATCAAACACCCATAGAAACCACAATAGGGTATTGAATTCCCTTACTAGTTACTTTTCTGTTGCTGTGATACATCACCATGACCAAGGCAACTTCAGGAAAGAAGAGTTTATTTTGCTTATAGTTCCAGAGGAATGAGTCCATCATGGAGGGGAGGCAGGGCAACAGAAAGCTGAGAGCTCACAACTTCAAGCAGGCACAGGAAATAGGGAGACAATCTGGAAATGGGGACAAAGCTGTGAACTCTTAAATCCACCCCCAGTACCTACTTCCTCCAGCAAGAGCATACACCCTCAAAATCCCATGACTTTCAAACAGTAGCACCACCAACTTACCAGTTGTTCAGATACTTGAAGCATGTCAGGACCATTTTCATTCAAATCACCACACCACTGGAGATACAGGGAGTTGTGAGCTGCAGGACTTCAATGCTGGAAACAAAACTTGGATCTTCTACAAGTGCAGCAAGTGCACTTAAAGCCTGAGCCATCATTCCAACTCCTCCCTTTCATTTGTAAATATAAATCTATTTCACATTTTATTTTTTATTTTATTAATATTACTTTATTTTTTTCACTTTTTAACCATAAGTAATAATTTATGAGTACAAGCATCCTTCATGTAAAACCAATTTGCAAGCAGTTGTGCCCAAACCCACATAGCCCGTGGGTCCCACCATCCAATGTGGTCCATGGATTTAATGCTTGTATGTTCAATCAAGTTGATCAGATGAGTGTCCAGACTATATTGCTGTAGTTTTGTCATTCACCCCCAATCGTAGCCCTTACAGTCTATCATGCCCCCTCTTCCGCAGATTGTTTCCTAGGCTTAGAAAAGGGGCACAGGTGGACGAGAAACAAAACAGTCTACTTTCTCTGGAGCAGTTGTCTTGGACTCTGGTCAATTCTGGCTGTTTCCTTTAATGGGCTGACAGTTTGTCCATGAATAACCTTTCAATCCTACTATTAAACAGTACTAATTGTTATGGTAGGTTACTTTGGTATAGACACAGATGTTTGTATGGTATGTTAACCCATGAATTACGTTTTATCTGTAAAATATGACAGGATCTTTTTGTGGCTTATAACATCTCCTAACCACTAGAGGATGCAAGCTTGTGACATCAGCCGTGGGTTATTCCTCCAAGGAGAGAGCTAATAACCAATTAGATTTGGGATATACAGGCATGTGGCTGCCACTGCTGCACAGTATTTCCAGGCAGATGAGGTGTAGCTGGTGCTGATGGAGGAGCCTTGCTTGACTCAGGGAAACCTATATTTGCTTTATTGGTTTAGTGGCCTTTGGAAACACTCTCTGGTGTTCCAGAGACCAATTGTACCCTTGCAAGTGCGGTCTCAATGTATCTTTCCCATGCTTACATCAGGTCTTCGACAGCAGGGCCTTATCACCTCTCTTGCAGGTATCCCAGTTTACAGGCAAGAAGCCTTTACCTTTTGGGGTAGGGCTTGGATCCGCTGGCCAACATCTCCTTGGTAGAGTAATCTATTGTTGATATCAGAGCTCTCCTGTATTAATATATTTTATCAGAGCTCTTCTGTATTAATATATTTTGCTTAAGTGCGTAGCTTAAGGAGACTTTAGTATTCTATTTGGATCTGAATAGAGAATAATCCTTTTCACAGTTCCTATGTCTATTAGTCAATTAAAGAAGGCAGTTTTACCAGTTTTATAAGAGATTACTTCTATAACAGTTGGCTCCAATTTACAGTTAGAGAACGACCTCCTCACCATCATATTTCTCCTTGTTCTATGGGGGGAGATAAGAAAGTCTCTCGTATTAAAACTTTGCAGCACCTAGAAGGTTAGTTTAATTAGGACTCATTATAAATAGTTGTTACAAGTAGGATCCACCGAGGGGTTTGATGTTTGTAGCAATCTGAAGCTTTTCTTCCTTTCAATGTTCAGACAGACCAACCTTTCTGCTGGCCCTTCCTGGTACATCCTGCACAATGCAAAGCTGTATCTTTTCTTTCTCAGCTGTTAAGTTGGTGACATTTTGACCTGTTGGAACATACAAATCTTTTCCCGTAGTTAGTTTTAAGATTTGAATTGCAAGGCTTTTGACAAAAACGTTTCATATCTATCTGTATCCCCCTTTTTTATTTTAGGTTTTTGTTTTTTTGAGCCATGATTCTCAAAAAGGCAGTTGTATTACACATACCTATAGGCTGGGATCAAGGTGCAGATTTCATCAAATTCACCCATGCTGTTTTGGGTGATGGTATGTGGTTAATTTGGGAAGCAAACTTAATTTTTTAAGTTAAATCATCCTACAGGTAAAAGAGAATGTTACAAGGTTATACAGTACAACAGAAAAATTATAGAGAACATTTGTATGTGCCAATCCCAAAGTTAATGTTTTACAGATTTTAAGTAAAACAAATGTGGACAACAACAATTTATATTTCCAATTAACTCAGGTGCATTACCGTTTTTAGTGAAGGTTTCCTCCCACTCTGTGGGTTTTCACTTCCTTGATTGTTTCTTTTGATGTACAGAAGCTTTTGAGTTTAATGAGGTCCCATTTGTCAATTGTCAACCTTAATTCTTGCACAGTTGGTGTCTGATTTAGGAAGTCTTTTCCTACGCCTATGTCTTGTAGTCTGCTGCCAACTTTTTCTTCTATCACCTTCAGAGTTTGGGGTTTCACGTTGAGGTCTTTGATCCATCTGGAGTCGACTTTTGTACAGGGCGAGAGAAGTTAAAACTTTCTTCAAGATTCTTGAGCCCAGCCTTCTTTCCCGATAAGACATAGAAACAAGGTATAAATACTGAAAAACCTTTATACTCACATATAAATATTTGAGGCTAGTATCCACATATGAGGAATAACATGTATCTTTTCTTTTTTTCTAAGCCTGTGTTATTTCACTTAGTATAAAATCTTTAGTTCCATCCATTTACCAGCATATTTCATCTGTTTTACCACTGAGTAGAACTTCATTGTATAAATGGAGTGAACATTTCATTATTCACTCATCACTTGAGGAACACTGAGGTTGCTTCCAAGTCTTAGCAGGGCAGAAAACTGATATCAGGAATCTTGAAGAAAATTTTAACTTAGAAGAATGTCCCCATTGTCTCTTGCAACAAGGAAAGAAAAGTTAACCTCGACAAAGGGGCCAAAAAACTCAAGGAGGAAAGATAGCATCTTCAGCAAATGGTGCTGACAAAACTGGATCACCATCTTTAGAAGAATAAAATTAAATCCCTAACTCTCACCCTATACAAATATCCACTCCAAGTGGATCAACGACCTCAACGTGAAACCAAAAACTGTGAAGGTGATAGAAGAAAATGTTGACAGCAACGTAAAAGACATAGGGGTAGGAAAAGCCTTTCTAAATCAAACAGCATCCAAGCCGGAAATAAGGTCAACAGTTGACAAGTGGGACCTCACCAAACTCAAAATCTTCTGTACCATGAAAGAAACAATCAAGGAAGTGAAGAGAAAACCCACAGAGTGGGAGGAAACCTCTACCAGTGATACATCTGACAGAACATTAACACCCAGAATATATAGACTACTCAAATATCAAAGTAAGAAAACAAATGAACTGCTCAAAAGACGGAGTAAAGAGCTGAACAGAGACTTCATCAGTGAGGAAGTAAAGATGGCTGAGAAACATGTTAAAAAGTATTCAACATCCTTAATAATTAAGGAAATGCAAACTTAAACCACTCTAAGATATCATCTCACTCAGATAAAACTGGCTAAGATCAAGAAAACAAAAGACCCAAATGCTGGAGAGGTTGTGGGGAAAGGGGAACACTCACCCACTGCTGGTGGGAATGTAAACTCCTACAACCACTGTGTAAAGCAGTGTGGAGACTCAAAATGAACCAACCACCTGACCCAGTCATACTATAAGACTCATCTTACTGCAGAGATACATGCATAGCCATGTTTATTGAAGCTTTCTTCATAATAGCAAAGAGCTGGAACCAACCCAAATGCCCCTCAACAGAGGAGTGGATAACAAAAATATGGTACATCTACACATTGGAGTTTTATGCAACTGTAAAGAGAGATGACATCATGAACTTTGCAGGTAAATGGATGGAAATGGAACACATCATGCTAAGTGAAGTAACACAGTCTCAGAAAAACAAATAGTTTCCCCCATTTGTGGATGCTAGCATGAAATCCCCAGTTGAAAGGCAAGCTGAGCAACATTAATGTTATATTTCTTGTTATCTGAAAGCAACTGTTCTGTTATAATGTGAATCTCTCTCTCTCTCTCTCTCTCTCTCTCTCTCTCTCTCTCTCTCTCTCTCTCTCTCTTCAAAACAGGGTCTTCCTGTAACCCCAGCTGTTCTGGAACTCACTGTGTAGACCAGGCTGGCCTTGAACTCACAAATATCTACTTGCCTCTGCCTCCCAAGTGCTAGGATTAAAGGAATGTCCTACCACGTCTGACATAATATAAATCTCTTAATGGGCACTAGAATTAACTTAACATTTATTTTAATAAATTGTAAATATTGTATATGGGTGGGAGGTATATATTCGTATTTTAGAGTAATATAAAATTAAGGGGAAATGTGAATTCCTAAGCATATTTTATGTCATGTTTATATAGGCATATTTTGGACCAATGCAAATGAGAGGGAACAACAACAACAGAAGGACTGGGTCAAAGAACAAACCGATACAGTTAAATTTTGCCCCAAATAATAAACTTCTGCAAAGAAAAACTTTTAAAAGACTGAGAAAAAGATGCAAGACATGTATGGCAGAACGCATGTTCTTCAGTGGGCTGTGGGGACAGGGAAAGGGCTATATATCTAAATTCAATAGAAAAATTATGTATGAAATACATAAAACATCAATAAAATATTTTATTTAAGAAAGAATTTAAAAATTAAAAGTTTACAACTAAAATAATTAAAAATTAAAAATGGCCTTAATAAATAACTTTTAATAATAAATATTCACATACCAAAGAATTATAAAGAATACTAAAATATAAACGTGAAACTAGGATATATATTTGAAAATATTTTCTCAAATACATCTCAAATATATTTCCTACCATGGTTTGCAAAGCTTTCATATACATGGGTCTTAGTTTTCATTCTCAAAATAAAGAAAAACAAGTATCACATACTAAGCTGGATCTATCAGAAAATCAAAACCAGCCTAAGTGAGTGGGCTTGAGGCTAGCCTAGTTTGGAAATGACACTGTTTAAAATGGAAAGGATTTGAGAAAAAAGAAAAAGAAAGAGGTCATAAGAGAGGAAGAAGTAAGGAAGAAAAGAAAAGAAAGAGAGAGAGGGAGAAAGAGGAGAAAGTAGGGAGTGGGGAGGAAGGAAGGAATGAAGGGTGGGAGAGGACAGGGAGGGGGGTGAAGTAACACCTTTAGTAAAATATAGACTCTAAAATGAATAACACCAAAACTCATTTAGAAAACCTAAACAGCATTCACATAAATCATCTATTTTAGGAAAACATAAATTCTGCCTGTAAAATGCAATTTAAAAATAATTGCTACTGGCAATAATGAATTTATTACAATGAGAAATTAGATAATATGATGTGTTTTAATTGCTATGATTTTTTCTTCAACAAAGCCTGTTTCTATTTATAGAGAATCTTTGATCATTGCTTTTGTCTCTCAAGTAATACAACTAAACATTACCATAAGGGGTTCCAAAGAACAATTCATATGCTTCTACATGTAATAAATTGTTGAATTATTCAAACCACAAAAGCTGATAATTACCCCATGATATGAATTATACAGACATATAAAAGGCTGTTAGATAGATAGATATTAAATGATATTTAATTAGACAATGATTGAGTATTTTCTTCAGGTTAAAATTCATATGTATATATCTATATCTATTTATAAATATATGTTTTCATTTAATAGTCACAAAACCAGACTCTATTCCCTCAACTTTCATGCAAAAAGTCAGAGTTTAGACAGTTGAATTTTTTGTCTTGAATCAGGCCTGCAAAAGATTGTGAAGCCTAGATTGGCCTGAAATTTAAATATAATCTTTTAAATTTTCCATTTGCTTTACAATATTTCATTAAAATGAAAAGTTACAGTGCACAATGTAGAATAGCCTGTTTCAGGCACAAGATTATACTTTGCCATCTTATTTGCACAGATTTCTGTATAATCCATTTGTGTAGGACAGAGAATTTTAATGGTACAATGCAAGATACCTACCTTGCATCCTGAGCATTGGGATTAAAGGTTTGCACCACCATATACAACTTTATTGTACAAATTAAAAAAAATTATTAATTTTATTTATTTCTGTATGTTTATGAATGTACTGTCTGCATGCAAGTTTGTGCATCCGTGTCGTGCAATGCTGCGGAGGTCAGAAGAGGGTGTCGGATTCCCCTGGAACTGGAGTTCTCCTGGAATTGGAGTTTCAGACAGCTCTTGGCCGCCATGTGGGTGCTGGGGATCGAACCCGGGTCCTCTGCAAGAGCGTCGGCGCTCCTAACCGCTAGGCCATCTCTCCAGCCCCTATTGTACAAATTTTTTAATATCAAGTGAAGGAGTTACAAATTTAAAAAAAAAGGAAAACAACTAGATGAGAGCACTGGTTCTGGATTAGAATCAAATTATTAATATGGCCCATGGTGATCTATGAAAAAAAGTAGAGGATACATGGATAATAGAGAGATGATATGTAAATGAAGAAGAGATTATGAATAGATGATAGATACATCAATGAGATAGAAGACAGGATGAATGCTGAGATAGATAATAGATTATAGATAGATGAGAGGTGGATAGATAGATAGATAGATGGATAGATAGATAGATAGATAGATAGATAGACTGATAGATAGATCGGTATATTGGTGGCTATATGATATGTAGATAAATGATTGATAGTGAGCTATCTATAGATAGATAGATAGATAGATAGATAGATAGATAGACAGATAGATGATGGACAGATAAATGAAAGGTGATTGATTGATAGATGATAGACAGATAGAAGATCAATAGTTAGATAGCCAGAATGATAGGAAGGTAGATAGTTAATGATAAAGGGGTAGGTAGATAGATGAGATTTAAATAACATGCATGCAAACATTTTTTATAAACAGGTTTGTCTTGCATTGCTTGATGAGCAGCTCGGGTATAATGACTACAGTGGCCACAAGCACACTGAATACCCAGACTTGACTTCTAAATACCAATCTCTAATAAAATAAATCAGGGCTTCTTGAACAAAATACAAGACTATTTGTAGATTATTTGTTCCTTTATGTTTTTAATTCTAAAAGTGCTGCTGAGTTTTAAAATGTAATGGGGGGGGGCTGGAGAGATGGCCTAGCGGTTAAGAGCACCGATGCTCTTGCAGAGGACCCGGGTTCGATCCCCAGCACCCACATGGCGGCTGAGAACCGTCTGTAACTCCAATTCCAGGAGAACTCCAGTTCCAGGGGAATCCGAGACCCTCTTCTGACCTCCGCGGCATTGCACGACACGGGTGCACAGACCTGCATGCAGACAATACATTCATACACATACAAAAAAAAAATTAAAATGTAATGGAACAGTTACAAATCTTTATTGCTCAATATACCCAACAAATGTTCTCATTTAATTTTCTTCCTCACAGAATGTCTTTCCAGAATACTAAATTAAAATAATTCCCAGTTGTCGTAAAATGTTGACATGTTTTATCATCTTATATGTTACACTTTAAAATCCCATCAAACATCTGTCTGTTCTCTCTTTATCTCCAGTCTTCTTTAAAATAATTTCCTTGACACTCTTTCCAATATAATTCTATATAAGCACAATAATGAGAATCAATGATATGTCAAATATTATTTTTGTATGCATACATGTTCATGTGTGTAACCAAGGGCACATACATGCTATGGTGGATGTGTGAAGTTTTGTGACTGTCCTCACCTACCACATTTTGTAGTGACATGTCTGTTTTTCACTACTACATATCTCATCATAGCTGGTCTGAAAGTTTCTGGGGATTCTTCAGTCTCTAACTCTGATCACCACAGAAACACTGAGTGTGATGCTGCATCCAGCTTTACAGGGGTCCTAGAGATTCCAACTCAGATCCACATTCTTGCATGACAGGTGATTTTCCCACAGAACAATCTTCTCAGCAAATATTTACTTTTGAAAATATATTTCTGGTGTTATTTATATATTTCTGGTGTTATTTGTTTTCTTGATCTTAGCCGGTTGTATGGGAGATTATATCTGAGAGTAGTGTAGTTTTAATTTGCATTTCCTTAGTTATTAATGCTGGAGAGGTTGTGAAGAAAGGGGAGCACTCATCCACTGCTGGTGGGAATGTAAACGTGTACAACCATTATGGAAAGCAGTGTGGAGAACTCATAAAAGACTCAAAATGAGCTTACCACCTTAACCAGTCATACCACTCCTGGGTATATAGCCACAAGACTCATTCTACCGCAAACATTCATGCACATCCATGTTTAGTGCAGCTCTCTTCACAATAGCAAAGAGCTGGAACCAACCCAAATGCCCCTCAAATGATGAGTGAATGACAAAAATGTGGTACATCTGCACAGTGGAGTACTATTCATTAGTAAAGAAAGATGACATCATGAACTTTGCAGGTAAATGGATGGAACTCAAAGCCATTATGCTAAATGAAATAACACAGTCCCCAAATCTCCAGATCAAGAGCAAGATGAACAACATTATTGTTATATTTCTGTTTATCTGAAAGCAAATATGTTGTTATAATGTAAATTTCTTAACTGGCTCTATTATTGATCCACCACTTATTTTCAGACTCTGTAATCACTGTATGTGGCTGGAAAGTATGTATTCATATTTTAGAGTAATATAAAATTAAAGGAGGAAAATGCGAATTCCTAAACAAAAAAGACTGAGATGCAGGACAGTTATGGCAAAGTGCATGATTTGGGGTGGCATGGGAAGACAAAGTGGAATATGTCTAAATTGAACTGAGAAATGATGTCTGAAATACACAAAACTTCAATAAAATGTTATATTACAAAAAGAAAATGTATTTTTATTTTATCTGTATGAGTATTTTGCCTATGCATATGTAGCTTGTAGTGGCCAGAAATGGCATCAGATCCCCTAGAACTGGAATTACAGAAGGCTTCTAGCCACTATGTGGATATTGGTAACTGAGCCTCTACAAAAGCAGCCAGTGCTCTTGACATCTGAGCCATCTGTTCAAACCCAAAAGCTAACTTTTTAAAGGTCTTCAATTTAGACAGGTAGTTTGAAT
The DNA here is from genome assembly GCA_009823505.1 of Rhizomys pruinosus. Classification (NCBI taxonomy): domain Eukaryota; kingdom Metazoa; phylum Chordata; class Mammalia; order Rodentia; family Spalacidae; genus Rhizomys; species Rhizomys pruinosus. The sequence goes on from VZQC01010503.1 coordinate 785,605, forward strand.
GACTGGATGAAAGTCATTCAGTAAGTGGTGTTGGCAAAACTGGATCACCACTTGTAGAAGAATGAAATTAAACCCCTACCTCTCTCCCTGTACAAAAGTAAATTCCAGATGGATCAAAGACCTCAACGTGACACCCCAAACTCTGGAGGTGATAGAAGGGAAACTTGGCAGCAGACTCCAAGATATAGACATAGGAAAAGACTTCCTAAATCAGACAGCAGCTGCGCAAGAATTACGGTCAACAATTGACAAATGGGACCTCATTAAACTCAAAAGCTTCTGTACATCAAAAGAAACAATAAAGGAAGTGAAGAGAAATCCCACAGAGTGGGAGGAAACCTTCACTGCAGATACATCTGACAAAGCATTGATTTCCAGAATATACAAAGTACTCAAAAAACAAAGAAAAAAGAAAACAAATGACCCACTCAATAGATGGAGCAAAGAACTGAACAGAGACTTCACAAGTGAGGAATTAGAGATGGCTGAGAAACACCTTAAGAAGTGTTCAACATCACTAATCATTAAGGAAATGCAAATCAAAACCACTTTAAGATATCATCTTACTCCAATAAGACTGGCTAGGATCAAGAAAACAAATGATACCAAGTGCTGGAGAGGTTGTGGGGAAAGGGGAACACTCATCCACTGCTGGTGGGAATGTAAACTCGTACAGCCACTATGGAAAGCAGTGTGGAGAACCCTTGGAAGACTTGGAATGAACTTGCCACCCGACCCAGCCATACCACTCCTGGGCATGTACCCTCAAGACTTACGCCACCACAGAGATACATGCACGGCCATGTTTATTTCAGCTCTCTTCACAATAGCAAGGAGCTGGAACCAACCTAAATGCCCCTCAACTGACGAGTGGATAGAGAAAATGTGGTACATCTACACAATGGAGTTCTATGCAGCAGTAAAGAAAGACGACATCATGAGCTTTGCAGGAAAATGGCTGGAGCTAGAGGACATCATGCTGAGTGAAGTAACACAGTCCCAGAAAAACAAACGATGAATGGTATCCCTCATCTGTGGATGCTAGTGCCAATTACCTAGTTGTATTTCTTGTGTAGGGCCCCCTGAGCTTTTGTCCAAAGCAGTTGGGCATGATGCATATTGGAAATAACAACAACAACAACAACAACAACAACAACAACAATGACAGAAAGGACTGCATGGAAGAACTGACTGAAACAGTGAATTTCTGCTCAAAACAGTCAACTTCCTCATGGAGAATATTGAGAAAGACCGAGAAAGAGATGAAAAGCATGTTTGGCAGAATGCATGAGCTCTGGCGGGGTGGGGGAATGGGCAGGAACACGGGTCTAGATTTGTTAAAAAAATAAAAATAAATTTATGTGAAAAAAATAAAATAAAAAAAGAAATTTTTAACTTAGGAAAATGTATGAATTGTGACCTCTTGCAACAAGGAGCAGGAAAAGGGGAAGGAGGAACATGAGAGAGAACAGTAAGAGACAGGTTTTACTAAGGTAGAAATGCATAAAATGGGGTTATTTAAGTGGGAGGAGGAAATAAGTGCTTTATAAGGAACTTTGAATATAAAGGGAAAGAAGGAACTCAAGAGACGTGAAACCATAGAAGGCTCGTATTATCAAGGGCGAAATGGGGAAAATGTGGAGACTACAAATGGGGAAGGCATGGAGGGTGGGTTAGACAGGGAGAGATAGGAAAGATAAGTAATTAGCTTGTGTAAAAACAGAGGGATTCATATTAGTCCAACAAACTAATGTCAGATTATGTATATAATATCTATACATGAGTGCATGTATATAGCTGAAGGATACATAACAAGAAAAAATGCTAGATAGTAGAAACTAAGCTTAATTCGAATTGTTGGCCAGGGTTATCTAAGAGAATCCCGAAATTACACTGGCTATTGTCATAGCCCTTGACTGCTTTCTATAGCCTGAATGTAAGACCCTATTGATGAGGATAGGACATAACTTGCCACATAGAATTTGGAGGTATGGAGCAGGAACTGACATGGAAGTCACTTCCCCTGAAGGCTAGCTCTTATAGCTTTGGAGAGCACTATGCAAGCTGCTAAGGAACAACATCAATCCATCATTCAAACCCAGTTTAAAGGACAAATAACCACACCAATGAACAGAACGGTATATGGCATTAGTGCAGTAGTGGCACTTTTATCTTGGGGGCAACCAACAGCTACCTAATTCTAATTAAAACACAGTCAATGTGATGAAACTCATGTCTGGTACTGAAACATCATCAAATACATATGGATAGATAGGTCATAGATGTTAGAGAAAATCCAAAGACTGCCACATCCCTAGACTTATGTGATTGCTTATTATGTACAGAACGTGTATCCTTATATTTACAGAAATATGTCTCAGTCACCATCGAAGAAGCTTAGCTTCTTTGTCACCAGATGCAGAACCACAACTGTTCACACACAGACATTGTTTGTGAACTGCCCAAGCTTAAGTGACACATCTACAAAGCAACCTCTATATCTAGAGTCATGGAACAAATAACGGGATAAGGAAACAGTAATGAATCTCTCATTTCTTAGTAATGAAGCTTCTTCATGCAATTGAGGCCCAGAAGCACAAAGGGCAAAAGTGTAGAGAGTAAGATTCTGCAGAACGTGGGTCCTTAGAGATAGGGGTTCTATATTAAACTTCACCCACCAGGGCTCAGAGACCACTGTAACGAGGGAGAAGAAAGATTGTAAGATAGATAAGGATGAGGTGTATTGTCATATGGAAACAGAGTTCTACAAGCTCATATGAACCTATAGGAATGCACAAAACCCATCCAAACTCAATCAGACAAAAACCCAGCATGAAACTTGGGAAATTGACTGCATACCCCAATCTTACCTAACAAAACATTGGCAGAATACTGCTAGCTGAGGAAGAGCTGATCTTCTTAAGTCACTCTACATATGCTGACTAGACCTCAGTGGATGAACTTTCACTGAGTGGAATCTGGGGACACTAACATGGCACAATAAACCTTAACACAAATGACAAGATGTATGAAGCCCAGTAGGGGACTATGGGAGTGTGCCAGTGAGAAGAGGAGTATAAAGATGACTATGATATTGCCAATGGCAAAGAGCAATGCATGCTGCTCAGATCACCGAAGCAAATACAGCAAAACTATTGAAGCACTTTTTTCTTTCCAGTAAACTTGAGCCTATATTGAACTGATTTGGAGGGGAGAGAATAGCCAGGAAAGAAACGGAAAGTATGTCCTCAAATCATTATGGATTTTGAAATTGTGAGTATCAGGATCCCAAAATTCATCTCTAAAGTGATTTTTAAAATGCTAGAAGATTCCAATCAGTATAAATGCACACAGACATATATACATATATATATATATATATATAATTTTGCTTATTTTTGTTTTTGAAATTTTTTCTTTGTCTTTTTTGAGACAGGTTCTCCCTATAGCCCCAGCTGGACTGGAACTCGCCTTCTGTAGACCAGGCTGCCTTGAATCACAAAGATCCTCCTGTGTCTGCCTCCCAAGTTGCTAGGATTAAAGGCATGTGCCACCACGCCCAGCGTAGTTTTTTATTACTTTTTAATTTTTTCTATTTATTATTATTAATTTTTTTGGTCTTTTCGAGACAGGGTCTCCCTGTAGCCCCAGCTGTCCTGGAACTCACTTTGTAGACCAGGCTGGCCTTGAACTCACAAAGACCCGCCTGCCTCTACCTCCCAAGTGCTAGGATTAAAGGCGTGCGCCACCACACCCGGCTATTTATTATTTTTTTATGTGTATGAGTGTACTGTCTGCATGTCGGCTTGTGCACCTGTGTCATGCCATGCCACGGAGGTCAGAAGAGGGCGTTGGATTCCCCTGGAACTGGAGTTAATGCCACTGACTAGCCCACCGGGGGTCGTGGTCTAATCGTGGGAGAACAGAGTCTTTTTGGAAGGAAAACACAGGTTCGGTGATGGCGTACAGAAGAAAAACCAAGAGAGGCTTTTGGATCTGCAGCGATTTTACTGAGCTCCAGGCAGTGATTTTATAGTACATTCAAGAAGAAACAGCAAGGAGAGTTGGCAAACTTTCCAGAACTACTGGACAGGTTACTAATAATTCAATTTTCTTTTTTTTTTATTTAATTTTTATTGATGGTTTTGGCATTTCGTACATCATTTTCCCAATTCAGATCAGGCATATTTCCCTTTCCCTTCCCCCCCACCCCCACCCATCCCAGATCATGTATTCTGCCATAACTGTCCTGCATCTTTCAGGTTTTTTTTTCTCCTTTTTTAGCTATAAGTGATAAATCCATGAGTACAAGCATCCTTCATGCAAAACCAATCTACAGACTGTTGTGCCCAAACCCCCACAGTCCCACCATTCAGTGGGGGGTGACAGGTTGTTTGTTCAATCAAGTTGATCAAATGAGTGTCCAGACTACATCGCTGTAGTTTCCCGTTCACCAATCGCAGCCTTTCATTCTACCATGCCCCCTCTCCCACAGATTGTTCCCTAGGCTTAGAAAAAAGGGGCACAGGTGGATGAGAAGTAAAAACTGTCTCTCTCTCTGGAGCTGTTGACTTGGATTCTGTCAATTCTGGCTGTTTCCTTTCATGGGCTGACAGTTTGTCAGGAATAACCTTTCGATCGTACAATGAAGCACAAGCATTAGATATATAGGTATTAAGCAGCATTAATAGTTATGGTAGGTTACTTTGGTATAGACATATATGTTGGATGATATGTTAATCCATGAAGTACATTTTTACCGCCCTGTATAAAATATGACAGGGTCTTACTGTGGCTTATAACATCTCCTAACCTGTAGAGGATGTATTAACCAAAGTACATAGTCATGGGTCGTGGTTGGCAGATTACAGCATAATACATCTTTAAGTTTAGACAATGTTCACAAAACCGCAGGCACAAGTCTGGAACAAAACCTTTTTTTTTTTTTTTGACTGAGAGATGTGGCTTTTCTTTTCATTATTACTTTATAACTAAAATAACCTTTACTTTGTGATCTTAAGGTTTTCTTTTCTGTCTCCCAGGGAAATGGCTTAGGCCTATTGTAATGCACCCAAGGCCAATTTTTCAACATGTCTTGCTTTGGTACTGTGTGTGCAATGCCACCATTTCTATTGTATATTGATTAATAATAGTTTGTTTTTGCTGTGGGTTAACAAGCGCCAAGGAGGCTTAGCTCTTAGCAATTTTTGCATGAAGTTTAAAGCATAGTAAAGGACCCACTCCCATCTATATTAACCCATCTATCTTCCCATTCATTTTATGTTCCTGTGAAAGAGGGGGAGAATCAGGGACCCTTTTTATGTTATTTTTTTTTAAGGAGAAGTCCCACCATCTGCCTTTAACATAAATAATGCCTCCCTCATAACTGACTGCCACTGGAATTCATTTTACTCAGTACCAGTCATGATATAAAACATCATTTTTACCTGATTATCCTATTTTGAACTTTCTTTAAATAATTGTTATTTTGTAATTGGTCTATGATATCACCAATGTAATGTTGTTTTTCCAATGAATTTTTGCAAGAGCTTTTGTAAGGGAGGGTCGTACTCAAAAATATTTTTATATTTTAATTTGACTAAGATTTACAGAAAGTTCCTGCTCCAAGAATGGCCTAATGCGGGGGAGTATTTGGCTATTATTGCCAAATCCTGGAACATCTAGGTAACTCTGTCCTTTGTCTAAAAGGAACATTTAATTAAACTTGAGAGAGGACTTTGTTGTATTCAGAAAGTATATTATAACTAAGAAAGACAGCATGCCAAGCCCAGCACCAAGGAAGCGTGACATCTTAGGAGCATATCGGGAAATGGTCAAGGCCAAGCACTCTGCCAGGGACCTCCAGGGGGTCAGGCCCCGATGGACTTTGCTCCCCCGCCTGCCTCGAATATGACTTTCATCACAGATCATACACAGGCGACACTGGAGCTGGTGTAACAAGTTAAAGACAATTCTTAGCCACCATGTGGGTGCTGGGGACCAAACCCAGGTGCTTTGCAAGTGCCACTGGCACTCTTAACTGCTGAGCCTTCTCTCCAGACCCATTGATTTTGATTTTTAATTTGCAGGTATTTTCTGTCTCAAATCAATTTTGATGGTTCAGATTTAGCTTAGGGGAGAAAAAAATTGTACATCCATCAGTATAGGAGTTGAGGGTGTGAGAGAAAATATTTTTGAAGAAACATTTCTGTAAAAATTTGAATTTACTTTTAAAAATCCATTAGAAGTTTGGCTTGGATAATGCCATCTCTGCCTAAATGGCCATATGTTGCAAAACAGATCAGTGACTGGGGAATCTGTTCTGGCTGTTATCTTCATGTGTAATCTTAGCCCATGAGGCTTGTGTAGTAGTGACCAGTGGTTTGGACAGGGTCAATCAGACCACCAACCTGAGAAGCTGGTGTGGTGCTGGAAGGAGACTGATCAGGTTGCCAGCTGTGATGTGTGGTGAGTGCCTGGGCAAGAATTAGGCTGCAGAATGCCTATCAGATGAAAGTCTGAGAATTAGACTGTAGAGTGTTTATTCTGGGAGCTAGATGCTGAGGTTCGAAAACAGAGTGCTATGCAAGCAGTTGGTGGCAGATTACATGCTGCCTGTGCAGCAGCTGGGGGCAGAGTTTGTGTGGACCCTGTGGACAGGGAGAGTCAGCCCAGAGGTCTCTGTGAGCTAGGAGCTGAGTTTCGAACAGAGAGGGTGCCGGCATGCAAGCTAAGCAAGCCACCCAACCTCCCCTCCCTCCGCCAACTGGAACCCCCCAACTGGAACTCAGGAAAGAGTGGTTAGCAGTGGAGGGAATACAGTGTTCATAAGGAGTCATCCAGGTTGCTAGCCACGGAGGTCTTGTAGAACAGAAAGGGAAAAGTGAATTATACCTTCCAATATATAACCAAAATTGAAAGCCTAAAACCTAGACAGGTCAACACTCCATTCATAAGGTGCATACAACAAAGACACCCGAAAGAATCAAGGAAAGCAATCCTTCAACGAGGTGAAGAGGCATTCAAGATTCACATCAGAACACAGGCAAAAGGCTAACAACATGCCAAGAGCACAATCAAGAACAATATGGGAAAAGCACAGAATAACCCCACACCAAACTGTATGGAGCCAGTGGAGGACTCCTACAATGGGATCTCCCTAGAGGTAACCCAGGACACAGATCCCAAAATAACAATCACAGATATATTCAAAGAAATTATAAAGCTAAAGGGAGAGAATGAAAAACTCAGAAAGGACCTAGAGGAAGACAAGGACAAACTTCAGAAAGAAATAAAAGGAGAAAATGACAGATTCTGGAAAGAGCTAGAGGGATAAAATGACAAACTCCTCTGGAAGGAAGTGGAAACACTAAAAAGATCCCATGATGAAATGAAGAAGGAAAACAATGAGCTACAAGAAAAGTTTGAGAAGCTCCAAAAGGAAATGGAAATAGTAAAGAAAACACAGGAAAAAATGAAAAAGGAAATCGAACAGTCATCCAATCAAGAGAAAAGAATGGGTAAAAGCCTCAGAAGCAGAATGGATGAAGCAGAAAACAGAATATCAGACCTAGAAGAAAACACAGAATAACTAAAAAGCTCAAGTAAAGACTATGAAAAAATGAAAAATATACAAGAGTAGAACAACCAGGAAATGTGGGACACTATGAAAATGTCAAACCTCTGCATCATAGGGCTAGAGGAAGGAGAATTATCCCAAGAGAATATTATTGATCAGATTGTCAACAAAATAATAGAGGAAAATTTCCCCAAATTAAAAAAAGACGAACCCATACAAATACAAGAAACAAGTAGAACACCAATTAGACTAGACCGGAAAAGAAACTCCCCCTGCCATATCATAGTTAAAATGCTAGATACCCAAAACAAAGACAAAATTTTGAAAGCAACAAGAGAAAAACAAGTTACATATAAGGGAAAAACCTATCAGAATTACAGCTGACTTTTTAGCACAAACTATGAAAGCAAGAAGAACATGGACCAAACCATTCCCAGTGCTAAAGGACTATAAATGCCAGCCCAGGTTAATATACCCAACAAAGGTGTCAATTCTAGTTGAAGGAAAGAGAAAAATCTTCCATGACATAAACAAGATGAAAGAATGCATGTATGGAAAACCAATCCTTCAGAGAATACATGAAACAAGCAAAGGACAGAGGAGATTAATTACCCCCAGGCACCTTGAAAGAAAAATTTAATAAAAACTGAAATGCAGAAAGAAAAATTTAATAAAAACAGAAATGCAGAAGTAGAAACCCACACAAAAATGCAAATGTATAATAAAGTGAAAGGAAGCAACACATACCTCTCAATTATAACCTTAAATATCAATGGGCTAAACTCCCCAATCAAAAGGCATAGACTGGGAGAATGCATTAAGAAACAGAATCCAATATACTGTGTACAAGAAACCCATCTCACTCTTAAAGATAAGCAGCAACTTAAAGTGAAAGGATGGAAAAAAAATATTCCAAGCGAATGGTACTAAGAAGAAAGCTGGGCTTTCTATCTTAATATCAGACAAAACAGACTTCAAAGTAGAAACAATTAGAAGAGACAAAGAGGGCCATTTTATCCTTATCAAAGGGAAAATTAACATGATGACTTCACAATCATGAATATTTATGCACCAAATTCCAGAGCAACAACCTTTGTAAATACAACTCTACAGGACCTCAAGGCACATATTAACCCCAGCACACTTATAGTAGGGGACTTCAATGCCCTACTGAGTCCTTTGGACAGATCAACTGGAAAAAAATAAACAGAGAGACATCTGAACTGAACAATACAATAAAGGAAATGGACCTCACAGACATCTTTCGAATATTCCACCCAAGAACCAGACACTATACTTTCTTTTCTTCTTTAAGTTTTTTTAAAATTTTATTTATTTTCTATGTGTATAAATGTACTGTCTGCATGCAGGTTTGTGCACCCATGTCGTGCAATGCTGCGGAGGCCAGAAGAGGGTCTCGGATTCCCCTGGAACTGGAGTTCTCCTAGAATTGGAGCCACAGATGGTTCTCAGCCGCCATGTGGGTGCTGGGGATTGAACCCAGGTCCTTTGCAAGAGCAGTCGGTGCTCTTAATCACTAGGCTATCTCTCCAGCCCCCAGAGACTATACTTTCTACACAGCACAGTTGACCACATACTTGGACACAGAAAAAAACCTCAACAAGTACAAAAAAATTGAAATAATTTCATGCATTCTATCAGACCATAGTGCAATAAAGCCCAATATCAGCACCAGGATAATTTGTGCTACATACGTGAACACATGGAGACTAAACCACATACTCCTGAATAATGAATTGGTCAAGGAGGTAATAAAGAAAGAAATAAAAACATTCCTGTAACTAAATGACAACAACAGTACAACAAAACAAAACCTATGGGACACTTTAAAAGCAGTTGTAAGAGGGAAGTATAGCCCTGGGTGCCTACAAGTAAAAAAAAAAAAAAAAAAAAAAAAAAAAAAAAAAAAAAAAACAGAAAAAGCACAGATAAACGAGCTAACACTATAGCTAAAAACACTGGAAAGACAATAAAAAATAAACTCTAAACACAACAGAAAGGAATAACAAAAATCAGAGCAGAAATTAATGAAATAGAAACAAAGAAAATAATACAAAAAAATCAATGTATCCAAAAGTTGGTTCTTTGAGAGAATAAGCAAGATAGACAGACCCCTAGCCCATTTAACCAAAAGAAAGAAAGAGCAACTCCAAATCAATAGAATTCATTATGAAAGGGGAAATATCACAACAGACAGTGAAAAGATCCAGACAATCATACAGGAATAGTTCAAAAACCTATACTTTACTAAATTTGAAAACCTAAGAGAAATGGATGAATATCTGCAATCTGGGGAATCACCAAAGCTAAACCAAGAGGAGACTGACAGCTTAAACAGACCCATAATATATGAAGAAATTGAAAATGTAGTAAGAGACCTCCCAACTAAAAGAAAGCCCAGGTTCGGGTAGTTTCACAGCAGAATTCTATAAAACATTTAAAGAGGACTTACAACCATTATTACTAAAACTGTTCAGAAGGATATAAGCACAGGGAAATCTCCCAAATTCCTTCTATGAAGCCAGCATCACTGTAATACTAAAACCAGGAAAAGATGCAACCAAAAAAGAGAAGTACAGACCCATCTTATTAATGAACTCAGATGCAAAAATTCTCAACAAAATACTTGCAAACCGTATACAGAGCCACATCAAAAAGATCATTCACCATGATCAAGTTGGATTCATACCAGAGATGTAGGGATAGTTCAACATATGATAATCAGTAAATATCATAAAACACATAAATGGACTGAAGGACAAAAACCATATGATCATCTCAATTGATGCAGAAAAGGCCTTTGACAAAATCCATCATCCATTCATGATTAAAGTATTAGAGGGAATTGGACTGGAAGGATCATTTCTCAACATAATCAAAGCCATATATAAGAAAACCACAGCCAACATCATCCTAAATGGAGAAAAGTTAGAAGGATTCCCCATAAAGGTAGGAACCCAACATGGCTGCCCCTGTCACCACTCCTCTTCATTATAGTGCTTGAAACACTGGCTAGGGCAATAAGGCAAGAAAAGACAAAGGAATACTAATTGGAAAAGAGGAAGTAAAACTATCCCTTTTTGCAGACGATATGATAGTTTACCTAACAGGTGCTAAAACTCCACCAGAAAACTCCTAGAAACGATTAAAAGTTTCAGTAAAGTGGCCGGATACAAAATTAACCTAGAAAAATCAGTAGCATTTCTTTACACCAACAACAGTCAACTGGGGAAGGACTCCTTGTATTCCTTCCTCACAATGGCCTCAAAAACAATAAAATACCTAGGAATAAACCTAACCAAAACCACCAAAGATCACTACAACATAAATTACAAGTTCCTGCAGAAGGAGATTGAAGAAATCAGAAGATGGAAAGACCTCCCATGCTCATTGATTGGAAAAATTAATATAGTAAAAATGTCCATTCTACCCAAATTAATATACAGATTCAATGCAATGCCAATTAAAATCCCTACATAGGCTTGGAAAATCCCAACGTAGGCTTGGAAAAAAAAAACAAAACCTTAAATTCATTTGGAACACAAAATACCCCGAATAGCCAAAGCAACCCTGAGTGAAAAGAGCAATACGGGGGAGGGGGGATTTCTATACCAGACATCAAACTATACTACAGGGTTATAGTCATAAAAACAGCCTGGTACTGGCACAAAAACAGACCTGTAGACCAATGGAACAAAACTGAAGATCCAAACTTGAGCACATACAATTTCAGCCACCTCATATTTGACAAGGGGGCCAAAAAGACTCTATGGAGGAAAGACAGCATCTTCAGCAAATTTTGTTGGCAAAACTGGATCACCACTTGTAGAAAAATAAAATTAAACTTCTCCCTCTCACCCCTTACAAAACCTACTCCAAATGGATCAAAGACCTCAATGTGAAATCCAAAACTCTGAAGGTGATAGAAGAAAAATTTGGCAGCAACTTACAATACATAGGTGTAGGAAAAATCTTTCTAAATCAGACAGCAGTTGCTCAGGAAATAAAGTCAACAATTGACAAGTGGGACCTTATTAAACTCAAAAGTTTCTGTACAGCAAAAGAAACAATCAGGGAAGTGAAGAGAAAACCCACGGAGAGAGAGGAAACCTTCACTGCAGATACATCTTCCAGAATATATGAACTATTCAAAACACAAAGAAGAAAACAAATGACTCACTCAAAAGATGGAGTAAAGAGCTGAACAGGGAGGAAATAGAGATGGCTGAGAAACATCTTAAAAATTGTTCAACATCGCTAATAATTAAGAAAATGCAAATTAAAACCACTTTAAGATATCATCTCACCCTGATAAGGCTGGCAAGGATCAAGAAAACAAATGATACTAAATGATGGAGAGGGTGTTGGGAAAGGGGAACACTTGTCCACTGCTCGTGAGAATGCAAACTTGTACAACCACTATGGAAAGCAGTATGGAGCACCTTAAAAGACCACCTGACCCAGCCATATCACTTCTGGGACTATATCCATCAGTCTTCCTACCACAGAGATACATGTACAGCCATGTTTATTGCAGCTTTCTTCACAATAGCAAAGAACTGGAACCAACCCAGGTGCTCCTCAACCAAGGAGTGGATAGAGCAAATGTGGTACATCTACACAATGGAGTTCTATGCAGCAGTAAAGAAAGAAGACATCATGAAATTTGTATGTAAATGGATGGAACTAGAAGATTTTATACTAAGTGAAATAACATAATCCCAGAAAAACAGAAGACAAATGGTATCACTTATCTGTGGATGTTAGTACCAAGTACCTGAATTGTAAGACAAACTGAACAAGGTTAATGTTATATTCCTCATGATCTAAAGACAGCTATGTTCTTGCAATGTGGATCCCTAAACATGTTCTAGAGCTGACCTAACATTTATTTTCAGGCCTTAGGTTTTTGGTACATGATGGAGGATATATGTGCATTTTATAGAGTAAAATGGGATTAAAATGGAAAGATGCCAATCAAGAAATATGCTACGGAAATAACATACAGTTTGTTTCCAATCGATACAATTTTAATATAGGTGTAATAGCCTGGTGCAACTTAGCCTTTCTGGGTGCTTAACGACCATACTTAATGCCCATACCAATTCGGCAGAGTGACCTAACATTGTTCCTTGCCCTCCAAGGTCAACCAAGTCTTAAGGGATTATGCATGGGGGAACCTCTTGAAATGTCTTACAGATGTGGGTCACCAGTCTTCCTGTTCAGGGAGGTACTAGAGACCCACTGATGGGACTTTAGCCAGTGTCCAGTCTAAAGAGAGGAAAATCTGCCCATGCTTCTGACAGGGAAACCTGGTCTACCAAGACCTGCTTTTGTCCTCCAGTGGATGGAACTGGTAATGATAAGCTGAAAGGAACAAGGAGCTCCCATCCCCCCGCCAAAAAAAAAAAAAAACCTAGAGACCCTTGAGGACCAGATCCTCAACTGACCTTGAGAAAACAAAAAAAGCTTGGTTTATCTGGGCTAGCTGTGTGGCCTTACACATCCAAAAGGAAAGTACAACCAGATATCGCACTTGAGATCTTAGTAAAAAAGACAAAAAGAATAAAGACAGTACTGTTGTTTGGCCTATCTCCAATTCTTACTGGCAAGTGCATCTAATCTGTGGCTGCCACCACTGTTGGCACTCCTCAAAGGCATGAAACACAGCTTTTTAATCTCTTAATATTGACTGAGGACTCATGTCTCTCCAAGAATCCTCCAAACCTTCAATGCCAGATGGGAACTACTGAAAAACCCAGTTTATGGACTAAACAGCTAAAGGCTTGTCAGCCTCGTTGGAGTGTAGACTGCCATTGTTGGACTACCTGGGCTGTATCATGGAGGCCAGTGCAGGGTGATCAAGACAGGGTGTGTGCTTACTGGACTTCATTTTGGGGGGCCATGGGAGGGAAAGGCCCTAATGTGGAGCAAAAGTGCAGGATTGATGGTTGGAGTTGCTAAGGAGGAAACTTCGAGCACTTCCTTAAGGAAAACATGACATCTTTTAAGGAAGGAAAAAAAAATCCTCCAATTCAAGTGATATGTGTATGTATGTATATATTTATGCATATAATTATGTCTATCTATTATCTATCTATCTATCTATCTATCTATCTATCTATCTATCTATGTAAATGTAGCAATACAAGTTGGAGAGAACAACAACAAAAGAACTGAAAAAAAATCTCTGGAGAGACTCAGAGAGAGATGCAGGACATGTATGGATGAGTGCAGGGACTTGGGTAGGATAGGGGGCACGGAAAGGAAGTGACTCTAGATTTGATTGAGAAATGATGTGTGATCTAAGGAAAACGTTTAACAATGGTAATGAAAAAATAAAAGAATATATCTGTAAATACTAAAAAAGTATTTATTCTGGTTTAGTTAGATAATGCTGCAGTTGGTGGAAGTCATAATGTGTTAACACCCTGTGGATACGGTGATTTAATAAAATGAACATTTGGTAAAAATAAAAAAATAAACTGAGATGTTCTCTATGAAATACACAAAAGTTCTATTAAAATTTACAAAAGTGTCTTTCAAATATTCACTGTTATTTTAAATAATTATCTGATACCTCCTGCATTTGTTTGTCAGTACTTTCTTTTTACTCTTTTGCATTTACTTTCTGTCTTTTACATTGTCAGTACCACTGGTTTGCCTATAGTGTAACAATTTAATGTGCTGAATATAAGCTATGATTGAATCATTATTAATATTTTATAAAGTGCTGCCAAACAATGCATTATAGCTTTCATATTTCTATAATTTTCCAATAATGCTTATTCTATGGACATAATCTAATGAGATACAGGTCTTGTTTCTTGGCCAACGGGGAAAAGATCGAAGTGTGATTGGTATGTTTCTCTTTTTCAGGTTTGTCACTACATCTTGTCCTCACCACTCTATGAATGTAGTGTAAGAAAAAATACCATTCAATTGGCTACTCTGATTATATACAAATTATTTTCATAAATATAGGTTAAAATACTTGTAACCAACATATGAATTAGAAATAGGGAACTCTGGATTGTGTGCCTGAGAGAGTGAATCTCTAAACATTTCTCATGTGTGGTGTTACCATTTTATACAGAAAATATATCTGAATTGCAAAGGAAATTGATTTATGGTTTATTTATCACCAGAGAATATTTAAGTCTCTAGGAAAAATACAGGAGAAGTAGATATTTGTTTGGGAGGCATGTATATATTACAAGATGTATATATTACAAGAAATCCACCAGTTTAACATTACAATTTATATTTCAGAATCCACATTATACTTCTTTTGTACATAGATTTATTTTTAATAATTGATTTTCAAGTGTTACAAATGCTAATCAAAGAAATAAACCTAATAAATCAAGATTCAAACTTCTGGTGAATTTTCAATTCAAATCTTCCAATACAATCAATTTTGAACAGGATTCCTTGTTTATGTGATCTTTCCTGAGGAGATGACATCAAATTCATTACCAAATGGGACACTGACAACAAACACAAGAGATGATTCCCTCTCAGTCTGGCTTAGTGACTGTGGGAGACTCAAAAGCACATTCATCACTATTAGCACTCCCCAACACAGGTGAGAACTCATGAAATCTGTACCCCTGGACAATGTTTTGGCAGCTCAGCCAATCAATCTTCACTTTCAAATTGTTTCTGCTTTATATAACTTTGGAAATGGGCCTTGTGCATTTCATGAGCTTCCTGAAACTTAACACCTTCCTGTACCTCCTGGATTTGCATCATGAACTTCCTGAGTCTGAAGATCCATCACATCCATCCAGTAGAATGATTTAATTTAGAGGAATAGCTGCACATTGCAATCCTGTGTTCAAATGATGAAATATCATTCAAAAAAGAAAGTGATTAATTTTCTTCTTTACACAGTTATCAAATGTCTGCCTTTGTCAAAATTTTCCATGAGTTCAAACATTGATTGGAATGAATGCCAATTTTGTCAAAAAATGTGTCTGTAAAATTTTAGTGAATGTAAAATATATTAAAATATTCTGAGCATGGCAGAATTTAAAATGTGGATTGTTATTTAATGAGAATGTATTATATGAACCCACTAAACAACATACTAGTTTTTCTATCAACCAAGTTGTCCACAAATCAGTTCATGAGACTCTAGACATCTGTCTTGGGAGACAACACAAGAGATACAGATGACATTTTAAATGTTTATTTTTCACTTTTTACTTGCATTGCTTGCATATGTGTGTCTGTATATATGTGTGGAGGACGATGTTAAGGTACAAGAGCATATGTTTAGAGATCAGAGGACAAGAAGGGGGAAGCATTCTGTCCTTCAGTTATGTGGGTTTCCCAGTGTAGAACTCAGGTCATCAGGCTTTACTCAGACATCTTTACCCACCCAGGCATCTTGTTGGCCCCAGATCTTTTATTCTTACTGAAAGTCATTTCACGTGAATCATGATGTTACTGGTGTCTGAAGTGTGTGCTGAAGAGGTTCTCATGAAACAGTGCTCAAGAGAGCAACAGTGGATCTTCATTTCTGTTGAGTGTGCCTGTGATCCAGCATGGTGCTGAGACCATGAGCCTGACAAAGAGGCAGTGGTGTTCTCAGCCACAATGGACAAGAGTTACCAGAAATGATCAGCTCAGGAAATATAAGATAAACAACACAAAGTTGAGAGCATTTACATAGATAAATGAATGTATTTTTTCTTGCTATTTGGGAGGTAAAATTTCTTTTTTCAAATTATGTCTCAATTGAAAGTTTGGAATTGCTAGGTATGAGACTATGAAAGGCTAAGTTCATTCCTCACCAAAAGCCATCTTCCTCAGCAGACTAGCACATGTATACAGAGCACTTGTTGATTTAAATTGGGTTGAACTAGACAGGAATCTCATGGCATAATTCAGAGATGCCTGTTCATCTCACAGGACTGAAATTTGCTCAAGTTCTTGTTTATTAATAACATGACAGATATTAACCCTTTGGCTTAATGTTATTAAAAACATACCAACATCAATTATTACCAATTATTTTATGTGCTATAGGATTTATTTTAATTGTAGTCATCAGAAATTATGTTGGGCTCATTTTTAAAATGTGTTTTTCTCTTATTGAAATTTCATTTTTATATAACCAACTTAGCTTATATATATAATTAATTGCTAAGCAGAATAATGACTCCTGGGAATGTACCTTTTATACAAGTTTCACTGTTTTCTGCATGGAATTTAGTGCCATTGTTAACACTTTTCTCTAAAGATATTTAAAATTTTAAATAAAATAATTGAGAAATTAACAAGAAATTCAAATGTATGGATAAAATAACAGGTAAAATTTCTCCCTTTGTTACAGATTATATAAAAAAAGAAAGCCTTGCTATCATGTTTTCAGTGTCTAACACAGAATTACTTGAGAAGTTATTTCCACAAATTATCTTAGTTGATATACAATGTGCTACATAGAATATCTGAAAGCTGCATATGAACACTAACTCCTAACAATCTGCCAATTAAAATTTGTATGTGAATATGATTTTGAAATTTTCAGTATTGGTATGAAGGAAGAAGCTCCCAGTAAGAACATGTTCAGTAATTTTATTAAACAATTTAAAGGACTGTATCCATATGCATAAGCAGAAACTGAGAAAATACCAAGTAAAAATTTACAAAATCTGAAATATTTATGCCACTTCACTTACTTCTAGTGTTTCTGTTTTATAAAGATGACTCTTTGATTCCCAGTGACAAGAAAATAGAGATGAGCTTAGGGTAAAGAAAGACAACATCATGAACTTTGCAGGTAAATGGATGGAGCTAGAAGATATTATGTTAAGTGAAGTAATACAGTCCCAGAAAAAACAAATGACGAATGGTATCCCTCATCTGTCAATAACCCAGTTGTAAATATTTCTTGTGGAGAAGGATGCATATTGAAAGAACAACAACAGAAATACTGCATCAGAAAACTGACTGAAATGGTGAATCTGGAAGGGTGGGAGTATTGGGAGAGGGAAACAAGTCTATATTTGATTAATGTATATTTAATTGACGTGAGTTCAACAAGCATCCAATTTTGCCCAAACTCTATATACAAATTACAGGGTATTTTAGGACTTAGTAAAAGTAAAAATGTCTATATTAAACAACATTGGTTTAAAGGTTTTTAACAAAAATGGTAATACATCTAAGTTAACTGGAAATATAAATTGTTGCCCACATTTGTTTCACTTAAAATCTGTATAACAATAACTTTGGGATTAACATATACAAATGTTCTCTATAATTTTTGTGTTATACAGTATCATCTTGTAACATTCGCTTTTACCTGTAGGATAATTTAACTTAAGGAATTAAGTTTGCTTCCCAAATTAACAGCATACAGTCACCTAAAACAGCTTGGGTAAATTTAATGAAATTTACACCTTGATTCCTGCCTATAGGTATGTGTACTACAACTGCCTTTTTGAGACTCATGGGTCAAAAAATAAAAACCTAAATTAAAAAGGGGGGGATACAGTTATATATTAAAACTTTTGTCGGGGTCCCCGGCCCAGAGGGACCGCGCTCGGGTGAGCAGGGTCGCGTTTCCCTCTGCTCTGGTCCCGGCTGGACTTGTGGGCGGGAACCGGGGTCGCAGGGGAGACGCCATAACGCGCCAGGCCAGGTAAACAGCTCCTGAGCTCTAGGCGGGGTCTGGCGGGGGGCAGCTGGGAGAGGGTCTCACTGTTGAACCCGTCTACGGGGCGCCCCGGCCCAGAGGGACCAGCGTCTCGGTTGTGGCAGAGTGTCGCGTTTCCCACTGCTCTGGTCCCGGCTGGATGTGTGGGCGGGACCGGGGAGTTCAGCCGGGGAGACGCATACCGACGCGCCACACCAGATAAACAGCTCCTGTAGTCGTCTAGGCGGGGTCTGGTCGGGGGCAGTGCTGGGAGAGGGTCTCGCTTTAACCCGTCTAAACGGGTCCCCGGCCAGGAGGGACCGGGGCGCGGGCTAGCATCAGGCCCCAATCCCCCCACCCCCCACCCCCCCCCCCCCCCCCCCCCCCCCCCCCACCCCCACCGGCGCCCTGCGCCAAGTGAATTGCTAAGAATATCCAAGTGGTCAACTTTTGTGAGAACCTTCAGAACAGAAAGAGAAGACTAACTTAGGCTTCCAACATCCACTATATACACAAAACTGAAACCTGAAACCTAGCCAAGTCAACACACACCTAAAAAAGAAAAAAAAAAAGAAATAAAAAAAAAAAAAAAAAGCATCGGAAGGAGGCAAGCAAAAACATCCACTAATATAGTGAAAAGTCGTTTTTGACTTGAACCACAAAAGGAAATCCATATGCCAAGGACAAGACGAAGGGACAACAGGGAAAGGCACAGGATACTCCCCACACCAGGCCCTACCAAACTGGAGGAGATAGCCACAATGGGATCCCCTTGGAGGAGACCCAAGGAAACAGAGCTTAGACGAATAATTACAGACATACTCAGAGAAATTAAAGAAAATAAAGAAGAAGTCGGGAACAAAAGAGAGAGAATGAAAAATTCAAAAAGGACCTAGGGATACAATGACAACTTCTAGAAAGAATAAAGGAACAGAATGACAAACTCCAGAAAGAACTAGAGGAGAAAAAAACAAACCCGAATAGGAGTAGAAACACTGAAAAAGGAAGCCAACCAAAGAGAAAGAGCACCAAGAAGAGATGGAAAGCACAAAAGCAAGGATTGAGAAGCTCAAAAAGGAAATGGAGGTACTAAAGAAAACACAGGAGGAAACAAAAAAGGAATTAGAACACTCAGTTCAATCAAGAAGAAAGAAAAGGAAAAGCCTCAGAAGTAGATGGAGAATGGAGGAAGCAGAAAACAAAGAATATCAGACCTGGAAGATAAACAGAGCAATTAAAAAGCTCAAATAAAGATTATGAAAAAATTTAAAAATACACAAAAGTGGAACAACCAGAATTGGGACACTATGAAAAGACCAAACCTCCGCATCATATGATAGAGGAAGGAGAGAATCTCAAGAGAATAGTATTGATCAGATCTTCAACAATAAATAGATGAAAATTTCCCCAAACTAAAAATAGACAAGCCCAATACAAATACAAGAAGACATAGGACCCAAAGATAAAGATCAGAAAAGAACACCCCACGCCATATCATAGTTAAAAATGCTAGATGCCCAAAACAAAGACAAAAATTCTGAGGGCCACAAAAGAAAAACAATCCACATACAAAGGGAAACCAGCAGAATTAAAACTGACTTCTCGCCTCAAACCATGAAAGCAGAGAAGAAGCATGGCAAAGCATTCCTGTGAGCTAAGGGGACATGGATGCCAACCCAGAAACTTTACCCAGCAAAATGTCAACATACTTTTGGAAGGAGAGATAAAATCTTCCCATGCATAACAAGATGATAGAATATATGTCTGGAAAACCAACTCTTCATAAAATACTGAACCAATTCAAAGGGCAAAGAGATGAGAACAATCCTCAAACAACTAGTGACAAGAAACTAAAAAAACATAACTAGGAGAAAATCAGAGGCTAGCATAAGTCACAAATGGGATAATAAATTGAAAGGAAGCACCATCCATCTTTCAATTTTAACCTTAAAATAATGGCTAAAATCCCAATCAAAAGGCATAGACTGAAGATGATATCAGAAACAAAAAACCTATCTATGCTGTCATACAAGAAACCCATCTCCAATTTCAAGGTATAGGCACCAACTTAGGTGAAGGGTTGGAAGAAGTATTCCAAGCAAACATGGTTACCACAATAATAGGAAACGTGTGTGGCTATTCTAATATCAGACAAAATAGACTTCAAGCAAAAGAAATCAAAGGAGAACAAAACGAGTTCATTCTGACCTAAAGATCATCAGCATCCCTTTATATAAAGGAACAATTAAGATGAAGATTTCACAATCATAAAATATATCACCAAACATGGTGCACCACAACTTATAAAGACAATTCGTCAGGATCTCAAGGCACAAATTAAACCCCAGTACACTAATATAGGGGACTTCAATACCCTCCATTAAATCCTCTAGACAGATCACGACAAAGTGATAAGCAGAGAGACATCTGATCTAATGACACAATACACCAAATGGCTCAAAAGCCCATCTAGAATATTTCAGACCCAAACACCAGAGAATACACTTCTACTCAGACCTCCATGACATTCTCCAAAATATACCCATATACTGGGACCACAGGGAAAAAAACCTAAACAAATATGAAAAGGTGAAATTAATCTCATGCATTTCTATCAGACACAGTGCAATAAAACTCACTCAACACCAAATAAATCCCTGCAACTACAAGAACACATGAGAACTAAATAACACATCCTCTCGAATAATGAGAGGTAAGGACAGAATAAAAAAAGAAATAAAACATCCTGGGAAACTGATGAAATGAAAGAACAACACAGCGCAAAATCTATGGACCACTCTAAAAGCAATCCTAAAGAGAGGAAGTTTATAGCTGCTAAGTGCCACACTTAAAAAAACAGAAGAGCACAAGTGAACGATCATAACAATCAGCAAAAAAAAAATAAAAAAAAATTTAAAAAAAAACAACAAAACCAACAGAAAAGAGAAATAACAAAATCAGAGCAAGAATCAATGAAATAGACAGCAAAGAAAACCATACAAAGATCAATGAATCCTACAGAGTTGGTTCTTTGAGAGAATAAACAGGATAGACAGAACTTTAGCCCAGTTAACAAAGAAAGAGGGAACAACTCCAAATCAATAGCATCATGTGATAAAGGGGAAATATCACAACAGACATGAAAAAATCCCGAAATTCATACGGGGATAGCTTCAAAAACCTTTCTTTCTAAGTTTACACACCTAGAAAATGGATGAATATCTGAACCTGGGTACCCACAGCTCAACAAGAAGAGAAATCGACAGCTAATACAGACCATAGTACAGGAAGAATTTGAATATGTAATAAGTAGCTCCCACCAAAAAATGCCCAGGGCCATGGTTCACAGGCAAAACTTCTATGAAATATTTTTCGTAAAGACACTTACAACCGTACTACTAAATTGTTATAGAAAAGGTACAAACGAGAGGACTTCTCCCAAATTCGCCTTCTATTGAGCCAGCATTACGCTCTACCAAAAAACAGGGGAAGATCAGATCAACAAAAGGAGAATCTAGGATCCATCTCACTAATGAACAAAAGATGCCAAAATTCTAACAGAGATCTGGCAAATCACATAATCAGACTCACAACTCACCACATGGTGAAGCACATCATCTCCAAAACCATGACCAATTTGGATTACATACCAGAATTCAGGGATGGTTCAACATGTACGAAAATCATTATAAACATCATCAACATCTCAATGGAAGAACTGAAGGAACAAACTAACACAGGCATTCATCTCATAGATGCGGTAGAGAAGCCTTTTGACAAATAAGCCAGCACCCTTTCATGTGTTAAAGTCCTGGAGGGAATTGGTCTGGAGGGATACATACCTCAATGCTTACATAATGCCATATCAGAAACCCCACAGCCAATAATCATACCTAAATGGGAAGATGGACAGAAGCTATTCCCCTTAAAGGTAGAAGCTCGGCAGGCTGCCCCTGTCACCAATCTCTCGCGACTCTCGATAAGGTGCTTAGAAACACCTAGCTAGCGGCAAATAAGGCAAGAAAGGAAATTAAAGAGTTTTAATTGGAAAAGAGGAAGTCAAGCATCCCTTTTTCTGATGATATGATTGTCTACCTAAGGGATCTAGAGAATCCACCAGAAACACTCCTAGAACGATAAGAGCTTTGGTAAGTGGCACAGGACTACAATAAACCTAGGAAAATCAGTAGCCTTTCTGTACACAACAACAAGCAAGTTGAAGAAGGACTACAATGGAGACCTTCCCACTCACCAATCAAGCCTCAAAACAAAAAACTACCAGAGAACAAACCTAACCAAAGACACCAAGGATCTCACATACAAAAATTTTCCACCCCGAAAAAAGAAAGTGAGGAAGACATCAGAAGATGGACAAACCTCCATGGCTCATGGATTGGGAAATATATTATATAGTAAAAAATGTCCAGTTCCTACCCAAACTAGTGTCAGATTTATTGCGATCCCAACAGAATCCACAAGTTTCTTCACAGGACCTGGAAAAAATACTCAATTTCATTGGAAAAACAAAAGACCCGAATAGCCAATAGCAACCTGAGTGAAAAGAGGAATACAGGGGGGATCGACTATACACGACATCAAATATACTATTATGGCTCTATTAGTCTAAAGACAGCGCCTGGTACTCGGCACAAAAACAGAACCAGCTGACCAATGACATAAAACTGAGATCCCAAACCTGAGCTCATCAATTTCAGCCACCTCATATTTTGACGGGGGACCAAGGGAGACACAAGGAAGAAAGGACAGCATCTTCAGTCAAGTGGTGCTGCGCAAAACTGGATCATCACCGTAGAAGAATGAAGATTAAAACCCCTACCTCTCACCATTGACTAAAAGGCAACTCCGTATGGATTCAAAGACTCAGTGTAAAACCCCAAACTCTGGAGGTGAGAAGAGAAGCTATGGCAGCAGACTTACAAGACATAGTTGTAGGAAAAGGACTTCCTAAACCGACAGCATGACTCAAACAATAAGTGACCATTGACAAATGGCCCATTAACTCAAGATGCTTCTGTACACTCAAAGGAAGCAAAAAAGGAAGTGAGGAGAAGACCCACAAGAGTGGGCAGGAAGCCTTCACAGCAGATAACATCTGGAAAAGCATTATTTCCAGAGTATACAAGCTACTCAAAAAACAAGAAGAAGAAAGAAAACAATGAATCACTTCAAAGATGAGGCAAAGATCTGTATAGAGACTTCCACAGAGGAGGAGTTAGAGAAGGCCGAGAAACATGTAAGGAAGTAGTTTCAACATCTCTAAAATAATATAAAAAAGAAAAAAAAATTAAAAACCCTTAATATTACTCCATAAGACTGGCTAGGCATCAGGAACTCGAAATGACTAACCAAGTGCTGAGAGGTTGTTGGAAAGGGGAAACACTCATCCATTGCTTGGTGGTGGAATGTAAACTGGTACGCCACTATGGAAAGTCAGTTTGGGAGAACCCTTAGAAGACTAAAAGAGCCTTCCATTTGACCCCAGTCATAACCCACTCCTGGGTATATCCCACAAGACAAACTTAACTGCAAATGAATACATGCACAGCTATGTTTATTGTCACCTCTGTTCACAATAGCAAAACGCTGGAACCAGCCCAGGTGCCCTTCCAATAGGACGAGTGGAGGAGAAAATGTGGAAATCGTAGTATCCATGGCAATACTGCAGAGTAAAGAAAGGGACAACTCATGAAATTGCAGGCAAATGATGGAGCTGAAGACATTATTAGTTTAAGTGAAGGTAACAACAGTCCCAGAAAAACCAACGACAAATGGTGTCCCTCAGATGTGGATGTTAGCACCAAAACCCAGATATAAAATATTTCTCATGGAGAGGGAGGCCATAGTTAAAAACAGAAAGGACTTCACTCAGAAACTGGACGAAATGGGAAATTGGAATGGTGGGGATTGGGTGGGAAGAGGTACAGTCGGGTGTATATTTCTATTAAGGCATATTAATTGACGTGAGCTCAGCAAGTACCCAGTTTTCGACTAGGGACACTGTCCTCAGTGGACACGTGGTGTTTTTAGGACTTAGTAAAAAGTAAAGTAACATGTGTTCAGATAAACATACATTGGTGTTACAGAATTGTGATAAAAATGTGTAATGCATATCTGAATTAATGGAATATGAATTCGCTGTTGCCCACATTTGCTGTTAACATAAATTTAGAGCTAAGAACTTTGGGATTGACACATACAAATTTCTCATAGAATTTCTCTGTTGTACAGTATCACCTTGTTAGCATGAAAAAAATCTCTTAAGATGATTTAGTAAAAATGTAAAGTTTGCTTCCCAGTTATTTCATGATATAGTCACACACAAACAATGGGTGAATATTGATGAAATCTTGTCTCTGATTCTACCCATAGTTCATACGTATTAACTACTGTCTTCTGGAGACTTCATACAGCTAAAAAAAAGGGGGGGGGATACAGAAAAGCACTGAAACCTCGTTTCACAAACCCCTGAATTCAAATCTTAAAACTAATATGGGAAAAGATTTGTTTGTTTCCAACAGGATAAATGTCACTAACTTACGGCTGAGAAAGAAAGATAAAACAGGTTTGCATTGCGTAGGATGCACCAAAAAGTGGCAACGGGAAGGCTGACCACGTCTGAACATAAAAGGACCGAAAAAAGCCTCAGATTGCCATAAGTACTCCGAACCCCTCTAGTGATCCTACATGTAACAACTAGTTTATAAATGAGCCCTAATTGTAAAGAACTCCTTCTAGGTGCCAACAAGGTTCTGTATATGAGAGACTTCCTTGCCCTACTCCCCCAAACCATAAGAACAGGAGAAATAACTGACCAATGATGAGGTCCAGCTCCCAATCGTACAATTGGAAGACAACTATTGGTAGAGGTATCTCTTATAAAACTGTAAACTGTTTTCTTTAATTGACTACTAGACAGAATGGGAACTGTGGAAGGAGTTTACTCTCTGTTCAGAACCAAATTAATACTAAGTCCTAGGGCATGCACTCGAGCACATCATATTAAACCGAGAGCTCTGCATCAGCAATGGATTGTTCTACCAGGTTGCTATATTTGGCCAGGGATCCAGGCCCACAAAGGTAAGGGCTCCTTGACTCTAAGTTGGGATACCTACAGAGGAGCAGGACATAAGACCTGCTGCGAAGAACTGACGTTTTATAACATGGGAGGGATGTATTTGAGCCACACACTGCAAGTGTGCAGTGGCTCTGGAATGCCAAGAGAGTGTTACCAAAGGCCTCTAAAACAAGAAAAAGCAAAATGAGCCTCCTGGTCAGCAGACTCCAACCGTCCAAGCCCCAGATACACCTCACCTCTGGAATACTGTGCAGCAGTAGGCAACCATGATGCCGTCATATACCCAAAGTCTAATGGCTATGTAGGCTCTCCCCTTGGAGTAAAACCCAGGGCTGATGCCACAAGCTTTACATCCTCTACAGGTTGATGTTATAGCCACAGTAAGACCCTGTCATATTTAACAGGGGGGAAAATTGTAATTCATGGGATTAACCATATCCAAACATGTGTCTATTGCTAAAGTAACCTACCATAACAATTAGTACCTGTCTTAAAAACACTATATATCTAATTGCATTGTTTTCATTGTAGGATGAAAGGTTATCCTGGAAAAACTGTCAGCCCATGAAAGAGAACCCCCAGCCCAGAACTGCCTGACCAGAGAATCGTCAACGAGCTCCAGAAAGAGCTGGACTGTTTACCTCTCATCCACCTGTGGCCCTTTTCTAAGCCTAGGGACCAACCTGCGGAAGAGGGGGCGTGGTGAAGAATGTAAGGCTGCGAATTGGGTGAATGGTGAAACTAAGCAATGTAGGCTGGACACGCATTGGATCACTGATTGAACAAACAACCTGTTCACCCCCACGGATGGTGGGGCTCGTAGGTTTTGGGCACAACACAGCCTGAGATAGGTTTGCATGAAGGATGCGGGTGCTACCCCTGTACTCATGGATTATCACTATAAGCTAAAAATGAAAAAAAAAAACTGAGAGAAAGTAGGCAGGACAAGCAATGGCAGATGCAGATCTGGGATGGTGTGGGGTGTGCGGGAGGGAAGAGGAGAATAGAAAAAGCCTGAGACTGAATTGGAAAAAATGTATGAGAATGCACAAGCATCAATAACTGAAGTAAAAAAAAAAAAAAAAAAAAAAAAAAAAAAAAACTTTTGTCAAAAATTTTTCAATTTAAATCTTAAAACTAACTGCAGGAAAGATTTGTATGTTCCCACAGGTCAAAACGTCACTATCTTAATGGCTGAGAAAGAAAAGATACAGCTTTGCATTGTGAAGGATGTACCAAGAAATACCAGTTGGCCCATCTAAACATTAAAAGGAAGAAAAGCCTCAGGCTGCTACAGGCATCAAACATCTCTGTGGATCCTATTTGTAACAACTGTTTATAATGAGTCCTAATGAACCTTACCTTCCAGGTGCCACAAAGTTTTAATATGAGAAACTTTCTTACCTCCTTTTCATAGAACAAAGAAAAATATGATGGTAATGAAGTCATTCTCTAACTGTAAATTAGAGCTGACTGTTATAGAGGTAATCTCTTATAAAACCAGTAAAACTCCTTTCTTTAATTGACTAATAGACATAGGAACTGTGAGTAGGATTATTCTCTATTCAGAACCAAATATAATACTAAAGCTGTGCATTTAATACTAAGCTGTGCATTTAAGCAAAATATATTAATACAGGAGAGCTCTGATATCAGCAATGGATTATTCTGCCAAGGAGAGGTTGGCCAGGGGATCCAAGCCCCCACCTCCACAAAAGGTAAAGTGCAGTGGGATACCTGCAAGAAGAGACGTGGTAAGGCCCTGCTGTCAAAGACCTGATGTAAGCATGGGAAAGATGTATTGAGACTGCACTTGCAAGTGTACAGTTGGTATCTGGAATACCAGAGTGTGTTACCAAAGGCCACTAAACCAAAAAAGCAAATACTGGTCTCCTTGAGTCAAGCAAGACTCCTCCATCAGCATCAGCTACATATTACCTGCCTGGAAATACTGTGCAGCAGTGGCAGCCATATGCCTGTATATCACAAATCTTATTGGCTAGTAGTTCTCTCCTTGGAGGAATAACTAACGGCTGATGCCACAAGTTTACATCCTCTAGTGGTTAGGAGATGTTATAAGCCACAGTAAGACCTTGTCATCTTTTACAGAAAAAACGTAATTCATGGATTAGCATACCATCCACACATCTGTGTCTATACCAAAGTAACCTACCATAATAATTAGTACTGTTTAAATACCTATATATCTAATTGCTTGTGCTTCATTAGTAGGATTGAAAGGGTATTCCTGAACAAACTGTCAGCCCCTGAAAAGAAACAGCCAGAATTGGTCAGAGTTCAAAAATGACATCTCCAGAGAAAGTAGACTGTTTTGCTTCTCGTCCACCTGTGCCCCTTTTCTAAGCCTAGGGAACAAACTTTGGAAGAGGGGGCTTGTAGAATGTAAGGGCTGCGATTGGGGGAAATGGTGAAACTACAGCAATATAGACTGGATACTTATTTGATCAACTTGAATGTACATACAAGCCCCTCCAGCTAGATGGTGGGAGCCTTGGACTGTGTGGGTTTGGGCACAACTGCTTGCAAATTGGTTTTACATGAAGGGTGCTTGTACTCATAACTTATTACTTATTATTAAAAAATGAAACAAAAGAAAGTATATAAAAATTATGTTTTAGAAACTTGGATTTCCACCAAAATTACAGCATTTCAATAGAGCAGACAAATTTGAAATGATAGTAGGAATATTATAATATAAAATCACTTCAAAGTTGAACCTGTCTGATTTTTTTTTTTTATGTGTATGAATGTATTGTCTGCATGCAGGTCTGCGCACCCGTGTCGTGCGATGCCGCGGAGGTCAGAAGAGGGTCTCAGATTCCCCTGGAACTGGAGTTCTCCTGGAACTGGAGTCACAGACGGTTCTCAGCCGCCATGTGGGTGCTGGGGATCGAACCCGGGTCCTCTGCAAGAGCGTTCAGCGCTCTTAACCGCTAGGCCATCCCTCCAGCCCCTAACCTGTATGATTTTTGTATGCACCGATTTACTGCTGTAGCAGAGGAATTTTCCTCTGGGGTCGGGGGAAGGAGCACCCACAGTAGCAGTTATGCAAGCAGTGTCCCATGGTATAGCCTGCCTCTGAGGTTTCCCAGTTCCCCAGCTGCTAGGCAAAGGGAACAAACTCTCCAATCTCAGACTAGACCAAAATTTATTGAGATTGCCTAAGTGTAAATTGACTCATGTGACAGCAGCCGTCCCCAGTTCAGCATGGCTGTCCAGAGTTCCAGAAAGCCAGTGCCCTCTGCCAGTGCTGGTAAAAATGGCAAGAGAAGGCCCAGCCTCATGTGCTGGGCCTCAGTATATCTTTGGCCCCCAAAGTCACAGATTTCCAGAGTCCCATGCACCTTCCCTGAGAATGCCAGGGTTGTGATATCAGCTCCTCCCACTAAGTACCCAGCTTCTCTGGGTGATAAGCCCATTTTAAAGAAGAAATAATTTATCTCACGAATGCTTATATCGAGGAGAAACATTTCATTATCGCATAATGACTCAAAAAATTAGCTTACCGGGGTTAATGAGCTATGCTTTTCACAAGATAAATTTGAGTATTATTTACAAGTGAACACTCAGGATATGCTAAAAACTGAAAGAGAAATGTATAGAGCCACAGTTCTTGTATCGGTCAGCACTTTACACAACTGGTAGAGTGGATATGCACTATGCCCAGGCAGGTTAAATTAACTTTAACAGTACAGGCTGGGTAGTGCAACAATAGGTGTTTCACAGTGAAGAAACAGAATGGAGGCCTCGACAGTTCCAATTTGACATTCAAAGTCTGCAGAATTCTTCCCGAACCACTCATCTTCAGTCTACTGAAGATCAAAGAAGCTGGATTCTGATACCAGCACAAGATGGCAGCAATGATTTCAATATGTTAGGCGCATTCAGTAGCAAGGGGTGAAGGTGAAAGAAAAAGACAGATTTTCCTTGGTGCTCCTTCTATCTGAACCACAGTTAAAAGTAGCTGTTTATTCTGAGGGAGGATCTTCTCCCCTTAGCTTATCCTCCCAGGACTTGTCTTTAACGACTTATCCAGAGGTTTGTTGATTAAATGATTCCAGATACAAGCAATTTAAAACAAGCAGTTTAAAAAACTAAATCTCAGGAGCTGGAGAGATGGCTTAGCGGTTAAGCGCACCCACTGCTCTTGCAGAGGACCCGGGTTCGATTCCCAGCACCCACATGGTGGCTAAGAACCGCCTGTAACTCCAGTTCCAGGGGAATCCGACACCCTCGTCTGACCTCCTGGCATTGCATGACATGGGTGCACCAACCTACATGCAGACAGTACATTCACACACATAAAATAATTATAAATTAATAAAAATTTTTAAGAAGTAAATCTCTCAAATATTCTTTGAATGCACCAGGATATGTTATAGACTACACAAAATGTATTATTTTCTAATTATATATATCTAAGATCTAAGGCAATTTTTTAATATCTTTATTGAAGTTTTGTGCATTTCAGACATCATTTCTCAGTCTACTTAGCCTCATTTCCCTTTCCACACACCCCCACACCACTAGAATTCATGTACTCTGCCATACATGTCCTGTATCTTTTTCTGAGTCTTTTTAAAGTTTTTCAAAGAAGAGGATAATTGTTTATGGGAGAAATTTACTGTTTCAGTCAGTTCTTTCTCCCAGTTCTTTTGTTGTTGTTCCCTCCAACTTGTATTGCTCCAACACAAGCATAAATATATCTTACACTTATACCAAAATTTTGTCTTCTGAAACTAAGCTGTATGTTATTTCCCAATCATATTTCAGGATTCACATTTTCCCTTTTAAATTTATATTTCTCTAAAATATTCATACACACCCTCCACACATATACACAATTACAAAGTATGAAAATAATTGGTAGGTTAATTCTAGATCCCATTAAGGGATTCACATTATAACAGCACAATTGCTTTCAGATAAGAAAAGAACTATAACATTAACTTTCCTCAGTTTGCCTTACGACTAGGGATTTGGTGCTAGTATCTACAAATGACGGGTACCATTCATCATTTGTTTTTCTGGGACTGTGTTATTTCACTTGTCCTCTAGTTCCATCCATTTACCTGGAACACTCATGATGTCATCTTTCTTTACTGCTGCATAGAACTCCATTGTGTAGATGTACCACATATTCTTTATACAATCAACTGTTGAGGGGCACTTGGTTTGGTTCCAGATCTTCACTATTGTAGCATTTATACAGATATTCTTTGGAGGTGTATGGCATGATGATTATTATATTTTCTAGGTTTCAAAAACTTATAAAATTATTTTGACAGATAAGTATGTAACCACAATTTCAGTTTTGACTAAAAATTATCAAATCAAATGACTTTTATGATGTTTAGGGTTCTGAGTTGGACAAGCACTTTCAGTTCTTCAGGTTCTAAATACTAATTATGTATGATTTCCAACAGATATAGTTTCAGTCTCTAGCTCTCAATCTTGTTAGCTTCCAGACTGGCTAATGAAGTTCAGGAGCTCCATAAATTTTCATCTTGTGTTTTATATCTGTCATCTTGGTAAATTCGTACAGGAATGCACTGCTTTTCCTCCTTTGGTATCACTGAGTCTACCATGTTCTATGAGGGACAGTGCTACTCACTCTCCTCTTATTCTGAAGAATGTTCAATTTCCATTTTCAAACTCTAAGTAAAATATTCCATTCTCTTGATGTTTTATCTAGAAATTAATCTAAGCTTGGCCAAAGCAGCATTTCCCCTTTCATAATTCCCTTATATCTTAATTAATACCTATTCTATGGAGTTAGCACATGACAACCTTTAAACTTTAAGTTTATATATTTTATAAAATTTTTGATTTATTTGTTTTTATTTTATGTGCATGAATGTTGTACCTCTACATGTGTAAGTGCATTCATATTGTGCAATGCCCATGGAGGTCAGAAGTGGGTGTCGGATTCCCTGCAAGTGGAGGTATCAGCAGTTGTTAGTCACTGTGTGGGGCCTGGGATTGGAATCCAGGTCTTCTGCAAAAACAGCCAGTGTTCTTAACCACTGAACTATCTCTCCATCTATAAGTTTATATTTTATAAGGCATTTTCAATGTCCATTTCTTTATTGTTTACATTCTGTTTTGCTCATCCTACATTAAAAAACATGATAGCTTCTGTATGAAAAAAAATTAGAACTGATTAAATAAAACGTAACAAACAAATGTTAAATGAATGCTGTTATGCTTACAATGTCACAATATATCCATTTTTTTCTCTCAAAATATAACATGCTTTGGTCAAGAATGTAAAGGCTGACTAGAATAAGTTTGGCATATTATTTTACAAATATTTGTGCAGGTCTCTCTCAATGGTTATTTAAAAGACTGCCTACTGACACAGGTTTTCAAGAATATATTTTAAAGAATTGTGTTTTTTTAAGTTTATGTATTTATGTGTGTCTGCATGAAGGTATTTGCCTATGATTGTAGTGCCCACAGAAGCCATAAAAGGATGACGATTCCTCTGGAGCTGGCGTTAAAGGCAATTATGAGCTAACCAATATGGGTGCTGGTAACTAAAATTGGGACTTCTGGAAGAACAGCTAAGCTATCTCTCCAGCTCTGTCAGAATATATTAATGAATTGAATTCAAGAAGAGTTTGGGGAAAGATATAATTTTATCTGTCTGTCCAGATATGTTTACATATTTGTCCATTGTAGCTCTAGGCAAACCTGATAGTCTATCCTCATTTGGCTTGAGGTTAAAATTGAATAGAGTTGTCATCCAGACAACAGCATGTTGTTGCAGACAACATCATAAATATTGAGTTCAATAGAAAAGACCTGAAAATCATTTCAAAGGAGAATGCAAATCATGAAGCAATGAGCAAAGGCGAGCAAAGGCAGGCAAAGTTAGCAACTGTCCATGTATGAAATACAAGCAAGTATGTAGGTCTTGGCCACTCTAATGGATTTTGCTTTAACTGTCTTTGTTGTCTGCCAGCTTTTACTGGTCTTGTCCCAAGTGGCATAGCTCCCATCCCAAAAGCATCATAAAATAACCTTCTGGCCTTTGATGTAACTTCAGGGAAAGAATATTTTCAGTAAATCATGAAGTGCCTTCCAGGTACCAGGGATTTAAAAGAAACATAATTCATTGGAAATCTCAGAACTCAAAGTGCATTTCTCACAAATGATATCTATTTATTAGAAATACATTCAATGTCTGGCCATATCAGGCACTGTGTGAAGTGTTAGATAAATAGGAAGGGCGCATAATTTCTTCTGATGAGAAGCTCATAATTTAGAGGCTGGCCAATAAGTTTTCTTAATTTTATAATAGTGTCATGGAAAATGTGTGTGGAGGAGCACAGGGAAACTCTTGTAAAAGAAGAACACTGGGACAAGAGGAAGGACACAGTCCCTTCTTTTAGATATTATTCACATTCTTGTTTAAAAGAACTTTGTTTCAATTATTTTTATTTACTTATTTATTTTTTGGTCTTTTCGAGACGGGGCCTCTCTGTAGCCCCAGCTGTCCTGGAACTCACTCTGTAGACCAGGCTCGCCTTGAACGCACAAAGATCCACCTGCCTCTGCCTCCCAAGTGCTAGGATTAAAGTCGTACGCCACCCGGCTCTCAATTATTTTTATTTTATGTGTTTGAGTGCTATGCCAGCGTGTATGTATAGTGCCCTTGGAAACCAGAAGATGGCATAGTCTGATCCCATGGAACTGG
This sequence comes from Rhizomys pruinosus, assembly GCA_009823505.1. NCBI lineage: Eukaryota > Metazoa > Chordata > Mammalia > Rodentia > Spalacidae > Rhizomys > Rhizomys pruinosus. Next base: position 818,672 of record VZQC01010503.1, read on the forward strand.
AGCTATGGATGGTTATTAGCTGGAAGGTGGGTGCTGGGATTCTAACCTGGGTCTTCTGCATGTGTAGTCAGTGCTGTTTACCACTGAGCAATCTTTCCAGATCCAGTAAACTTGCTGAGATTAATTTATTGGCTTAGCTAATAAGTTTTTCTGTAAAATTAAACTTTCAAAATATAATAGTGATGGAGAGGCCTGATTTGTTGATCCAGATTCTGGGGGTAATTTTGATGTGAAGAATGATGCTTTCACATCTTGACAAGAAAACTCTCTAAGATCAGGTTGTTCAGAGGAACAAAGACATGGATGCTGGACCCATATTCCTGTTTCAACTAAAGTGCCTTGACTTCGGTTCCTTATAGTAAGAGTTGAAGGAAGTTTGCTTTCCTGGTACAAAAATTAATTTTGCAAACTCTAATATGAACAGAATACAATGATTTGTTGTTATTACTTTCTCTAATGTTTAAGTCTGTAATTCTCAGCCTACTTTCAGGGTTTATTTTGATCTAGTTCTTATTCTTTACAAAAATAATCATATCTATTAGGACTGGATAATTGGATTAGAGATTATGAGTAATGGTTGCTCTTGCAGAGGACTCAGGCTTGATTCTCCATACCACATGGCAGCTAACAAAAATCCAGTTCCAGGGGAATCCGATGAACTCTTCTGACCTCCATAGGCATTGCAGGACATGGGTGCACTTACAAATATGCAGGCAATATGCTTATACACATAAATAAAAATAATGAATACATTTTTTTGAGACAGGGTCTCCCTGTAGCCCCAGTTGTCCTGGAACTTACTCTGTAGACCAGGCTCGCCTTGAATGCACAAAGATCTTCCTGTCTCTGCCTCCCAAGTGCTAGGATTAAAGGCGTGCACCACCACACCCGGCATAGACAGGGTCTTTTTATAGCCCCAAGCTGACCTGGAACTCACTCTGTAGACCAAGCTGACCTTGAACTCAAAAAGATCCGCCTGCCGCTGCCTCCGGAGTGCTAGGATTAAAGGCATGTGCCACCACACTGGGTTTAAAGGCAGTTCTTAGCTGCCATGTGGGTGCTGGGAGTCGAACCCAGGTCCTCCGCAAGAGCAATTGGCACTCTTAACCACTGAGACATCTCTCCAGCCAAATAAAGTATTTTTAAAAATGATTATCTATTAATAATGATGAATTCCAATTCAACTCAATAAAAACGTTTTGTGAAAAACCCCTTCAATGGGGCTGGAGAGATAGCCTAGCGGTTAAGAGCACCGATGCTCTTGCAGAGGACCAGGGTTCGATCCCCAGCACCCACATGGCGGCTAAGAACCGTCTGTAACTCCAATTCCAGGAGAACTCCAGTTCCAGGGGAATCTGAGACCCTCTTCTGACCTCTGTGGCATTGCATGACACGGGTGCACAGACCTGCATGCAGACAGTACATTCATACACATACAAAAATAAATAAATAAATAAATAATAAAAAAAAATAAAAAAAAAGAAAAACCCCTTCAAGTTATGCAAAGCAAACAGACTATGAAAAACATATTTGCAGACCACATTACTGAGCAAATACTAGTATCAAGTAAACAACGCCATCAAAAATCCTATTAAAATGATATGTTAAAAAGAAAATCCAGTTACAAAATTATTAGATATTTTACAATAGAGAATGTGTGTGTGTGTGTGTGTGTGTGTGTGTGTGTGTGTATCATTCAATTACATGAAAAAGTATTTGGCAACATTTGCTTTTGTAATCTAAACATTAAAAGCATGGGAGGTTTTGAGAACAGGCTCAGTGGTGAAGAGATATTGTTGCTGTTGCAGAATATCAAAATTTGGTTAGCACACCCTCATGGAGTGGCTCACAGCCACCTCTAACCAAAGGATATGATGAAACTGTATAGAATGAAAGGCATCCCTCAAACACGTGCAAACACAGGTGTAGTAGTGGCACTTTTATCTTGGGGGTAATCAACAGGTGGTTAACTGGAATTAAGCCCCACTTAATGGGACAGAACTCATGTGTGGTGCTGTAAACATGGCCAAATACACATGTCTGGAGAGGTCATAGATCCTAGCAGAAACCTACTTCTGCCACATCCCTCGACCAACATAATTTCTAATTTAATTTTAAATACGCATCCTCATATTTACAGAAAACTTCACCTTTCACCCTTCATCAAAGAAAATTGCAGCTGATACAGACTATTGTTGAGCTCCAGAACTGGTCAAAAGCATATACTGTCTGTGAGACATTGAACCATAAGTGACACATCTTCAATGCAACCTCTACATGTAGGATGAATGCATCTCTCAGCCCTTACCAGAGACTTTTCCTTATGTAGCAAATGGTTATAAATACAGAAACCCACACAATTGGCCAATGTGCAGAGAACAAGGGGCCAATGTGCAGAGAACAGAATGTTTATTCCTTAATAGGACACCTATTTCAAATTTGGCCTTTCAGGGCTCAGTAATCATCTTGGAAAAGGTGAAAAGTTTGTTAAGAGCCAGAGGGTATGGATGATCACAGGGAAATGCAGTCTTCCAGACAGCTTGTCATTTATTCACATAGACTCAGCAATGCTGACAACATGAACAATTCCCATGCAATCTCAAACAAAACAAAATCCTAGGATACGCATGGGGAAGTGGTTGAGAAATCACAACCTGACCCAAAGAACTCTTGGCAGCTGCTGGCTGCTACTGGGAAAGTAACTGCAGTGCCTGAAAGGAGTGGGGCTCTTGGTGGACCCAGGAATAAACCTACCCTGAAGGACATTCATTTGTGGACATGATTCAGAATCTACAGGCCATACATACATACATACATACATATATGTATTCATTAAATTGGGGAGCAGTTCAAAGGGAAGTGTGTGGATAGAGAGGATTTAAACACCAAATTATACTGAATGATGAACTAAAAAATTCAATAAAAATAAAATGTAAAATATTCAATAAAAATAAAATAAAAAACATTTTAATTTACTCTTTGTGCATTTCATATATGTGTATAATGATTCTGAACATATCTACCCCCCAGTGCCCTTTCCAACTCCTCGAAGAACCATATCTCTTGTCCCTATTCCATATTCAGTACTCCCCACCACTGTGTATAGTTAGTGCTTCTTCTATGATCTGGGTGTGGGCCCATCCACTGCAGCTCAGGCAACCTACTGAGGAGCACACTAATAGCACCCCTCAAGGGCTGAGTGCTTTGAAGCTTGTCTTCCATCTGTGCCAGATATTTTACTGGTCTGATCTTATGCAAGTCTTGTGTAGGTAACTGCAGTTGCTGTGAGCTCCTGGCTGTAATGGGAATAACACATTCAGAAGTGACTGGTCCTCAGTGATAGAATCTTCGCCCTTACAATTTTTGTATTCCCTCTGTTTCACTGTTTCCTGAGCCTATGAGAGAAAGGATGCCCCACTTATGACTGAGTATCGCAGAGTCACTTATTCTCTGCACATTAGCTGGTAGTGATAGATATATCTGAGTATGTACTTAATAAGGCAACAGTAAAGAAATAGAAACAGAGTAGTGGAGAAACTAAAAAATTCAGCTAAGAGCTAGGAGAGCAAGCGAATAAACCCTTCTCAGTATTTTAGCCAAGAGTGAAGAACCAGCAACTGTAAGAATATCAAGATTCTCAAAAATAGATGATCTAAGTGTAATTAAGGAAATAAAAATAAAGGAGCTTTAAATAAGTGTTGAAAACAAATAAATTATTTTATTACATTTCAAAAATAAAAGCATCTATGGAACAACTGTTGACATACAGCCAGGAGTATACATAGAAAGACATCAAACACTCAACACCAAGATTTAAGTAGGCTTTGTCATTCTTCTTTTAATCAATATTTTATAATATAAATCCATATGTGTTCATGTTTCAGCCATTGTTTATATATCATGTAGTCTATTAACTGCCATTGATGCATACTTCTTTAATATATAAACATATACTTGATTTTCCATAAAATCTATACTTCGTTGTCATTTTTGCATCTTTGTCTCTTTTAACCCTGAGGTATAATTCAGCTAAAATATTCATGCAAGGCTCTCTATGCTCATATGTGGTGTGAGTGGGTATATAACAAGCAATGGAAATGGCATGAAAGATTAATGTGTAACACATTGCATGTCAAATATTTCAGAATGAGGCTGGAAAATATGAAATGAGAAAGGGAGGGGGAATGTATGGGTATTGTCCATCTGTGCCTGGACAGCATTTTCCATTGATGTCTGGATTGCATTGTCCATATGTGCCTGTATTGCATTGTCCATCTGTGCCTGGATCACCTCAGTATATTTTTTCCAGTTCCTTCCACTTTCCTGTGAATTTCATAACTTCATTTTTCTTTTCATCTGACTAAAATTCCACTATGTACATATACAAAAATTTCTTAATCTGCTTATCAAATGATGGACATTTAGACTGGTCCTAATCCCCAACTATTATAATGGAGCATCAATTGACATGGATATTCAAGTATTTCTGTGGTAGGATGTAGAGTCTTTGGGGTATATGCCTAGGAATTTATTAGCTCAGCCAAATAGAAGATCTATTTTTGGCTTATGGACAAATATCCCTACCAATTTCCACAATTAGTTCACCAGTCTGTCCTCCTACCAACAACAAATAAATTTTTCTATTTTTTTTTCATTCTTGACAACATAGATTATCTTTAAAAAATGTCAATAGCAAGCCTATGCTATGGTCACTGATTTTATGAAACTATTTGGACCTTTAAATTTTTATGTTGGCAGGGTCATAATTTAGCACAATTTTTATTTCCAATAAATATAGGTTTTAGTCACTTGATCCATTCTGACCTTCAGCTTTTTAACATCATAGTACATCTTTCATGTCACTGTGTCAAGCTTCACCTTACATTAAAAGGTAAGGAAAATATTGGGATTAGTTTCCAGTAAAGGAATATCTCTTTTTGTACTTTACTTGGAAGTGGAAACTAAAATTTCAGTAGTTTCTAAAATCTTTACAAAAATGTTTCTAATTCAAGAAAAATATATAAAAAATTTTGCCAAAATATTCGAATTAAGAATGGTGGTGCATGCTTGTAATTCCACTACTGAAGAGTCAGAGGAATCTTTTCTAAAAAAATATTTTTATTGTAGTTTTGTGCATTTCATACAGCATTTCTCAGCCCAATATAGACTCATTCCCCTTTCCATGCCCCTACCCACCTGAGTCCTTGAATTCTGCCATACATGTCTTGCATCGTTCTCTCAGTCTTTTTAAAGTATTTTTTTGAGAGGTTTATAGTTTTGGGCAGAAGTTTACTGTTTCAGTCAGTTCTTTGTCCCAGTCCTTTTGTTGTTGTTCTCTCCAAATTTTATTGCTCTAAAATATGCATCTATATTTATGTCATATATATCATAATTATGGCACCATAAAATCAAATGTATGTTAATTCCAAATCATATTTAAGAATTCACACTTTTCCCTTATAAAATTAAAAGGGAAAATTACTCTAAAATATGCATACATACCCTCCACACATGCACCAAAATGACAAAGTCTGAAAATAAGTGGTAGGCTAATTCTAAAACCCGTAAAGGGATTCACATTATAAGAGCATAGTTATTTTCAGATAAAAAGAAATATAACATTAATGTTGCTCAGTTTCCCTTGGTTTAATTGTATTCGTCTACAAGTGGTGATCTACTTTTGCCAATACCATTTGCTGAAGATGCTGTCTTTCCTCCATTGAGTCTTCTGGGCCCCTTTATCAAAAATGAGGTTGCTGAAATTGTATGTGATCAAGTTTGGATCTTCAGTTTTGTTCCATTGGTCTACAGGTCTGTTTTTGTGGCAGTACCAGACTGATTTTTTGATTATAATCCTGTAATATAATTTGAAATTTGTTATAGCGATTTCCCTCCTATATTGCTCTTTTTACTCAAGGTTGCTTTGGCTATTCGGGGTCTTTTGTTTTTCTGTATGAATTTAAAGATTTTTTTCCCAATTCTGTGAAGAAAAACATGGGGATTTTAATTGGTATTGCACTGAATTGGTATATTAATTTGGGTGGAATGGACATTTTACTATACTAATTTTTTCAATCCATGAGCACGGAAGGTCTTTCCATCACCTAATGCTCAGATCCATGTCCCTCCTGTATTTTGATTTTAATAAAATACTTTTATTGATGTTTTGTGTATTTCATACATAATTTTTCAGTACAATTTAGACATATTCCCTGCCCCCCACCACACCCCAGAACATGCATTCTGCCATACATTTCCTGCATCTTTCAGTCTTTTTAAAGTTTTTCTCTGCAGAGGTTTATTGTTTTCGGCAGAATTTAACTCTATCATTCATTTCTTTGACTCAGTCCTAATGTTATTGTTGTTTTCTCCCATTTGTATTGCTCCAAAATATGCCTATATAAATGTCAGATATGTAAAAAAGTTATGACTTTGTGAAATAAACTATGTTAATTCCAAAATATGTTTAGGAATTCACATTTTTCCTTTAATTTTATATTACTCTAAAATATGAAAACATACTTTCTACCCATATACGGTAATTACAATGTCTGAAAATAAGTGGTAAATTAATTCTGGAGCCCATTAAAAGATCTATATTATAACAGCACAGCTGCTTTCAGATAAAAAGAAATATAAAAATGATGATTCTCATTTAGCATACACAAATCAGGGATACTATTCCCCATTTGTTTTTCTGGGACTGTGTTACTTCACTTAGCATAATGTCTTCAAGTTCCATCCATTTACCTCCAAAGTTCATGATGTCATGTTTCTTTTTCCCTGCATAGAACTCCATTGTGTAGATGTACCAGTTTTTGTAATCTACTCTTCACTTGAGGGGCTTTTGGGTTGGTTCCAGGTCTTTGCTATTGTGAAGAAAGCTGCAATAAACATTAATATGCATGAATCTTTGCAGTAGGATGAATCTTGTGGGTATATACCCAGGAGTGGTATGGCTGGGTCTTTTAAGGGTTCTCTACAATGCTTTCCATAGTGGTTGTAGGAGTTTACATTCCCAGCGGCAGTGGATAATTATCCCACTTTCCCCACAACCTCTCCAGCATTTAGTGACTTTTGTTTTCTTCATCTTAGCCGGTCTTATCTGAGTGAGATCATATCTTACAGTGGTTTTAATTTCCATTTCCTTAATTATTAATGATTTTGAACACTTTTCTTTTGGTCTTTTCGAGACAGGGTCTCCCTGTAGCCCCAGCTCTCCTGGAACTCACTCTGTAGACCAAGCTGGCCTTGAACTCACAAAGATCCGCCTGCCTCTGCCTCCCGAGTACTAGGATTAATGGCGTGTGCCACCATGCCCAGCTAATTTTGAACACTTTTCTTTTTTTTCTTTGCACTTTAAATTTTTATTTACTTTTATTTTATATGTATGAGTGTTTTTTTGTAGTTTTCTTTTTTAAATTAATTTACTTTTATTGATGCTTTGTGTATTTCATACATCATTTTCCAATTCAGTTCAGGCATATTTCCCCTTCCCTTCCCCCCACCCCATTCCAGATCATGCATTCTGCCATAACTGTCCTGTATCCTTCTCTTATTTTTTTTTCATTTTTTTAGCAATAAGTGATAATTTATGAGTACAAGCATCCTTCATGTAAAACTAATTTGCAAGCAGTTGTGCCCAAACCCACAAAGCCCCTTGGTCCCACCATCCAGCATGGGGGGCTTGTATGTTCAATCAAGTTGATCAAATGAGTGTCCAGGCTATATTGCTGTAGTTTCATCATTCACTCCAATTGCAGCCCTTACATTCTACCATGCTCCCCTCTTCCACAGAACACTTTTTTTTAAAATGGTTTTCTGATACATACTTTTTTATTTTATTTATTTCTGTATGTGTATGAATGTATTGTCTGCATACAAGTCTGTGCACCCGTGACGTACAATGCCGCGGAGGACAGAACACTTTTTAAGATGTTTCTCAGCCACCTTTACTTACTGGTGTAGTCTCTGTTCAGCTCTTTACACCATGTTTTGAGTGAGTCATCTGTTTTCTTCTTTTTTTTTTTCGAGTAGTTTATATGTTCTGGATGTTAATGCTCTGTCAAACATATCAATGGTGAAGTTTTCCTCTCACTCTGTGGGTTTTCTCTTCACTTCCTTAATTGTTTCTTTTGCTGTACAGAAGCTTTTGAGTTTGTTTAGTTTTCACTTGTGAACTCTTAACCTTATTTCCTGCACAACTATTGTTTAATTTAGAAAGTCTTTTCCTATACCTGCGTATTGTAGGTTGTAACGAATATTTTCTTCAGTCACCTTCCAAGTTTCTGGTTGGACATTTAGGTCTTTGATCCACTTGGAGTTGATTTTTGAACAGGGTGAGAGATAGGCGGTTAATTTTGTTCTTCTATAAATGGTGATCCAGTTTCAGCAGTACCATTTTCTGCAGATCCTATCTTTCTACCATTGAGGGTTTTTGGCCTCTTTGTTGAATATGAAGTGGGCAAAATTTTATGAGCTCTAGTTTGGATCTTCAATTTTGTTCCGTTTCTCTATGGGTCTGTTTTTGTGCCAATACCAGGCTGTTTTATGACTACAGCCCTGTTTTATGAATATAACCCATTGCATTGCACTTTTCACTCAAGGTTGCTTTAGCTATTCAGGGTGTTTTGATTTTACATATAAATTTAAGGATTTTTCCCAAGTCTGTGAAGAAACTCATGGGGATCTTAATTCTTATTACATTGAATCTGTATATTAATTTGGGTAGAAGGGACATTTTTACTATATTAATTTTTCCAATGCGTGAGCATGGGAGATTTTTCCATCTATTGATTTCATCATCAACCTCTTTTGTTCTTCAGGGGCTTAAATTTTCTTTGTAGACATCTTTGGTGTCTTTTGTTAGGTTTGTTCCCAGGTATATATTTAGGCTATTGCTAGTGAGAAGGTCTCCTTATATTCTTTCTCCAGTTGCTTGTTGTTGGTGTAAAGAAAGGCTACTGATTTTTCTAGGTTAATTTTTTATCCTGCCATGTTACTGATACTCCTAATTGTCTAGGAGTTTTCTAGTGGAGATTTTAGCATCCATCAGGTAAACTATGATATCAACTGAAAAAAGGAATAGTTTGACTTCCTCTTTTCCAATTAGTAATCTTTAGTTCCCTTTCTTGCCTTATTGACTTAGCCAGTATTTAAAGCACTGTATTGAAGAGGAGTGGTGATAGGGGGCAGACTTGCTGGGTTCCTGCCTTTAAGGAGAATACTTCTAATTGTTCTCCATTTAGGATGATTTTGGCTGTGGTTTTGTTGTATATGGCTTTGATTACATTGAGTAATGATCCGTCCAATGCAAGTCCCTCTAGGACTTTAAGCATGAAGGGATGCTGGATTTTGTTGAAGGCTTTTTCTGCATCAATTGAGATGCGTTACTTTTGTCTTTCATTCCATTTATGTGTATTATGGCATTTACTGATTTACAAATATTGAACCATCCCTGCATCTCTGTTATGAATCCAACTTGGTTATGAGGGATGATCTTTTTGATGTGTGTCCGTATGTGATTTGCAAGTATTTTGTTGAGAACTCTTTTTAAATCTATGTTCATTAAAAAGAGGGGTTTATAGTTATGTTTTATGGTTGTATCTTTCCCTGGTTTTGGTATTAGAGTGATGCTGGCTTCATAAAAAGAAAGACTTTCCAAGATTTTCCTCTGCTTGTATCCTTCTGAACATTTTGACTAGTAATGAAGTAATAATGCCTCTTTAAATGTTTTATAGAATTCTGACATAATCCATCTGAGTCTGTGCTTTGTTTTTTAGTTGGGAGGCTTTCTTAATTTCATTTTCAATTTCCTCATATATTATAGGTCTGCTTAAGCTGTCACTTTCTTCTTGATTAAGCTTTGTTTATTTTGAGGATTTCAGATATGCATTCATTTCTCTTAGGTTTTCAAATTTAGTAGAGTATAGGTTTTTGAAGTATTCTCATAATATTGTCTAGAACTTTTCTTTGTCTATTGTGATGTTTCCCTTTTCATTGTAAATACTATTTGTTTGGAGTTGTTCTTTCTTTCATGGTTAACTGGGCTAGAGGTCTATTTTGTTTATCTTTTCAAAGAACCAGGTTTTGGATTCATTGATTATTTTGTTTTCTTTGTTTCTATTTCATTGATTTCTAGTATGATTTTTGTTATTTCTTCCTGTCTGGTGGGTTTAGGGTTCATTTGTTGTTGTATCTCAAGGGTCTTTAGCTGCAGTGATAGATCCTTTATTTTTCCCTTTCTGTTTTTTCTTTTTTTTTAAATTTGGGCACTTAGGGCTATGAATTTCTGTCTTAGGACTGCTATTAAAATATTCCACAGGTTTTGTTGTGTTTTATTGTCATTTTCATTTAGTTCCATGAATATTTTTATTTAATTCTTTATTTCTTTCCTGACCCGTTCTTTATTCAAGATTGTGTTGTTTTGTCTCCATATGTTCCTGTAGCTACTAGGGCTTATTTTGGTTTTCATATTGAGTTTTATTTCACTGTGCATGAATGTATGGGATGATTTCAATCCTTTTGTATTTGCTGAGATTTCTTTTGTGCCCCACTTTGTGGTCAGTTTTGGAGAATGTTCAGTGGGGCGCTAAGTAGAAAGTAAATCCTCTGGTGTTTGGTTGGAATATTCTGGAGATGTCTGTGAGGTCCATTTGGTGTATTGTATTGATCAGTTCTGATGTCTCTCTGTTTATTTTTTTGTCCAGTTGATCTATCCAAGGAGCACAGTGGGGTATTCAATACTCCAATATTATTGTGTTGGAATTAATCTGTGTCTTGACATCCTGCCAAAATGTGTTTATAAAGTTTGGTGCACCTGAATTTGATGCATAAACATTTAAGATTGTGAAATTTTCCTAGTTAATTTTTCCTTTGATAAGGATGTAATGACCCTCTTTTTTTCTTCTGATTAGTTGTCCTCTAAGGGACATTTTATCTGATATTAGAACAGCAACTCTTGCTCACTTTTTGGTACCATTTGCTTGGAATATTTTTTCTATCCTTCCACTTTAAGTTGGTATCTCTAATTGAGGTTGAGATGGTTTTCTTGCAGACAGCATATAAATGGATTCGGTTTCCTGATCCAGTCTCCCAGTCTATGTCTTTTGATTGGGAGTTTAGCCCATTAATATTTAAGGTTATTATTGAGATATGCGTGTTGCTTCCTTAAACATTATTGTTTTTGTTTGTGTTCTTGGTCTAGGTTTGTATTTTTGCTGTCATGCTTTTATTAATTCCTCTCGTTAGTTGCTTGGGGATAGCTGCTCCTTTTCTCTGTTCTTTGAATTGCTTTAAGTATTTTCTGAACATGTATGCTTTCATTTTGTCTATGTCATGAAAGATTGTGCTTTCTCCTTCAACTACAATTGACAGTTTTGCTGGGTATAGTAATCCAAGTTGGCATCTAAAGTCATTTAGCACTGGGAATACTTTGGTCCAGGTTCTTCTGGCTTTCATAATTTTCACTGAGAAGTCAGCTGTAATTCTGATGGGTTTTCATTTATATTTAATCTGTTTTACTCATATGGCTTTCAGTGTTTTTCTTTTTAGCATCTAGTGTTTTAACTATGATATGGCATGGGGGATTTCTTTTCTTATCTTGTTTATTTGGTGTACTATGTGATTCTTTTATTTGTATGGTTTTGTCTTTTCTAAGTTTGGGGAAATGTTATTCTATTATTCTGTTGAAGATGTGATCAACATTGTTGTCTTGGGATTCTTATCCTTCCTCTGCTCCTATGATTCAGAGGTTTGTTCTTTCCACAGTGTCCCACATTTCCTGGTTGTTTCAGTCGTGTGTGTGTGTGTGTGTGTGTGTGTGTGTGTTTGTGTTTTAAAATTTTTATTATCTTTACTTGAGCATTCTAATTATTCTATGTTATCCTTCATGTATGATATTTTTTTTTCTGCTTCATCCATTCTGCTTCTGAGGTTCTTTTCCCATCTTTTCCTGTTGATTCTTAAGGCTGATAGATTTTTGATGGCATTCTAGATGAAGAGACAGTTGTCTTAAATCTCAGTCTTTCTCTCATCCTCCATATCTACTCTTCCCTCCTGCATTCTCATTTTTCTAGTTTTTTTTTTTTTTAAAGTGTCTCATGTAGTCTATTCTGGTCTTAAATTTGTTATATGGCCAAGGCTGGCCTTGAATTCCTGATTTTCCTGTCTCTATCTCTCAAGAGCTGAGGTTGTATTTATGCATCATTGCAACTGGCTCCTGTAATTACTTTTGATTTTATATATGATTCATGCTGAGAATGATAAAAAAATATTAACAGTACTTACAAACTGCCAGGAAATGTTTATGAAAAATATTTGGAGCTCCACTGGGCAGATGTTTATTCATTAATCATTGAGTGGTGTTCCCCATTATTCTTCAGTGTGGTGTGAACAAATGGTTATCAACCTAGAATCTTGTGCTCACAGTAAACAGAGGAAGGCAACATGCAGGAAGATGGGTATACTTGGAAAGTGATAGACAGTTTGACCAGGAATAACCTTTCGATCCTACTAATGAAGCACAAACAATTAGGTATATAGGTATTTAAACAGTACTAATTGTTATGGTAGGTTACTTTGGTATAGACACAGATGTTTGTATGCTATGTTAATCCATGAATTACATTTTTTTCTGTTAAATATGACAGGGTCTTACTGTGGCTTATAACATCTCCTAACCATTAGAGGAGGTAAGCTTGTGACATCAGCCATGGGTTATTCCTCCAAGGAGAGAGCTAATAGCCAATTAGATTTGGAATATACAGGCATATGGCTGCCTCTGCTGCACAGTATTTCCAGGCAGTTGAGGTGTAGCTGGTGCTGACAGAGGAGTCTTGCTTGACTCAAGAAGACCTATATTTGCTTTATTGGTTTAGTTAGGCCTTTAGTCACACTCTCTGGTATTCCACAGACCATCTGTACACTTGCATGTGTGGTCTCAATACATCTTTCCCATGTTAACGTCAGGTCTTTGACAGCAGGGCCTTATCGCCTCTCTTCTTGCAGGTATCCCAGTTTAGAGGCAATGAGCCTTTACCTTTCATGGGGGCTTGGATCCACTGGCCAACATCTCCTTGGTAGAATAATCCATTGCTGATGTCAGAGCTCCTGTATTAATATAGTTTGCTTAAGTGCACAGCTTATTCAGAACCAAATAGAGAATAATCCTTTTCACAGTTCCTATGTCTATTAGTCAATTAAAGAAGGCAGTTTTACCAGTTTTATTTTTTTTTTAAATTTTTATTTATTTATTTATTTTTATGTGTATGAATGTATTGTCTGCATGCAGGTCTGCGCACCCGTGTCGTGCGATGCCGCGGAGGTCAAAAGACGGTCTCGGATTCCCCTGGAACTGGAGTTCTCCTGGAACCGGAGTCACAGACAGTTCTTAGCCGCCATGTGGGTGCTGGGGATCGAACCCGGGTCCTCTGCAAGAGCGGTCGTCGCTCTTAACCGCTAGGCCATCCCTCCAGCCCCTACCAGTTTTATAAGAGATTACCTGTTATAATAGTTGTCTCCATCATCATATTTCTCCTTGTTAAAGGAAACATCCAGAATTGACCAGAGTCCAAGACAACAGCTCCAGAGAAAGTAGACTGTTTTGCTTCTCATCCACCTGTGCCCCTTTTCTAAGCCTAGGGAACAATCTGTGGAATAGGGGGCATGGCAGAATGTAAGGGCTGCAATTGGGGTGGATGGTGAAACTACACCAATATAGTCTGGACACTCATTTGATTAACTTGACTGAACATACAAGCCCCCCCTGCTGGACGGTGGGACCCATGGGCTGTGTGGGTTTGGGCACAACTGCTTGCAAATTGGTTTTGCATGAAGGATGCTTGTACTCATAAATTATCACTTATTGCTAAATAATGAAAAAAAAAACAGAGAAAGATGCAGGAAAGTTATGGCAGAATGCATGATCTGGGATTGGGTGGGGTGGGGTGGGGGGAAGGTAAAGGGAAATATGTCTGAACTAAATTGGAAAATGATGTATGAAATACACAAAGCATCAATTAAAATAAAAGGAGAGTGATAGAAAGAGAAAAGAGGGAAGCCAGAGGTAAGAGGCATGTATTTTTTTCTATTGAGTGAAATAATTAGCAAATTGGCATTTCCTTGTAGAATGTCCCTTTTGGGTATATTAACAGAATGCATCAAATATAGGACTAAAAATAAAAGTGCATGCAAGGCAGGATTTGTAAATACCAAAATGTTAATTTTTCACCAGCAAGATAGTATATTTCCTGATAATGACATTCAAGGAAATTGTGAAACAAAATAACAAATTAAAATATTTAGCGGATAGGGGGATGGAGAGATGGCCTAGTGGTTAAGAGTGCCAACTGCTCCTGCAGAGGACCAGGGTTCAATCCCCAGTACCCACATGGCAGCTGAGAACCATCCAAACTCCGATTCCAGGAGAACTCCAGTTCCGGGGGAATCTCACACTCTCTTCTGACCTCCACGGCATTGCACAGCACAGGTGTACATGCAGACAGTACATTCATACACATAAACAGATAAAATTTAAAAATAAATAAATAAATAAATAAATAGCCTTTAAAATATTTAGCTGATAATGCTGATTTCAGTGAAAATCTTTTATTTTAAGGCCATCCTGGAGGAACAGATGCAACATGGTCATAAACAAAGTAATGACCCTCAAGTTAGTGAGAATGACTGGCCCTCTTATCATCACAAACATAAGTAATTTCACATAATGTTCAACCACTTTTTCTTCTTGGTTAATTATTCATTACCTGGGGCTGGAGAGATAGCCTAGTGGTTAAGAGTACCGACTGCTCTTGCAGAGGACCCGGGTTCAATCCCCAGCACCAGAATGGTGGCTAAGAACTGTCTGTAACTCCAATTCCAGGAGAACTCCATTTCCAGGGGAATCTGAGACCCTCTTCTGACCTCCGTGGCATTGCACGACACGGTTGCACAAACCTACCTGCAGACAGTACACTCATACACATACAAAAATTAATAAAATATTTAAAAAATGAAAACATTTAAAAACCTCAGTTCCCTCCTCTTGATTAATCAAAATAATATCAGTAGAGTTAGAAGTTAAAGTTATGAGTGATTTTACACATCAAAATATGCAAATTGTTCATCCTGGTAATAGCAATAACTAAATTCTATCATCTATCTATCATCTATATATATCTATTTATCTTATACCTATATCCATCATGGTTATACTAAGTTACTGTGTAAAAGCTGTGATTTTTTCCATTTGAAATATATACACAAGTGAAACACAGCTAGGTTTTATGTATATATATATATATATATATATATATATATATATTACAAAGATAAATATTTTAAGTTATTCTAACAAGTTTCCTGGCTCCAGGGTTTATATATGATTTGTTAATTAAATGAATACATGTTTAAAATATTCTTTGTTACCAGAACTTTTAAATGAAAGTATAAATCAACCATAAGGAATCTTATATTTACTTAACAGATCACTATAATTCTACACAAATTATTGCATGTTATCATTAACAGAGCAGTCACTGTTGGCCAGAGAAGTGGACAACTCAAGGAAAGATTCAGCTCTAAGTACAGGGAAATAACAAATGCAATGACAAGTGGACAAGTGAATTGTGTTTACAAAACTGGATATATTGCCTCTCTGAACACCTACAGTTTTATTGAACATATTTATACTACTTTTTAATTAAGCCTTCATTGGGATATATAACAAGTGACTTGGATTAACATTTCTCATATTGCTACACACGTATAAGAAAGGAGCCAGGCCACCTGTCAATGACTGGATCTGGGACAGGGACGGTGCCCAGGGGGCTAGTGCCATCCCAACTTCCTGTGCAGACTGGTAAGAGTCTGGGCACCTCTATGCACCTCTATGCCACTCATCAGGGACTGTGCCTAGGGGGGCTGTGCCATCCCAACTTCTTACTCGAATCAGTAAGAGTACACATACATTGGAAGTGACTGGATAGGGTGCCATTGCCACATTTCCACCCCCATTGTAGTGTGGCCATCCCTGTGGGAACAGCTATAGAGACTGGTGGCACAAGGTAACAGAAAAGACAGCAAACCTACCACTCTACAGCCAACATAGAGGAACAGGCCTTCAACCCAATGAAGAAACACTCAAATTTCACATCAGATTACAATCAACAAATCAAATCCACATGCCAAAGGCACAAGAAAAAAAATCAGTTGCATGGGAAAGGCAAATAAGAAATCTCCACAAAATCTATCAGTACTATAGAAGTCTCCAACAATGACTTTTCCCTGGATGTAACCCAGGACATAGATCTTAAGAGAACAATCATAGACAGAGTCAAAGAAATCAAGGAATAAATGAACAAATCAAATAACTAAAGGGAGAGAATAACAAACTCCTGAAGGAACTAGAGAGACAGGACAAACACTAGAAGGATGTGGAAACACTGAAAAGATTCCAAGGTGAAACAAAACAGGAAACTGACTAGAGAATCAAGGATCTAGAAGTAGAGAATGACAAGCTCCAGAAGGAAATAGAAATACTAACAAAATCACAGGGTGAAATGAAAAAGGAAATAGAACACACATCAAATCAGCAGGAAAGGATGGGAGAAAGCCCCAGTAACAGATTAGATGAAGCAGAAAATAGAATATCAAGTCTGGAAGATAAGATAGAAGAACGAGAATGCTCAAGCAAACATGAAAAATTAAAAAAAGACACAAGAGTGGAACAATCAGGAAATGTAGAACACTATGTAAAGACCAAACTTCTTCATCATAGGGATAGAGGAAGGAGAATAATCCCAGGACAACAGTATTGATTAGATCTTCAACAGAAATTTCAAATTCAAAATAAAATTTCCAAACTGGAAAACAACAAAACCATACAAATAAAAGAAGCAAATGGAACACCAAATAGACAAGATCAGAAAAAAAAATTTCCCCACACCATATCATAGCAAAATTCTAGATACCCAAAACAAAGAAAAAATACTGAAGGCCACAAGAGAAAAACAATAAGTTATATATAAAGGGAAACACATCAGAATTACAGCTGACTTTTCAGTGCAAATGATGAAAGCCAGAAAAACATGGACCAAAGTAATACCAACACTAAACAACCATAGAGGCCAACCCAGATTATTATACCCAGAAAAATGTCGATTATAGTTGAAAGGGAAAGAAAAAAGTCATACAGGACATAAACTAGATGCAATAATTCGTGTCCAGAAAACCAACCCATCAGAAAATACTTGAAGCAATTTAAAGGTCAGAGGAAAGGAGCAACTATCCCCAAGCAGCTAAAGAGAGTAATTAATAATAGTATAACTGTGGAAATACTTAGACCAAGATGCAAACAAAAAATAAGGTGAAAGGAAGCAACACACAACTCTCAATAATCTTAAATATTAATGGACTAAACTCCCCAATCAAAAGACATAGACTCAGCGAATGGATTAAGAAACAGAACTGGGCTGGAGAGATGGCCTAGTGGTTAAGAGCACCGACTGCTCTTACAGAGGACCCGGGTTCAATCCCCAGCACCCACATGGCGGCCGAGAACCGTCTGAAACTCCAATTCCAGGAGAACTGCAGTTCCAGGGGAATCCGACACCCTCTTCTGACCCCAGCAGCATTGCATGACATGGGTGCACAAACTTGCATGCAGACAGAACATTCATACACATAGAGAAATAAAATTAATTTAAAAAATTAAAAAAAGAAACAGAACCCATTTATATGCTATCTACAAGAAACCCATCTCACCATCAAGGATAGGCATCAAATGATGGTGAAAGGATGTAAAAACATATTCCAAGCAAATGGCATCAAAAAAGCAAGCAGGAGTTGCTATTCTAATGTCAGACAAAATAGACCTCAAAGTAAAACTAATTAGAACAGACAAAGAAATTCATTACATCCTTATCAAAGGAACAATTCCCCATGAACATTTCACAATCATGAATATATATGTACCAAACTCTGGTGCACTGAAATTTATAAGCATATTTCTGCAGGACCTCAAGACACAGGTTAATCCCAGCACACTAATAATAGTGGTTGCAATATCCCACTGTCAGGTCTATTTGATAAAGAATAAACAGAGAGACATCTGACTTGAACAATAGAATACACCAAATGGACCTCACAGACATCTACTGAATATTTCATCCAAGCACCAGAGAATATAATTGCTAGTCAGCACCCCACAGAACATTCTCCAAAATTGACCACATACTGGGACACAGAAAAAAAACCTCAACAAATACAAAAGTATTGGAATAATTTCATGCATTCTATCAGAACACAGTGTAATAAAGCTCAATATCAACACCAGAATAATCCCTACTATCTACAGGAAAACATGGAGGCTAAACAACACATTCCTAAATAATGAATGGGTCAAGGAATAAATAAAGAAAAAACAAAGATTTTCCAGGAACTAAATGAAAAAGACAAAAACCACAACAAAACCTATGGGATACATTAAAAGCAGTTCTAAGAGGGAAATGTATAGCACTAAGTGCCTGCATTACAAAACAGATGAGTGGATAGAGAAAATGTGGTACATCTACACAATGGAGTTCTATGCAGCAGTAAAGAAATATGACATCATGAACTTTGCAGGTAAATTGATGGAACAAGAAGATATTATGTTAAGTGAAGTAACACAGTCCCAGAAAAACAAACAACAAATAGTATCTCTCATCTTGGATGCTAGCACCAATGCCAATTACCTAGTTGTAAATATTTCTTGTGCAGGGCTCCTTGAGCTTTTGTCCAAGTATTTGGGAGTGAAACATATGGAAAAGAACAACAACAACAACAACAACAACAGAAAAGACTGCATCAAAAAACTGACTGAAAAGGTGAACTTCTGCTTGAAACAGTCAACTTCTGCATTGAGAAATTTTTTGAGAGACTGAGAAAAAGATGAAAAACATGTTTGACAAGAATGCATGAGCTCTGGTAAGGTGGGGGGTAGGGAGGGTGACCCGTGTCTAGATTTGATCTGTAATGTTATCTTGTACAAAAAAATAAATAAAAAATTAAAAAATAAATAAAAAACAGAGCACAAATAAATGATCTAACACTGAAGCTAAAATCACTTGAGAGACAACAACTGAATCCTAAACCCAAAAGACCCCAGCAAATAACAATAATTAGAGCAGAGATCAATGAAATAGAAACAACAACAACAACAAAAAAAAACAAGACAAAGAATCAATAAATCCAAAAGCTGATTCTTTGATTCTTTGAAAGGATAAACAAGATAGATAGACCTCTAGCCCAGTTAACCAAAACAAAGAAAGAGCAACTCCAAATCAATAGAATTCAAGATGAAAAGGGAAACAACACAACAGGCATCAAAAGATTCAAACAATCATATGAGAATATTTTAAAAAGCTATACTGTATTAATTTGAAAACCTAAGAGAAATGAATCCTAGAATTACGAAAGCATACTCAAGAAGATATTGACAACATAAACAGATCCATAATGAATGAGGAAATTGAAATAGTAATTCAAACCCCCCCCCCAACTAAAAAAACCCAGGCCCAGATGGATTTATGGCAGAGTTCATTACAACACATTGAGAGGACATACAACCTCTATTACTCAAATTGTTTAAAAGAATAGAAACACAGAGAGACTTCCCATATTCTGTCTACAAAGCCAGCATCACAAAACAGGCAAAGATACAACCAAAAAAAGAAAATTATATATCATCCTATTAATGAACATAGATACAAAAATTCTCAACAAAATACTTGCCAATTGCATACATGCATATATCAAAAAGTTCACTAACCATGACCAAGTTGGATTTATACTAGAGATGTAGGGGTGGTTCAAATACATAAATCAATAAATATCATAAAACACATAAATGGGTCAAAAGACAAAAACTACCTGGTAATCCCAATTGATGCAGAAAAAGCCTTTGACAAAATCCAGCATGCCTTCATGTTTAAAGTCCTAGAAGGAATTGGAGTGGAGGGAACTTTTCTCAACATAATCAAAACCATATATACAACAAACCCACAGCCAACATAACCCTAAATGGGCAAAAATTAGAAGCATTCCCTTTAAAATCAGGAACCCGAAAGGCTGCCCCCTATTGCCACTTCACAATATCCTTGAAACACTTGTTGCAACAATAAGACAAGAAGGGAAATTATAGCACAGGGTGAGTGACAGGAAGGAATTCTCAGCAGGCATATTCCAGGACCTTCCTGACCCCGGTGCCTCTGGTTCAGAGTTTCAAGACCATCAGAGCTCTGTTGCTTCTAGCACAGGGTCCCTGGACCACCCCAGCCCAGTCACTTCCAGTGCAGTATCTTCCCAGCCCTGGTGCCTCTGGCATAGGGTTCTAAGACCACTGGAGCTAGGTTGCTTCTAGCCGAGGGTCCCAGGATCATCCCAGCCCAGTTGCTTCCAGCACAGGATGAGTGACAGGCTGAGCTTCTCAGCAGGTGGATTCCAGGACCATTCCATCTCCTTCGCTTCTAGCCCAGGGTTCTAAGACCATCTGAACTTAGTCACTTCTGGTACAGGGTTCCAGGACCATCCTAACACCTTTGCTTCTATTGCAGGGAGAGTGACAGAGTGGGTACCTTGGCAGGCAGGTTCCAGGAACTTCCAGGCCCCCAGCACATCTGGCACAGGATTTCAGGACCATCGGAGCACTGTTGCTTCCAGCCCAGGGTTCCAGGACCATCCCAGCCCAGTTGCTTCCAGCAGTGGACAGGTTCCAGGACCATCCAAACCCAGTCACTTCTGGTGCCGGGTGACAAGACCATCCCAGCCCCATCACTTCAGGTGCAGGATCTCTGGAGCTTCTCCAAGTTCCAGAATGGATCACGTAAGGCCTGACAGTCAACTTGTCCGTGACAGGATTGGGTGGGCAAAACGCGTGCTGTCCACCCCTCTTGTGGCCATCCTGGTGGGAACAGGGAAGGTGACTCAGAACACAAAATAACAGAAGAGACACAAAACCTTCCAACCTAGAGAAATAGGGCTTCAACCAAATGAAGAAGCACTTTAATTTCTCATCAGATTATAAACAACAAATCAAATCCACATGCCAAGAGCACAAAGGAAAATCAGCAACATGGGAAAAGCAAATAATAAATCCTCAACAAAATCTAGCACCCCTATAGAAGACTCCAACAATGAGTTCTCCCTGGAAACAACCCAGGACACAGATCTCAAAGAAATTAAGGGAGAGAATGACAAACTCAGGAAATGAAGTTGAAACACTGAAAAGATCCCAGGCTGAAATGAAACAGTAAATCAACCAGTGAATCAAGGATCTAGGAGAGAATGACAAACTCCAAATGGAACTGGAAAAACTAAAGAAATCACAGGATGAAGTGAAAAAGAAAATTGCGCACTCATTCAATCAGCAGGAAAATATGAGAGAAAGCTTCAGTAACTGATAGGATGAAACAGAAAGTAGAATATCAACACTGGAAGACAAGGTGGAAAAACTGCAATGCTCAAACATAGAGTATGAAAAATTTTAAAAATCACGAGAGGAACAATCAGGAAATATGGGGCACTATGAAAAGATCAAACCTCCACATCATAGGGATAGAGGGAGGAGAAGAAACACAGGACAAAGGTATTTATCAGATCTTCAATAGAATAATAGAAGAAAATTTCTCCAAACAGAAAAACCACAAACCCATACGAATACAAGAAGTACTTAGAATACTAAAGAGACAAAAATCAGAAAAGGAATACCACATGCCATATCATAATTAAAACACTAGGCGCCCAAAAGACAAATTATTGAAGGCTGCAAGAGAAAAACAACAAGTTACATATAAAGGAAAACCCGTCAGAATTAGAGCTGACTTTTCACTGCAAACAATGAAAGTCAGAATAACTTGGACCAAACTATTCCCAGTACTTAAAGACTATAGATGCCAACCCAGATTATTATACCTGGCATAAATGTAAATTATAGTTGAAGGAGAAAGAAAACTTTCATGACAGAAAACAGATGAAAGAATTCATGTACAGGAAACCAAACCTTCAGAAAATACTCAAAGCAATTCAAACGTCAGAGGAAAGGAACTATCCCCAAGTACCTAGAGAGAATAATGAATAAAAGTGTAACTGCAGAAATACAAACATAGACCAAGAATGCAAACACAAAATAAAGCGAAAGGAAGCAGCACACATCTCTCAATAATAACCTTAATATTAATGGGTTGAACCTCCCCCCCCAATCAAAAGACATAGACTGGGAGAATGGATTAGGAAACAGAATCCATCTATATGCTGTCTACAAGAGACCCATCTTACCCTCAAGGATATGCATCAACTTAAAGTGAAAGGATAGAAAAAAAAATTCCGGGGCTGGAGAGATGGCCTAGCGGTTAAGAGCGCCGACCGCTCTTGCAGAGGACCCGGGTTCGATCCCCAGCACCCACATGGCGGCTGAGAACCGTCTGAAACTCCAACTCCAGGAGAACTCCAGCTCCAGGGGAATCCGACGCCCACTTCTGACCTCCGCGGCATTGCACGACACGGGTGCACAAACTTGCATGCAGACAATACATTCGTACACATACAGAAATAAATAAAATTAATAAAAAAAAAAAAAAAGAAAAAAAATTCCAAACAAATGGTACCAAAAAGCAAGCAGGAGTTGCTATTCTCATACCAGATAAAATAGAATTCAAAATAAAACTAAGAAGAAGAGACAGAGAGGGCCAATACATCCTTATCAAAGAATCAATTTAACCACGAAGATTTGTCAATCATGAATACATACTCACCAAACTCTGGTACACTGAACTTCATAAACAAATTCAACTGGAGAAAGAATAAACAGAGAGACATCTGAACTGACCAATACAATAGATCAAATGGACGTTACAGATAACTACAGAATATTCCACCCAAACACCAGAGAATATGCTTTCTACTCATCCAACCATGGGAACATTTTCCAAAGTCCACCAAATGCTGCGACATGGAAAAAGATTTCTACAAATACAGATGGATTAAAATAATTTCATGCATTGTATCAGACCACAGTGCAATATAGCTCAATATCAACACCACACGAAGCCCAACTATCTGATATTCTTTGTTGTTCTTCCTCCATTCTACTTCTGAGGCTTTTTCCATTCCTTTCCTCTTGATTGGATGAGTGTTCGATTTCCTTTTTCATTTCATCTTGTGATTTGTTTAATATTTCCACTTCCTTTTGGAGCTTCTCAATCTCTGCCTGTAGCTCTTTGCTTTGCTGGTTGGTTTCCTTTTCTTTTTTCAACATTGGATCTTTTCTGAGTTTCCACTTCCTTCCAGAGTTTGTCATTTTCTTCCTTTAGTTCTTTCTGGCATTTGTCATTCTCTCTCTCTCTAGGTCCTTCTTAAGTTTTTCATTCTCTCTTCTTAGTTCTCTGATTTGTTCTTTATATTCTTTGATTTCTTTGAGTATGTCTGCAATTGTTCTCTAAGATCTATGTCCTGGGCCATCCCCAGGGGATCCCACTGTAGGAATCTCCTGCAGGGTTGCTAGAGCTTGGTGTGGAATTATCCTGCACCTTTCCCATGTTGTTCTTTCTTTGTGTCCCTAGCATGTGGATTTCTCTTTGCCTGTATTCCATTGTGAATTCCAAATGCCTCTTCACTGTGTTGAAGGTTTGCTTTGCTTACCTCTTTCAGATGCCTTCACTGTTTGTTTGTTTGATTTGTTTTTCTCCTTGCTTATGGATTGTTGAGTTGTCTAAGTTTTAGGCTTTCCAATGGAATTCTAACTCACTCTTCCCTTTCTGTTCTGAAGGTTCTCCAAAGAATCCACTTGGACACTCCCTCTCCACAATTCCAGTTGGGGGTGGGGGGTGGGGGCTAGGGGTAGGGTTATGATTAACCTGGTACTCTGTGCTTCAGGTGGTACTGGGAAATCCCCGATCTAAGCCAAGCTCTGTGCACTCAAGTCTCACAATGGCAACAGGCTCACCTTCTATACCAGCTAGCAGGACAACTCCGCCCCCACAGCCACACAAGACAATGATTTAATCAAACCAATGAGAGAATTATCCAACAAGCCAGAGATATGATTATCCAACAATCCACCTGGCTGAAGCGCCTGGATCCATCCTACCTGTGCTTCAGGTGGTCCTCGGAAATCCCCTATCTAAGCTCTGTGGACTCCAAGAAGCCCAACTATCTACAAGAACACACGGAGACTAAACAACACACTCCTGAATAGTGAATGGGTCCAGGAAGAAATAAAGAGAGAAATAAAAACATTCCTGGAACTGAAAAAAAAAAGAAAATACAACACAACAAGACCTGTGACGGGATACTTTAAAAGCAGTCCTAAAAGGGAAGTTTATAGCCTTCAGGGCCTACATTAAAAAAGCAGAAATAAGGGTTTGTTGCCATTGTGTCTTTGTGCAGGGGGGCTTCTGATGCACAGGAGCTTGGAAGTTGCTCCAGACAAGTAGATTTTAGGGTATATTGACTCTTGTGTTGCTGGAAAAGGGTCTAAACTCTAAACCCTTGTAAGGGGTGGCTGTCTGGGTGGAGCAGCCCTTTGCCCTTGCAGCAAGTGCTGGGTGGGTTTGATTTGGTGCCATTGTGTCTTTGTGCAGGGGGACTTCTGATGCACAGGAATCTGGAAGTCGCTCCAGACAGGTACTGGGGTGCGGGCTAAGTCAGGCATATCCTCCCCCAGCCCCCTGCCAACCAGAATTGATGAGAGAGTATTTTTGGAGAACCTTCAGAACAGGAAGGGAAGAGTGACTTAGACTTCTAATATCCAATATATAAACAAAATGGAAAGCCTGAAACCTAGACAAGCCAATATTCCATAAACAAGGAGGAGGAAAGACAAAAAAGCATCAGAAGGAAGCAAGCAAAACCAGTCTCTAACATAGTAAAAAGACATTTGTGATTTGAATCACAAAAGGGAAACCCACATGCCAGGGACAGGAAGAAGTGACAACATGGGAAAGGTGCAGGATAATTCCCCACCAAGCTCTACCAACCCTGTAGGAGATAGCTACAATAGGATCCCCCTGGAAGTGATCCAAGAAACAGATTTTAGAGGAATAATTGCAGACCTATGCAGAGAAATAAAAGAAAGTAAAGAAGAATTCACAGAACTAAAGAGAGAGAATGAAAAACTCAAAAAGAACCTAGAGGGATACAATGACAAACTTTGGAAAGAACTAAAGGAAGAGATTGACAAACTCCAGAAAGAACTAGAGGGAGAAAAAAAATGACTCCAAAAGGAAGTAGAAATACTGAAAAAGGAAGACAACCAATGAAGTAAAGAGCACCAAGAAGAGATTGAGAAGCTCAAAAAGGAAATGGAAATACTAAAGCAATCACAGGATGAATTGGAAAAGGAAGTAGAACACTCATCCGATCAAGAAGAAAGGAAAGAAAAAGCCTCAGAAGCAGAATGGAGGAAGCAGAACAAAGAATATCAGATCTGGAAGATAAAAAAGAGCAACTAAAAAGCTCAAATAAAGAATATGAAAAATTTAAAAATACACAAAAGTGGAACAACCAGGAAATATGGGACACTATGAAAAGATCAAACCTCTGCATCATAGGAATAGAGGAAGGAGAAGAATCTAAAGAGAATAGTATTGATTAGATCTTCAACAGGATAATAGATGAAAATTTCCCCAAACTAAAAATAGACAAACCCATACAAATACAAGAAGCACATAGGACTCCAAATACACAAGATCAGAAAAGAAACTCCCCACGCCATATCATAGTTAAAATGCTAGATGCCCAAAAGGAAGACAAAATTCTGAAGGCTACAAAAGAAAAATAAGTCACATACTAAGGGAAACCCATCAGAATTACAGCTGATTTCTTGGCGAAAACCATGAAAGCAAGAACATGGAGCAAAGCATTCCCAGTGTTAAAGGACTATGGCTGCCAACCCGGAATACTTTACCCAGCAAAAATGTCAATTATAGTTGAAGGAGAGAGAAAAATCTTCCATGACATAAACAAGATGTTAGAATACATGTCCAGAAAACCAAATCTTCAAAAAATACTTGAAGCAATTCAAAGAGCAGAAGAGAGGAGCAACTATCCTCAAAAACCTAGGAAAAGAAACTAATAAAAAGATAACCGTAGGAGTAAAATCAGAGGCTAAATGTTCAAATGGATAAGAAGGTGAAAAGAAGCATCATCCATCTTTCAATTATAACCTTATTAAGTGGGATAAACTCCCCAATCAAAAGGCATTGACTGGGAGAATGGATTAGGAAACAAAATCCATCTGTATGCTGTCTACAAGAAACCCATCTCAATTTCAAGAATAGGCACCAACTTAAGGTGAAGGGATGGAAGAAATTATTCTAAGCAAATGGTATAAAAAAGAAAACAGGTGTTGCTATTTTAACATCAGATAAAATGGACTTCAAAGCCAATGAAATCAAAAGAGACAAATAGGGCAATTACATCTTTATTAAAGGAACAATTGACGATGAAGATCTCACAATCATGAATATATATGCACCAAACTCTGGTGCACCAAACTTTATAAAGAAAATTCTTCAGGATCTCAAGGCACAGATTAACCCCAGCACACTAATGGTAGGAGACTTCAATACCTCACTAAGTCCTTTGGACAGATCAATAGGACAAAGGATAAACAGAGAGACATCTGAACTGAATAATAAAATACAACAAATGGACCTCACAGACATCTTTCGAATATTCCACCCAAACACCAGAGAATACATTTTCTATTCAACACCCCACAGAACGTTCTCCAAAATAGACTGGGACACAAGAAAAAACTCAAAAAATACAAAAAGGTTGAAATAATCTCATGTATTATATCAGACCACAGTGCAATAAAACTCAGTATCAACACCAGGATAAACCCTACAACCTACAAGAACAAATGGAGACTAAATAACACTCTCCTGAATAATGAATGGGTCACGAGAGAAATAAAGAAAGAAAGAAATTAAAAAACATTCCTGGAACCTGACTGACAATGCTACTACCACAACAGCAAAAACAAATGGGATACTTAAAGCAGTCCTAAAGAGGGACAATTTATAGCTCTAAAGTGCCACATAAAAAAAAAAAAAACAATAAAAAAAAAAAAAAAAAAAAAAAAAACAGAAAGACCACAAGTGAATGATTTAATACTGCAGCTAAAAATACTTGAGAGACAACAAAAAATGAACCCTAAACTCAGTGGACAAGAAGAAATAACAAAAATCAGAGGAGAGCTCAATGAAATAGAAACAAAGAAAACCATACAAAAAATCAATGAATTAAAAAGTTGGTTCTTTTAGAGAATAAGCAAGATAGACAGACCTCTAGCCCAGTTAACCAAAAGAAGGAAGGAACAAATCCAAATCAATAGAATCTGTGATTAAAGGGGAAACATCACAACAGACAATGAAAAGATCCAGACAATCTTATGGGAATACTTCAAAAATCTATACTCTACCAAGTTTGAAAACCTAGAAGAAATGGATGGATATCTGAAATCCAGTGAATCACCAAAGCTCAACCAACAAGAGATCGACAGCTTAAATAGACCATTAATACATGAAGAAATTGAAAATGTAATAAGTAGCCTCCTGCATTAGTCACTTTTCTGTTGCTGTGATAAAACACCATGACTAAAGGAACTTATAAAAGGAAGAGATTATTTGAGCTTACGATTGACAGCTCCAGGGAATTAGAGTCCATTGTGGTGGGAAGCATGGCAGCTGGAGCTGAAGCAGCAAAGCGAGGGTCACATCTCGCAAAGATCACAGCAAGCAGAGAGAGCTCGACTGGAGACCACGAGGCTTGTTAAAGTCACTAAGCCTGCCCCCAGTAACATACTTCCTCTAGCATGGCCACACCTCCTAAGACCTCCAAAAACAGTGCCACCAACTGGAAACAAATGTCTGAAATACTTAAAGCTTATGGGGGACACTCATTCAAATCACCACATTCCACTCCCTGGCCCCCATAGGTTCTTGACCATATAAAATGCAAAATGCATTTAGTCTAATCTTAAAAGTCCCCATAATCTTTACCAGTTTCAATGCCATTCAAAAGTCTACAGTCCCAAGTCTCTTCTGGGACTTAGGCCAATCTCCTAAACTGTAAACTCCTGTAAAATCAAAAGACAAATTACAAACTCCCAACATACAGTGGAACCGAATACACATTCCCATTCCAAAAGGGAGGAATAGAGGCATAGTGAGAAAATACTGGACCAAAACAAGTCTGTAAACCAGCAGGGCGACAACCAATTCCAGTAGCTCCATATGTGACTTCTGGGACTTGACTTCCAGAGGGTTTAGATGCAGCTTTGCTTGCAACATACATATCTTTCTTAGGCCGGTACCACTCCCTGTATGCAGCTCTCCTTGGCAAATATCTCACAGGTCTGGCATCTCGAATGTCTTCCTGGGATCTCCACTGCCAACCAGGCTTCACATTCACAGCTTCACGCAATGGCCTATCAGGGCCTTCTTTATTCAGGGACGCCCCTGCTGCACTCTGCCTGGCCTCTGTGGCTCTCTGAAACCGTGGAGGAAGAACTGATGACCCCTTCACTCTTGTAAACTTCATGCCTCTAAAGCCAGCACCACATGAGTGAAATTGCCGAATCTGGCTGCAAATTCGGGATGGACTCTCTCCTACTTTAACCACATTTGCAATTTTTCTCGGCCCTGAACTTGCTGGAAGATTAGCTGGGTGTGGTCTTGCCCTGAAGGTATTGATTCTGTTGTTTACTTGTAAATCGACGCCTCTCCTTAATCACTTTAATCTCCTTATGAAAGGGAGCCTCTCTTTCACATGCCTTGGCCACACCTTTAAACTTCCCAGTGTACTTTTCAGATCCAAACTGTACATTTTGTATTTCCTTCTGCCCCACTTGCTCTTTTTCACTGTAGATCTGTATAATATTCACCATTAAATGCCACACCGCAATTTCTACATTAAGCTGTTTTGAAATATCCTCTGCCAAAGACATTAGTCCATTGCTTTTCAACTTAGCATCAGGCAAGCATTTGGGCTGTGGGCAAACTGCTGCCAGACTCTTTATCAAAATATCCC